>JBCNYH010000004.1:5956318-5967027 GCA_039654325.1 Tandanus tandanus
AAATGTGTGCACAAGCAAATTGTCTTTAGGGAAACATTTATTTACAATATCTTATGAAAATTCTACAATCTCTACATTCAATATAGGTGCACTGGAACAAAAATTACAAAACCAAAGACTACGGATGAAAATGTTAACCAGTAATTACACTAATCGTTAGTCTTTTAGGAAAAAGGCAAAATGGTAACACCTGGTTAACTCTCAAGATTCAGGTTCTTACATGGACAAAAAGTTTAATTACAACACGGTTCTGAATTCATCAAAAATGAAACTTGGGATGTGAGCTTCCACCACCTGCAAAGACCAGAATGAATTTACTTCTTAATTATTGCTAATCTATGATATTATATAATTAATAGAATCAAACAGCTTCCCTTCTCATACTGGTAATATCTTGAAGTATTTCATGTGAATTCTGCATGTAATTATTTGTTAGTAACTCACCTTTCTGGATAGCTTCGTATAGCGCACATAGTCCTCCAAAAACATGAGTGCTCCTACCACATCAGCTGGCATGTCAGGGATCTTCTGACTGTGTAGCAAGTAACAAGCACTGTTAGTTCATTTTTCACAAAAAAACTATATAATATTCAACTTTTCGCCGAGACTTAGGGGGTAATCACACTAAAGGTGCAATAGAAAAGTGACTGACGCGGATGGCTGTCGCTTTTCATTGTCAAAATGTTCTCTAATTTGTGGCATTACATTCGCGGCATCGCATTTTGCTCGCCTGGTTCATGAACTTATCGCCAAAAATTTTCAAACTTGTTTGAAATTTACGCGAATGTCGCAAAACCAGGCTCTGACGCGGAGTAGACTCAAACTCTTCTCAAATATTCTGCATATGTTGCAAGAAGGTCGCAAAGTTGTCGTGCTCGTAAATGATTCGTTTTTCATTTGCAAGGAAAAGCGGAAAGTCGGAGACTTCCACAAGGAAAGTTTGAGACTAGCTGGCATCCGCTATATTCCGTATATTTGTCATAATTCATATTTTATTCGCATTTTGTTCATGCCAATAACACACAAATAAAAAGCAAACGGTTTCAGCACAACAAGTGAAACACGACTGATTACAACGCAAACCAATCGCAAATTACTCGCAAATCAGTCACAAATTGTAGCGTAAGTTTCTCACGACTTTTGCGCGATATACATATATAAGCTGCGAAATTGCTTGCATGTTTTCAAATTTCAAAATTCACAAAAAAGTAAATTGGCGTCATTGCTCAGGGTGTACCATGCATTCACTCAAAGTTGGCTTAGAAAGGCTCCAGCTTCCCTGCGACCCTAATAGGATTTAATGGTTCGTGAATGAACGAATAATGTTCATCAGTATATACTATATGGAATGGCGTGATCTGATATCTAAGTATACTAAGTATATTCGCATCCATTTCTTCCCTGAAGAACCTTTTCAAGAATGAGATTTGAGCCCAATACCTGGTGCACTGCTCCATGATAGAGCGGATGAACTGACCAATGAGAGCCAGGAACTGTTCGGTGTATCTGGAGTGAAACTGTTTGTGCAGCGTCAGTAAACCCAGGACGAGAGGGACCCAGTCCACCGGGTCAGCTGCCCTCCGGCAGGTCATTCCTGCACAGATAGACAACACCGTGCAGTCAGCAGTGAGAATAAACTTTGACCCAAGCGTTTAGCTCATTATCTGCAGTTGTAATATCATCCAGATATTCAGTGAATGTGGAACCTTGGTTTTTAGTGTACTGGAGTTTGGGGAGCTGAGCGATGAGGAACAGGAAGTTGACAGTAGGGAAGAACGGAAGGCGCTTGGTGGTGATGTAGATCTGCAAAAAAAATAAATATTTATTAAAAAATAATAATAATTATCTCAGAACAGACACGGAAGGTGCTACATATCCACTAGCCTCATTTCTAAAATTATTCTGAATGATTGTTACAAGATCTTTCGTAACAATGATCACATGAGTAAATATAAACAAATGGTTTCATGATCCAGTGGTAAACAGTTTAGAATTTATAGAGCATTGAAAATGCCATTTTAGCTCGTGGCGACAAAAAAACTACTACGTTTTTCAAAACTCAAACTGCTGTCAAATCATCAATAATTGTCCGATCTTGCTGAAATTTTCAGGTTAAGCTCTTTTTATGATGTAGATTCAAATATATGTAATAAAATGTAATTTGTGAGAAAAATCTTACCCAAAAGAAACATTCATATTTAAATCTGAAAATGTGTTTCTATAAGCTCTGTATAAGCTATAACATATGGGACATACTCATATCTATATACTATATATACTCATATAGATATATACCAATACTATATACAAGCAGAGGTAAAGCGAGCAAAAGGGAAATAATATCAAATAAATTGAAGGGCTCAGTGCCATAACCTGCTAAGTCCCTAAATGGTAAAAAATGAGGTGGAATCATATCCTGACACTAAAGGTTTGTCCCCATATGCTGAAAGTCCCTCCAAAGTGGACAACTGCAGCTTCTTGGCAGGTAAAATCCCAACTAGTGATTAAATATGACTTAATCGTGTTATTTGTGTTTTTCTCAAAATCAAACATTTGTGACTTAGCAGGTTATGGCACTGCAATTATTCCCTTCAATTATTGTCGATATTTTGTGGAAAATATACAAGCACCTTCCATTTCTGTTTTTTTTCTATCAATATCATTTCCACTACAGCATTTAAAAGGTTTTATTTAATTATTTATTTTTTATAAATATGTCTTTTCAAAAGGCATAAAAAACCCCTGTAACTGACTTTGTTTAATGGGTTGTGTATTCCAGCTGCTTCTAAATAGGCAGTGAACTCATACAGCAGGGTGTTGTCCTCTTTAGGGTATGGCAGACTCGGGTCCTGGTAATGAGCTTCAATATCAGCGAGAAGAGATCTAAAAAAATTTTTAATTAATTCATTTAAAAAACAAAACATTTTTTTATGCAAACACTTCATAACAAGAATTGTTTTAAGGAAAAAGAAGGAATAACGATTGAACAAAAAAGAGAAAGGCTGCAAATCACTTGTTTAGATTCTCCAGGGCTGCTGCAAGATGTTTGGAATCAAACTTGCAGGAGTAGTTCAACTCATTCGCTATCTGTAGCCTCAGGATCTGCATCTGACCCACCTGGAACACAAACCCAGCCAATCAGACCATTCAGTCTTGAACTAGAAGTCTTAAAATGAAGACAAGCCTGTATACATTTCTATTGCGTTTAGTGTTTCTATTAACGTTTACTATATGCTACATGGGAATTTTCCAGCAGCACTGTAAAAGAAGACTATCTTCTACAGTTGTCTGCTTTAAATAAAGTTTTTTGGTAATAGTTTGACGTAGAACCAGATACTGGTGTGATGGTCAGGCGTCCACATATTTTAGTACATTTAGTGTAAATGAAGACATGACACATTACGGAGGTGTAAAGTAGAGGGGGAAATAGCAATACCTTCATAATGGACTCCAGATATGCTGGCCAGATCTTCTGTGTTTTGGCTACAGCATTACTATACACTTTGCTTGCAGTGGCTGCATGGTAAAGCAGAAGAATACATCGTTTTACTGTAAGCGAAGGCTATAGTATAAGATCTCTAGCGTAACATGAGAAAGTAAATGTCTGACTGCAGAGTCATATACTATACAGAAACATAAGAAAAGCACATTAAAACAAGATTTTGGTTTACAGTTTAGTTTTACATGTTTAATCAATTCAATCACTATCCTGAGTTCATGTGGTGAATAAGATAAAATATCCTGAGACAGCGAACCAATCAGGTGAAAGCATTCCTGTGTAGTATATACTGTACTATGTATTTTTATTTATTGGAAACTTCTTTTCATCTGTGTCCGTTTTGTAAGAATTGGCTGTCAAAGTTAAACATTACTGTACCCTGTATAGAATGCACTTGTTGACCTACCCACAATGCCTTTCACTGGGTTCACAGCATTCAGCAAAGCTTTAAAGATGTCAACCACGGCTTTGTCCTTGAGGATGAACTTCTGAAGCACCGTCAGGAAAGTCTGGAGGACAAAAACAAAAAATTACTAATAAGTATGTTTTTTTTTTCTATTTAATATTTTGTTAATGTTCAAAATATTTTTAGAAAACTCACAATTAAGGAAAACGGGCCAATTAAGATCAATTATTCTCACCTCTTTACTGCTTGTTTAAAATGTTCTAAAAGTTACTGTTAAATCTTTATAACATCAATAAATAAATGCACCTGTAGCTCTTTGACGATCATAAAGCACAGGAGACGGTCAAGTCCGTTCAGGCCGAATGTCCCCAGAGTGTCCTGGATCTCTGAGAACAGCCTGTTATTGGTCACTTCCTGGTGCGTCTTCATGTCATACCAAGTGTTCATCTGATCTATATAACATGTTGCTCTAAAACAAATGATGAAGGCAAATGATGAAAATAACTTTCATATGAATATAGAGCAGGTAAACTTGTTTATTTGAACTCACTTCGGATCAGTGATCCTTAAGATCTCCCTGCAGAGACGGCCAATAAAAGTGGCCGACTCATCCACTGGCGGGTATTTGGGAATGGGAATGTGTGCAGATTGGTGAATGCTCTGCCAGTCTTGTATCTGAAGAGCAAAAACAAATATAGTAACCTATGGACAGTGGAACAAATTTGGTGCTAAAAATTTAAGCCTGGCCGATGTAAGACAGAGGGGGAAAAAGTGGAAAGATGGAGTCGAAAAAGAACAGCCGGCACTCTGGATGTTTATTCAGCAAAAAATGTTCTTCTAGTCATGAGACTTTCATTAATAAAGAGCAATTTTAGCTCCTGGTATTAAAACTGTCATGGAATTATTGGGTTGAAATGTGAAACCCTTACATACTGGTGGCATTTAATATTAGCAGAGATGCTCTAAATTGCCATTGACCTTAAAATGAGGCTAAAGTAAGGCAGACTATGAACAAACAAACAAACAAACAAACACTAGGAAACAAGAAAATACATAGCTGTTTATGAGAATATACAGCAACTTCAGCAATGCGAAAACTTTTAATCTTACTATCAGTTAGTTAAAAGCCTACTTTTTCTTTAAAAAAAAAAAAAAAAAAAAAAAAGATTGTAGATAATATGCAATAACTAGACCTCGCACATCTTTTGCAAAATTAGGAACCTGCTTCCCCTTTAAATTGAAGCTAACACATCTTAGCACATCAACTAGCTAGTTAAAAACCTTCTTTCCCAATTTCAAACAAAATCTAGCAACTTTAATCTATTTAAGGAGACACCTTTTCTTAAAACTAGAGATAGCATCTCCTTTTCTCCCTACTGATTAGGAGCCTTCTTTTTCTTTAAATTACAGCTAGAACTTTTTCTTTTACGCACTAGCCAATTGGGAGCTTAATAAAATAAAAAAAAAAGCAAGCGAACACCTCTTATTCAAAAAAGTTTCTAATGGTGTACCTACTTTATCCGCTTTGAATCAAAGCTAGCACATCTTATTCTAGCAACTGGCTGGTTAAAAAACTTGTTTTTCTTTTAAATAAATGCGAATAACTTTTATTTCAGAATGAAACAAAGTAGGAACATACGTTTTCTTAAAAGTAAAGACAGCATCTCATTCCAGCCACTAACTATCTAGGAACCTTATTTTTTTCTATATATTCCTAAAAGTTTTGTTAGCACTTGTTTTTCCGCAGACTAGCTAGATAGGAACGTACTTTTTTAAAATGACAGCTACCACCTCCTATTTAAAAGAGTGGCGAATAAAATAAAGAGAATAGCTACTGTTTACTGTATCAGTGTTGTATCTGTAACTGTATCTACTGTTTACTGATGACCTTCACAATAATGCAGTCACAAAACAGAAAGAAACGATTAAATGATAAAGTAAGGCTTTTTGTACTTCTTCCGGCAGAAACATCTCTGAAAATGAGTATTAAACTGTAAATGCTTAAACAGACTGAGCATTGGGGAAACCTTGGTCCTGAGAAAGCTGTTGCACTCCTGTTCCACATTGTAGTTAATAATGCGGGAAACCTCCTCCTGCCAGATCTTCAGGCCATAAATACTGACGTAATCCTGGATGTACTCAAAGGAGCGATAGAAGCCGTCCATGGTGGCGGCCATTTCCTTCAGCTTTGGCATCAGCTCGCTGGGCTGGAAGAAAGGATCTATTACTTTTTGGATTTTTATAGTTTTATGTCAATGGTGGTTAAGTGAGCCAAATAAAGTAAGTTATTTCTTTCTATATTCTAACTTACAAATAATATTCAATACAAACATTTCTCGTGTGTTATGTATTAAAAGATATAATCATACGTTTTTTTAAATAC
This sequence comes from Tandanus tandanus, assembly GCA_039654325.1. Classification (NCBI taxonomy): domain Eukaryota; kingdom Metazoa; phylum Chordata; class Actinopteri; order Siluriformes; family Plotosidae; genus Tandanus; species Tandanus tandanus. The sequence continues at coordinate 5,962,607 of JBCNYH010000004.1, forward strand.
TCGACTCTGATTGGTCAATTATGTTTGTTAGACTGACTGTTAGTTTTGTATAACAGACCATTGCTATGTACCACATCATTAACAGAATATTATTATCTTTATCTTTAATGTAGCCATGTAGTAAGCAGGATAATGTGCAGCAGGCCACTCATTATTGAGAAATTAACCCCTTCAGGGTGATTCAAGGTCACCATGTTTCACGTTTGGGTCCTCTATCACCCTGTCAGGAGTTATTTGGTTTAATGACTGGTTCAGTGTGGATTATCCCGACCTTATTTAAAGTGTAATTTATTTCACAAAGCATCATATACGGACTACAACAAAAAATTCTGCATTTTTTAAATGGACATAAATAAATAAATAAACAAACTATTTATTTCTCCATTTATAGAAAAGAAAATTTCCTGTACATCATGTTGTATAAAGAAATGTTCTAGTTACATTTTGAGTACAAAGCTTGATTCATGATCTTACTTTAGCTTTAGGGTTAAAGATGAGTCCTTTATGCAGAGAAAAAACAACACGTTTAACAAGCTCCTTCCTTATTCCATCCTCCAGCAGCTGCTTGGGATCCACCTTCAGCCAAACCAGCATATAATACAGTGTTATGGTACTAGTAACATCATACTTCATAACTTCATATCATAAACTTCATAAACATATAACTTCATTCATTTTTGCAAACCTTAATGATTCCGACAAGTGTTGTTTTCATCATCAGGATTCCTTCGGTGAAGATGGAAATAGCATGGGTGAGTTTGGCAACCTTAGGAAAAAAAACCAAATAAGGGTAAGTGTCAGGGTTTACTGGTCAAAGTTACGGGTCAGGGTTTAGCGGTAAGGGTTAGGGGTTTAGGGTAAGATAATAACGAATATATACACCCACCAAAAAGCTAGCAAACTCACCTCGTAGCGTGCGCCAAGCTGTGCATAATCCTTCAGTTTGTCCTTATCCAGCCGTGTCGGAACCTCCATGATATCATGGATCTGCAGCTTGATGATTTTGGCCAGCGAGGTAAACATGCTTTCTGGAATAATCTGCAGAACCTGAAGGTAGGATGAATTCTGTTCTCACTGATCGATTTTCATTTCCATCAGCTACTGTTACAGAAGAATATTCTGAAAGATTCTACAAACTAGCTTGACTAAACATGCTAACTTTGTTAGCTAAACATTAAAACTAATTTTGAATCACAACTGTGATGGATTTCTTAATTAAATCGCTCATTAGCAGAGCTAGAAACTTAACTCCAAATAAATCCAAGTGAGTTGAACACCTGGCCGTACCTTTCTGACGTAAGCCACCAGCTCTCCGGAGTAGAACTGCGATACGCTGAGCAGGTCGGGGCTGTTCGCCTGATTAATGCGCATTAGGGGAAGATCCAGAGCTGATGCCAACTGTTTAAAGCATATTTCGTTTCGATTAGTTTAGATCTCCATAGAAGTAACTTCAAGCATGCTTCATCATCTTTCAACACACTCGAAAGCCGTACCTTCAGAAACGTTGCTCGAAGTTTGGTGACCATGGACGGGCTGGCTCGAATACTCTCCTGCATGATGGATGTGAAACTGAAAAACACACAAGTGAAGATGAAGATGATTTAATGGTTCAAGTTTGAATTGTGGTCCACAATGAAATGAGGCCTGAGTAAACTCAGAGCTGTCCTGGCACCGAAAATCAACCACGGAGGACTAAAACTACCACTTAGTTTTAGCTCCAAGGGTAAAGATTTTAAAAAGATTTCCTCCACATTTAAAAAATTAATGATATTACCTCTAACTGTCTGATAAAACATAACATACTGTAGACTGTTATTATTCAGCTCACTCTTGAATTCTAATATAGAGATTTAGGCACTGCGTAAAAGCAAAGCTCCCAATGGATTTCTTTTGATAGGTGTCTGAGCCTGGGTTTGCTTGTTACTGCCCTTCTGACTGGCACTTTCATTTGTATCACCTGTCTTGTAAGTTGAATTATCCGTTTAACAAGTTCATGTTCTGTCAAGCTTCTGATTTCTGTGTTCGCTTAAAAAGAAAAACACTTTTATTCCCATGCAAGTTTGTCTGCCTACCTGAGTTAGTTGTTTTTTTTATTCTGTGCAAATCTGAGTGGTGGTGTATGAGCTTTTTTTTTTTTTTTTTTTGGTGGAGGGGAGGGGGATGTTTGGGTTCATTATTAATAATAAATGTTTGTCTTTTTTATTGCTGCCCATAGTCATGCAAGTCAGCAATATATAACAGCCAATTAGCATCAACTCAGTGACGAGGCAGCCATATTGGGTTTCCTGTGACGGGCACATGCGGACACTAGACAGGGAACGAGACAACCATCCAAGCCATGTTCCATTACTACAGTGCTCCACTTGGGAGCACTGCTAAAATTTTAACCTCCAGGCTGACTCAAAACAGAACATTACAGATCCTGTATACCACATTAAAAGTTCTTGTGAGTTTGTAAAGGAATGAACAACCATGGTGTAATTGTAGATCAGAGCTTTCAGAAACTTTTCTAAAATGTTATTCCTTTATCCATCTTCGTAAAAATCGTCTATTTTACATAATTATACATTTTGCGTCTTAAAATGCATCTGTGAAAATATCTATCTGTACCTGTATGGATCCCTGAAAGAGCAGACATTACCTATCGATAAGTTGCCAGGCGTAGGATAAATCCCCCACTATCTGCATGGTGATCAGCACCTCCTCTTTAATGTTGATTGTGCGAATCATCTGGTGCAGGAACTTGCGCGTGTCAGCCAGGAACTGACACACCTGCAGGTTAGACTCCAGCTGGTGAAACTCTTGCACCTGAACATGAAACATCAGCGTCTGGTCAGAGACTCAATGAGTTCCATCTACCAAATAATTAACTGATCAAAGATTATACAGATGACCATCTCAATCCTGATCTTTGAGTTTATAGTTTCTATAGTAACAAAAAACTCACATAATCTAAGGGACTGAAACCATGTGCAGCATGTGCAAATCCTCTTGTGGCGTTAAAAACTATTGTTGAGATTTACTAAAGACGTGCAGTGAAGAGTCAGCCGTGCAAAAATGTGAACAAAAGTCATTTCTGCTGCTGACCTCATTAAATATGTATTTGTCGGCGGTTCCCTTTCAGATTTCAAAATTTGTGGGAAATATTACAAAGTAAACTATTCAATGTTATTTTATATTATAAGGTTTGTGCTAGTTAAGTTTACACTTTACTGCCAACTGTGCTATCATTTTTCATTCATTCATTTTTCATAAATTTTGTGGAAATGAGTTTGACACCACTGTGCTAACCACCGTGCCACCGTGCTGCCCGCTATTATTACTTAATTTTGCACTTGCTTTCAAGATAATGAAACAGAGAAACTTCAAAATAGAAGCGAGGCACAGTTTCTCACAGAGAGTGGGATTTTTCTCCACTCGTGATAATTTATTTGGAATGTCAGGAACACGTTATCAGAACATCATGATTAATCAGGCTTATTATGGCTGGGTCTGTAGTCATTAATTTGCATGTTGTTAGTAGACGACCTTCACAATATTGGCACGCCTCACCCTAATTTGTCCTGCTTGGAAAATTTGGCTCAAGTCAACATTACAATAATCAGCATTAATCAATAATCAACTAATATAAAGATTAATGTTGATTATTATAATGTTGACGTAGAGGCAAATTTTCCAAGCAGGACAAATTAGGGTGAGGCGTGCCAATAGGAGTGGCCCATTGTGAATCATCAATAATCAACTAATATAAAGATCTAGGCATTGCCTAAAAACGAAGCTCTGAAAAAATTTACTTCTCCTGATACAAGGTTTCAACGTGAATTCGTTCTGATGACGCCATCGATGACGTAATGTCATGTAACCATCATGTTATAACCACCCTCTGTCTGAAAGTGTTACGCTATTGAAATAAGATTTCTTTAATGGAAACCCAATATCACCACAGGGTTCCCACGTGTACACGTACGGATGTACGGACACAAAGTGCGCCACAAAAAAAATCAGAACAATGTTATACCAATTTCTCTTAAATATGGAGCTCTGCTTGCACGTTACAGGCCCCGCTATAAACAGATGAAATCAATGCTGCAACGTGTCGTTCTTTATTAAAGAAATAAAACAGTGTCAAAACATTCCATACACAACTGCATACCTTGCCTGTTCTCCTTTATCCCTTCAGGTCTGAACATATGTGTATAAGTGAATGAAAATAAAAGCAGAGCTCACTTCTACTAGAGCTTGAATGAGCTGCACCGTCTTCCTCCCTGCTGCTGTAGAGTCTTCATAGTTCAGAGACTCAATCTGTTTTGAGATCTCCCTGAACCATGCCTGCAGGTTTTCTGTGGAGGCAACAGCAGGACATTATGTGGACAGAACTAGTATGTACACACACACACACGCACACATATACATATATATAT
>JBCNYH010000004.1:5997558-6008383 GCA_039654325.1 Tandanus tandanus
AAAAAAAAAAAAAAAAAAAAAAAAAAAAAAAGGTCATCTGATGCCCACTAGGGGGAGACATTTCATTATAACCATGCAAAGTTATAATAATTCATTTATGCCTGGTGGAGGTGCCTTGCGCTCTGAGTGCCCCTTTAGTTATTATTATTACTTTTTGGTTTTGTTGGGAATGGGGGAGGGTCAAGGACAACTTATCCTTTGTGGCATTTATATTAAAAGATGCAAATATGCAAACCAAACTATATGATGTCATACATAAAAAAAAAAAAATCATGCACATCAGCAAACAAAAAGGCAGGGACGATTATTTATTTATTAATGACATGCCATACCTGTATAAGTGTGGTCTTATCAGGATTTCTCCTGTGTCTGTAGATGCTCTGACATAAACGAGCATAAAGCTTCTCCAGGCGATCAACCTCGTAACCCTCAGTCTTGGCAACCACTTTTTGCAAAAGATCCTGAAAACAAAACAATAAATTATGTTCAAGCGTATATATATCCTGTTTTACTAGAACATTCCCCTACACACTCTCTATATAGGAATGACTTCAGGGCTTCGAAACTCTAGGTGGTGTCTGCATATCCTCCCAGTGCCTGTATGGGTTTTCTCCAGGTCCTTCAGTTTCCTCCCACAGTCCAGATATGTACATGAGATCAACTGAAGACTCTGAAATGCAAGGCTCTGCAATGGTCTGGCGAGCTGTTCAGGGTGTACCCCACCATTGCCCAGTGTTGGCTGAGATAGGCTCCAGCCTCCAAGTGAAACTCATACTAGGATTAAGAAGTTCAGCGAGAAACCAGCTTGAATTGGTTTACTCTGGGTACCACAGTTTCCTCCCACATTTGCACTGGATCAAATGGCTATTCAAATTTGCACATCGGTGTGAATGAGTGTGAATGGTTGTTTGTGTGTTCACACTGCCATAGATTGGTGACCTGTTCAGGGTGTTCCCTGCCTCTCACCCCGTCAGCTGGGATTGGCTCCAGCTTCCCTGTGACCTTACAGATAAGCGGTATAGATATGACTGGATATATAGTTAAAAATAAATCAGAACTGTGTTTTCTAAATTCCTGACCTTCCTGAGAATCATTTGTTTCACTCATATCTATTAAGTATTAATACTTGTTGGACAACAAGTCCTCTACAGTATCCCTGTGATAAGGATTCACCTTTAGCTTGGTGTGATCCACAACAAGTGGCTGGTTCTTCCGCTCCAGGATCTTCATGGCCGTGTCCACGTCAAGCCTTTGCTGCTGCTGAGCCTGCGACTTGAAACCTCTTGTCATACGTCTCATCCCCTTCTCTAAAACAAAAATAAAAGGAAAAAAGACCAGTGTCATTGCATTCATGTGACCAAATTAACACATTTTATGAGAATGTTAATTATCTCAGTGGCTTTAAATTTAAATTGCTCCATCTAATCGGTCAGGTCTTTACAGCTCTGACTGCAATATAACAAAAATCACAGCTTTATACTGTATTCATACACTTATTCTAATACATTATAGTTTCCACAGTAACCATCATATGGATTTGAATAGTGCAAAGTACATCAATGGTTAAAAAAAGTATGCAACTTTTAATAAGTTTTGCATGAAATGTTTATTGATCCTTTTGTGCAGAAGTATCTCAGTAACATGACAAACTACATTTATTATCTTATTAACATAAATCGATAAGTTAAAGACGGAACAACTTTATATTATACCTGCTAATGCGAGTGATAACAGCAACTAAATTGTCTTGAGCATGTTCCACATGACTAAATGGACAATTCACAGAGTTTGGTGCTGCCTAAAACCGGAGCTCTTGAAAGATGTCTCTTGATTGGTGTCCGATCCCGAGTTTGCTTATTACTGCCTTTTCGCTTTAATTTGTACGACTTGACTTGTTAGCTTAAATATTCATATAATGAGCTCATGTTCTGTCAACTTCTGATTTCAGCTCCACAAATAATATTTCCCTGCAAGTTTGTCTCAGAGTTAAATTGAGTTTTTTTTTTTTCTGTGCGAGTCCGAGTGGTGGTGTATGAGCTTTTTTTGTTTGTTTCAGTTAAATTATTAATAATAATATAAACAATATTAATAATATCTGTTTTGTTTTGTTGCTGCCTGTCATCATGCAAGTCAGCAATAAATAACAGCCAATCAGCATCGACTCAGCGACACGGCAGACTTATTGCGTTTCTTGTTTTAGACACGCACGCTAACGTACAGGAAACAGGATATTCATCCAAGCCATATTCACCACTAAAACTGGGGGGTGTGACACCAATAACACCACTTCATCCCACCACCCAGTCATTGATTATTTTCATATAAACAGCACACCTCCAAAGCATGATACGACTTACCTATCCCTGTGTCTTCCTCTATGCCAGGCTCTACCCTCTTATACCTTGTGTGTTCCATTGGTTGGATCTCTTTACTGTTCCCCCGCTCTCTATACACAGTTCCAGGAGAAGGTTTTCCATTGTGGATCCCATCCATAGAGGAATCGGTGCAATCTCCTTCCACACTGCTGATGTGTCCATTCAGGTTGTGCACGCGTTTTGGGATTCCTCTCTTTTCCCCTGATGAAGAAGGACTGTTCTCTTTGTTCTCCACGTCCATCTGCACAGACTCATTAACATCCTGTTCTTCTTCCATCCTCTCTGCTGCTTTTCCTTCTTCTTCATCCTCGTCATTGCCTTCTTCATCGGACTCGGCTCCGTTCGATTCCTTCCTATGAGATGGCGTGGACTTCTTACGGCGCATGAGCCCGTTGCTCCAAAGCTTCCTGCGCCTCCTTTTCTTTTGTACAACTATAAAGATCAAAAATGTTTCCTCTTCAGTATGTATTACAAAATCCTGATACATTGATATTACACAAATGAAAAACAAATGTAATAAACATGAACTAATACTCAGGAAGGGATAAAGTGCAGGAGACGACAGTACCTACAGGCTCAGTGATATAATTATCAAGATCCTATTACCTGGTGTTTTTGGTGTAGATACTATTGCTGTAACCGGGACCACATCTTTGGAAGGGCCACTCTCAATAGCTTTTGGATCTGATGATGCCGCCACCATTTTTGGTAGAACATGGTAATATGAAGGTGTAAATCTGGATGATGTACAACCTGAAAATAAACGTTAGGTTTATACCAGAATCCATGCAAGACAACATTTAATTTTAGAGCTAAATTAAAAAAATAAAAAGTGCAAGCGGAGGAAAATCCTCTAAAATGTATATGATGAGCTGCTGTCAGTCGCCAGGACAAATCCTATAATACTAATTCAGTCACAACTGTTGGGTATGAATAAGGCATAGCACCAGCTCAAAGATGTCCTATCATAATACCTGAGAGGAGCACTACACACACACACACACACACACACACACACACATCACTGTCCCCAAACATTTCTAAACTGTCTGGATAGTGAACCGTCTGCATCCTCCTGGTTAAGCATTTTAAAGTCAGCTATTGTTGAGCCTTGTGGACGTCTTATTATATTACTATGTGGACCCTGCTTCTTCTTACTTTTAGTGCTGTGTTCTGATCACGGACAACAAATACAGTTAGGCTGCGAAACTGGACAACTGAGTCTGTAATTCACAAGCAGCACTATAAGTTAAAAACAAAAGCATCCTATTTAAGTGACCTGCTAACCACAAGCTAGCAGGCAAGTTTCAGCCACCGGCCCGCCCCCCTCCACCTTTCACCTGGTATTTAGTAACAGTTTCTTATTCTTATAACTCTTCTTCAATATTGAGAAACCTCAATAACAGTGACAAATATACAGTAATTATAAGACATTAGTTAGAGCTGCATCCCAAATCACATACTGCTCTACTAAATAGTATTTCTGTACACCTCTAGAATCTTTAGGCACTTGATTTTGTAAAAGGCAATAATGATTTGACTATAATAAATAAATCAGGACCTCGTTTCATGCGGGATTCCTTGATCTCAACACAGATCTTTTCAAAGTTTTCATCCAGTTCATCTTTAATGATGGCGTGAACGGTGTCCTTGAGTGTGCAGGCCCGATGTCTGATCAGGCGATCTGAAACACAAAAACAAACCAAAACTTTCTAACACTAAACAACATGTTTCTTGTCCAAACAACCATTCTTTCATTTCATTTCACCTGAGGGATCGGTGTCTGGATTATACTCCAAAGCATTCTTCCAGATCAGGTCCACGTCATAAAGGTAGTCTTTCACAGTGACGTATTTGTGCAGGTCGATTTTGCTGAGGACTGTAGACAGGTCCATGGGCTGTTTAATGACTGTAGTGTAATCAGGAACCTGGAGATTCAAAAAAGCAAAGAGGATAAGATTTGGCGTCTTTAGAAACTCATCATCTAGAACACCTAAAACATTTGAAAGGAAAACATCTGGATTTTTTTAACCGGGACCCTACTGCCCCATCTGTCTCACTCCAACTTTTTAAACTAGGCACAGAAATAATTGAACTCGTGTCTGTTGTTTTCCTGCTGAAAATGTTTCGGGGGGAACTCAGTGTTTGGTGGCATCTGTCAATCAACAGTATTTTTAAGATCTGATTGGTTAACACTCGAATCACACTGCACGAATTTCAGTTCAACTCTGTACCCGCCCACTTCGCCTCTCATCACTCATTTTGCTGGCCTTCATTGTGTGTATATATAGCTCCCTGTGTGGACATCCCTTAACCCTAAAGGACAAACAATGACTTTTATACGGTTTTATAATCGGTGATATGCATTGAATACATACAGAGGAGCTGCCACGGAAACCAGAAAAGAAAAAGAAAAAAATTTATGCATAAAAATAGGGATCCTTTCATCTCGTCACACCATAATAATAACAACACTATGAGCTCATCTGGTGAAAACAAGTGGCAAGTATTTTGATGCGGATGATTGCCTCGCAAGGTTACAGTGTACAGACGTTCCCATCACAGCATGGTAACTCAATCTAACAATTTTGATCATTTTGTGCCACTAATAAAACCCTGAACTGAATTGGAAAGAGAAGGTTAAAAAAAAAATCCTGATGCTTTCCTTTTAATACATCGATTTACTTCATTAAGTGTGAAGACTCGGACCTCTTCGGTGTCCACTGGCTTTGTAAAAGCCTTGAAGCGCTTGTCCTGAGCGAGTCGGTTGGTAACGTCACGCAGGAAGAGGCGGAGTTCCCTGAGTGTGTCCTCTTCCTGTTCCTCTAGCTTTTGCTGTTCTTGCTCGGACAGCTGGCGAGGGGGAGGGGGAGGGGCCAGTGGGAGAACTTCCACAGCGTGAAGAACTGGGGAGAACATACATTCCCAGATTTATTTTAAATGCTTGCGTCTCATGCAAACTGGATTCAGATGACCTTTCTTGCACCTTTTCCACTGATACAGTCATGCATTATGTAAATACACAGAAGTCAACCACCAACCACCTCTCATGCTTGATTAGTCAACCTTGCACAGCAATCAACACCAGTGCATGGTTGAGAGTTAGCTTTTTTTTTTTGGAGATATTTTATTATATTAATTCACACTTGGGGACAAATTAAAGTCTGTTCTCGTGGTCTTCTGACTGATCACCTTTTCTACCCTAATGGGAGTGGTCTCTTCCTGAATGACCCCACCCACATTCAAAGACCTCACTGGACTGACTTGAAGAGGATGAAAATCATCTAAATCAGTCCAGTAACCAGATCTGAACCTGACATTATACCTGACCTGACATAAGGATACAATCATAGCCAGGACATTGTTTTTAGTGGCAATGAAGCACGATCCATTAGTGACTAACTTGACAACACGTATTTGTACCTGTTTTACTTTTAGATGGGGGAGCTTTGGCAGCTTGATTCAGAATGAGGTCCTCAAAAAATCTGTGCCTCTCTTCTTTGGAGGGAAGCGGGACACTGAACACCTCCCCGTACTCAAGACGAAACAGATCCTGCACCTACAGCAACACAACAACAAGCAGTAGTAAGGAATGACCAGGTCGTAAATCCCATATCATTATTCTGTAAATATATATGATCTACAATTGAATGCCACTCCAGAGATCCCCAACACTTGTTGGTGGATGCAGCAGCAGTGCTGTAAGCCCTGACAGTGAAGGTCATGTGTACCTCTGTGTAAAGGCTGTGATACGGCAGGCTGCAGGTGGCAAGGAGGAGGATGGGTGAGAAGGAGGGGATGTCCTGCAGGAGGCTGAGGAAGGTGGCCCTGAGTGCAGAGCTCACAGTGTCCCACCAGCGCTGCATGTGAGGTATGTACAAGATGCTAGGAGCTGTTCTCTTAGCCTCGCAGAACAGCTACATGAGGACAAAAACAGAAGACCAGAAACCACTAAGTTATATTTCTCATAATAATCAACATGCGAGGGACGTTGTATCATTCTGGACATGTTTAGCACCACAATAACATGTTAAATTACATCACATGCATCACAAATGCCAGCAAAACAATAATGCTGTGTTGACAACAGGTCAGAAGAATAACATTAGCAGACAGAGGAGTGTGTACATGGTGTACCTGTGCACACGCCTCCTCGGGGCTGGTAGTGCTGACCCCGAAAAGCACCGCCATATCCAGTGTGTATACAGTAAACTTCTCCAAGGTATGTAGCATGGCAGGGGCCAAGTGTGTGCTCTGCCCAGAGCCCGGATTCCCACAGAGCAGCAGTCGTGGTCTGAACGTGGTTGGCTCCTGGAGAACACTCCTGCATCATACAAACACAACCACCGATCATGAACTCTACTGAGTACACTAAGACTAACACCCCCCCACACACATTTCTGTTCATTAGAAAGTTCCCTTTTAAGTTCTATTAAGCCGTTGTTGAACACTGACTTTGTTAAGTGGAGAAAGTTGCCAGTTGGGCCTGTATTAGTCCGGGCAGGTTTGCTAATGCACATTGAGGACGCCTCATCATCACTGTTCAGCAAATCTTCTAAAACACCAGCCGAACAACCTACAACACAAAACATGACAATCAATCACTGCGTGAGGTGTCTTTATCATTAACCTGCACAAAAAGAGACGGGTACGTGGTATGTGAGAGACTATGTGCTATTACAGGACTATAGATTAGATAATTAATTTATGATATCTGTACAATGAAGTACTCCTTTAATTAAAGGTCACATATATAAATAAACCAACGGTCCACTTGGAGGTGACCGCACTAGACAGAAATCATTAATTACTGAACATACTGTTGTCCTTCTTCTTCTTCTTGATGCCCTGCTCCACATGAGGGAAAACCTTCTGTAGGGCCTTCATGGCATCCCTGAGTGTCTTAGCAAGCAGAGGCTGAATGATGGGTGTCAAAGCTTTGGCTGGAGATACCACAGCCCTCTGGGACGCAGGCACGATCTTCCTCATGGCGGACAGGAAGTCACGGCCTTCCACGCTGATAGACGAGACATCCAAACTGAGTTTCTGTGAGGAGGAGTAGATCTGGGGATATCGTCGACGCAGGGCGCAGAGGGCTGCTTCCGCACACACTGCTTTGATGTCTGCGCCGCAGTAACCTGTAAGAGACACGATTTGCAGACGGTTTTATCAAATGCTGCCACTGTTCTGTTGAACTCTTGATTCTGATTGGCCAAAAGGTTTATTTCTCTGTAAAGCAGCAGCTCGGACGATATTCAATATACAAGTAAAAATAAAAGATTAAGGACTTGCTTCAAAAGAAAACAAGTAAAATTGTACATATGGAGAAGGTTTGTGTGCAGAGATGTTCGCAATCTGACAAAACCTATTTCATGGACATTCCACACATAACATGCAAGTATAAATGGGTAAAAATATTACTTATTATTAATATTACATTTTAGGAAACATTATCATTGCCATGTACATGCAGTTGGTGCACAACCATCTTTGTGAAGGTACAAAATATTTAAGACACCAAAAACAAACCAGAGTTTTCAAATACCCTGGGGTTTGTTTTGGGAAACAGTACAGAGACATTTTGGTATTTGAGATGAGTTGGACCGAAGCCTTGTAATGTAAGGAGAGACTGTGAAAGACTTACCAACACACTTGTCAGCGAGTTCCTCAAGGAACCCATCTGACGGCTGTGGATCCCACTGTCGTGTGTGGATCTTTAAAATGTCATTACGAGCCTTAAAACAAGTAAATCATACTTTCAGTTTTAATGAGTCAAATCATGAGTGATACTGTAGGCTATTAAAGATTATAGTGTATAAATTACATTCTCTTTATCAGGTCTGCTGGATGTGGGAGTCGTGGGAATTACATATGACACTTTTCCTTGTGTAATACTAACACTAAAATTTAAAGTTTTATAAAGCGAGTTTTAAAAATGCCCTGACATCCATATTACAAGGTTTTTGTGTTTCCCTTCCTACACACCTCTCTATCAGGAAGGCTGAAGAGAAACTCCCTGTCGAAGCGTCCGGGCCGCCTGAGGGCAGGATCTATGGAGTCCAAACGATTAGTGGCTCCGATGACGACTACCTCACCGCGATTGTCCAGTCCGTCCATTAAAGCCAGCAGAGTGGACACGATGGAGCTGTTGGCAAAAGGGTGACACTAATTAAAACACATACCACCTTACACACACTAGAGCGCCTTAAAATCAGAAAGATTTAGATAGTAAACAGCTGTTATCACATTCGGTGTAGGTCAGTGTAAAGATAGATTAATAAACAGATAGATAGACAGAGAAGAAGGTCCTGGGTTTGAGTCCCGAGCTTGGTGAGGGCGTTCTGTGTGGAGTTTGCATGTTCTCCCCGTGCTTGTGTGGGTTTTCTCCAGGTGAACAAATTTCCTCCCACAGTCCAAAGACATGCACATTAGGATAACCGGCTGTTCCAAATTGCCCCTAGGTGTGAGTGAGAACGGTGGTGAATGCTGGCCCTGCAATGGACTGGCCAGATGTTCAGGGGTGTACCCTGTATTCACCCAGTGTCGACTGAGACAGGCTCCGGTCGCCGCATGACCCTAATAGGAATTAAGCAGTGTTTATTGAGAGTAAATACATAGATGGTGCTGAACATACCTGTGGATCTGGTCTTGCCTGCTAGAACGAACAGGTGCAATCCCATCAATTTCATCAAAGAATATAATAGAAGGACGCATCTGATATGCCTTAAAATCCAAGATAAAAAAACTGGTGTTACACCAAATACAACTGGTAGTTTTTAAATCTATTTTATAGTGAAAAAGTCAGAAGAGTTCACAATATGGAAAGAAAATACTATCTTTTGTGTGTTACATTATATTAAAAATAACCTGAAAACACAACATGTCTTTTTGAAATATAATAAATGATTTGTATTTAATGATTTCTGGAAATATTCCCCCACCTACAGGGGAAGGAAAGTCAGGAACCAAAGCACATACCTGGTCGAAGAGAAGGCGGAGCTGTCTCTCGGATTCTCCCACCCATTTGCTGAGGCAGTCGGCTCCTTTCCTCATGAAGAAGGCTACTTTCTTCTCCCCTTGACTGCACTCGTTGGCAAGCGCCCGCGCCACCAGGGTCTTCCCGGTACCCGGAGGACCGTAGAACAGACAGCCTCTGCAAGTACATTCAGAAAACAACATTAAAAATGGTCTGTATAGTGAATAACACCTGTCAGGCTGAACACTTTGATAAAAAAAAAGACATATGGTTTATCTTTCCATTGCTGGAGGCAGTTAATTTGCATACCAGAAAACATGAAAATAAAAACAGCTATGCGCTGCTAAGTTAGGTAGAGAACTTGACTGACAAATGAGTAGTGAGATGTATGTATGTAACGTTCCAGTCCCTTTATGGCTACACCCAAACCGGCACACCTCTGTACCAGTTAAGGCATTATAACCCGAAAGTATATTTAGAATAGTGTAATATCGTTTCAGTTGTAGGCTATTTCTGTTTGGTGCTCATGCATACAGTTAGCACTGACCATTCAGGAAAAGATATAATACATTACATATGGGAAAGGGTTTAAAGATCCATTTTGCCCAAATTAATAATGACCATATATTTAATTTCTGTAATTTAAATTGCATTACCTTGGAGGCTGAATCTTAAACCGCTCAAAAACCTCAGGGTAGAGTAAAGGAAACACCACCATCTCCTTTAGTGCAGAGATGTGTCTGTTCAAACCACCGATACTGTCGAAGCGCACCTAGACCAAAGCACAACCAGCAATCAACTAAAGAGATCCGTTTTCTTGTTAATTGATTGAATATACATTTTAATTGACATGCAAACAAAAATAAATAAATAAAAAATAAAAATCCGCAAACCGTCTGGTCAATCTGCATTGGATCAACATCGGCAAGACTTGCTCCAATCTTTATTCGGTCCTTGTGGATTCCCAAGAGATCCTCTTTCCGGAAGTTCATTGGAAGGCATCTATGGAACAAATCAAAACTTTTTGAAACATTATATAACCCAGAAGTGCATGTAAATATATAAACGTAGTAAACACTACAGAACAGTGCATAGGTTTCTACTGGAATTAAGTGCCAAACCTGTCAAACTCTCCAGTTACACATGAAAAGATAAGCATGTTTGATAGCTTGCATTAGCTAGTTGTAAATACTGTTGTTTCACTCTTGTGAGTGCATGAAATCGCAAAAACAGGACCCAAATTCATCAGTGCATACAATGCAAGACTACGGCAAAAATAACAGTATACAGATATTAAACTAACAAGTCAAATATACACTAGGTAAGTCAGTTGGGCTGTTTACACCCGAGCCTAGTGGCTCATCAGACCGGTGCTTATCCCCGGTTTCTGTAGCGTGAAGCATCTAGGAGTTCAACTCCTCCTGGATGGGACGCTAGTCCATCGCAGGTTACCTTCCCAGTATTTTTACTGGTA
>JBCNYH010000004.1:6011853-6022432 GCA_039654325.1 Tandanus tandanus
ACACACATATATATACACACACACACACACACACACACACACACACACACATATACATACACACACTGTACTCATTTCAGTGAGTATTTAACGGCACTTACCTCCTTTGTAGAGTCTCTGCTACCCAGCCTACGGCGCATTTTCTGCATGTCGTCCATTTTCTGGAGCACAGCTTCTGCAGTACTGGAGGGAAAGACATCTTTAAGAACAAACACTCATCTAACCAGAAGACACCCAACTCTTTTTTTCTCGTATTATCTCAGTTCAATACAGAAGGAATGAAAAACACCTGGCAAGATGCTATTACAGGAAAATCATCAATGACACCTGACCTGCCATAAAGGGTTAATTTTACCACTAGTTTTATCCCACTATACCACTTTCTCTGTAGTAAAGAATAGCACCTCTTGACACAAAAAAAAACCAGGTGCACTTAACACTGTGAAACAGGTTAGTTCATGGAATCCCTCAGAATTAAGATTAACATCTGCTCACTTGTTAGTATCCTTCCTATTCTCTCTTTTAAAGTTAGAAAAACAAAAAACTTTCATCTTAATGAGAAACTGCAGACTTGTCTTTTTTTTCTTCCATAAATAGTAAAATATCTACACACATAACTACAACAAAAGTATTTCCCCCTTCTATTTACCTCCACCAGGGGGGTTATGAGATTGGCCATGTGTGTCTGTGTGTCAATATCTGTGACCACGATCACTCTAAAAAGACCAGACAGATTTGCATGAAATTTGAACCAAATATGGGTCTAGGGCAAATGATGAACTGATAGATCCGGATGTTTTTGAAGGATTTTTGTTAACACTGCATGATAAGGAAGGGATGTGGAAATCACCCAGAATGCGCCAGGAGAAGAAAAAAAAAAAAAGCTAAAAAAATTACTGCAGAAAAGGTCACAAGGGGTACCGTAATTCCATATCATCTTCCACTATAACCTATAGCCTGGTGGAGGTTTGCACTCTGGGTGCATTTCTTATTTGTTTCTATTTTTGTTTATTCATAACACTATCTCCAAATTTAGTATTGTAAAATAGAAAGAAAACTTTTTCAACTGACAGAAACTTACCAACACATTCACCAACGTGAAAAAGTAACTGCCCCTTTTAGAAAATACTAATTTATTTATTTATTAATAAAGGGATGATAATAATTACTAATAATAATTAGATGTCATGCCAAAGACTGAATGCCGCCCTCCCTGTCGATATCACTTTTCCTACTACCCTTAAACAAACCAAAAACAAAAAGGCAGTTGTTGCTTCTAAAAGTGGGACAACCAAATATTCAGTTTAGGAAGCAATTACTTTTTCAAATGGGTGATTATAAGTGTTGGTGAGCTTTTGTCCAATAAAGTATGAGATCATTTGAAAACCGTGTTCTCATTTGTAATAAAGTATTGTGGAAAGAAAAATAAAGGAAATCAGTAAGGGAGCAAATACTTTATTATGACATTGTCTATGTGGAGAAGCTGCCGTGCAGTTTACTGAACGCATAAAGGATCATCTTTTAAAACAAACGCATTAATATATAAACCTGTGACTTGCCTTGGAGTCGTCACTACAGTCAAAGATGCTTTTAGAGAAAATCGGAGAATTCACAAACACTGCGCTATAAAACATGCGCCGTCTTGAAGAGCTTCACATTAATTCTCTGATTATTTAGTAGCGGTATCTGTCATTTATCTGGTCATAGGTCGTGTGATGCGCCAGCGGGACATCATAACAGGGAGATCATTGTGACTTTCCGTCATTGTGGTATCATAGTAGTTAATAATAAGAGTTATCTTATTATTTCATAGCAATTGATTTTAACCTGCTTCTTATTGTGATATAATACAAACTAACTAAAGTGTCTAACCTCATTGTGACATCTTACCTTGCTTATTTCATCACAAGTCCTCAACTGTAGCTCGCGAGTGGCGGATATGCTCGGCTGACGGTACATTTGCTCCCCCCCCACTTAAAATAAAGGAACCTTTTATTACATCAAACATGACGGGTGCAACAGAATTCTAACGGGACTCCACACAGTGATGTGACCTATCCAATCAGCACAGAGTTTACTATTTTCACTGCTCCTTCGAGCTGGATACAAAATGCAGAATGTACTATTTTCCCCAGACATACTTTGTAATGAGCCGGTCATAGAGGACAGATTGATCCCTGGCGTTAAACTTGTATCTCATGATTCTGGAGCTGCGCCTCACAGTGCTGTCCACCTTCCTTTCTCGTAATCGGGCGCGAAAATTTCTTGATGCTGATGTGCCATCAATCTCATCTTCACCTGTAAGGTAAGGAAGGGTGTAACATGCATGCCGTTGAGAAATCACAAGCATATCAACTTCAGATATGGTGCTAACCTTTTAATGTTGTTTATAATAACATCTCAAAATAAGGATGTTTCAAGCATTTGGACCGAGGTCTACCATAGTCACTCATTCATCAGCACAAAACACCTTCAATTTATATTAGGGAGTATAATCTAATTATTTTTATGCCATATGTATGAAATTGGAAGAAATCAAACCCGACACCCACCGTTAATCTCGTCACCGGATTTCTCATCTTTCTGCAGTCTTGGAGATTTCCTATTAGAATTACATGAACATTTAATATCAGTAACATGCCCTACGTAAATACTACAGATTAATCTGCAGATCTGGAGAGAAACTACCTTAAATGCGTCAAGTTTTTCTCATCCTTCTGAGGAGAGCTGTTCGGTTTGTTATTTGCGTCACTAAAAGTAACAGCGTGCTTGTCGGTTTGGGCTCTGGTCTTCATGCCACCTGTTGTCTTCTCCATGCTGTCTTTCTCCTTGGAAGACAAATAACCCTAAAAATGAACATATATCAGTGTATTATCCAAACATACATTCATTCATTAGCCCAACTGCTAAATCCTACTAATAGGGTAGGGTTAGGGCTATGGGTAAGGGCTACGGGTTAGGGCCTAGTAGGGTTGCGGGGTGGTTGAAGCCTATGTCTGCTGACTGTGGGCGAAGTACACTCTGAAAGGGTTTGCCAGTCCTCTGCAGGGCTAACACACAACCATTCATACTCACAACTAGGGGCAATTTGGAGCAGTCAATTAGCTAAATAGGCATGTCTTTGGACTGTGGGAGGAAACCCGAGAACCTGGAGGAGACCCACATAGGTACAGGGAGACCATGCAAACTTCACTCAGAAATGCAGGAGTCAAGCAAAACGAGAAGGTTCGGAATTCGAATCTCAGTCAACCTTTCTGAGTGGAGTTTGCATGGTTTTCCTGCTCGTGTGAGTTTCCTCCCACCTTCCAAAAGACATGAACATTAGGCTACTCAATATTTCCCATATGTGTGTTATCCCTGCAATAGTTTGGTGACCTCTTTATTGTATACCCCACCTCTCACCCAAAGTCAGCTGGAATTAGTACCAGCGTCCCCTGAAACCCAGATGGATAAGCGGAATACATAAAGGATGGATGATACACAGGACAGCATGGTGGCATAGTGATTAGCACATGCGGCTCACAGTAAAAAGGTCCTGGGTTCGAGTCCTAAGCATTTCTGTGTGGGGTGTGCATGTTCTCCCTGTGCTTTCCTCCGGGTACTCTGGTTTCCTCCCACAGTCCAAAGACATGTACATTTTGCTAATTGGCTGTTCCAAACTGCTCCTTGGCGTGAGTGACTGTGAGTGTGTGCTGGCCCTGTGATACTCTGGCGAACTGTTCAGTGTGTACGCCGTGTTCGCCCAGACTTGGCTGAGATAGGCTCAGCCTCTGTACAACCCTAATAGGATTCAGCAAATGAGAATGATGAGAATGGTTGATATATACACAGGAATGTGCAAAGGAACTCTTCCTATTTAATATAATATTTTATTCCGGTGCACCGTTTTGTTTAGCTTAGTAAAGGTGCGGTTTGTGAATTATTTATATATATTTGTCTTGTATTATTTACACACTCTCACTTGTTTTTGATCGGAATTTGTTAACAATAACCTTCAGACAACACCTGGTACAAGGCAGTTAGGACATCCGCCTCAAAACAAGAAGGTCCCGAGTTCAAGTTTGAGTGTTTGCATGGGAAACGTTTATCTGGGTACTCCAGTTTCCTCCCGTAGTCTAATGACATGTACATTTGAAAACTGGTTGTTCCAAATTGCCCCTAGATGTGAGTGTGAATGGTTGTCTGTGTTGGCCCTGTAACCGACTGACAAGCTGTTCAGGGTGCACCCCGCCTTCGCCCGGAGTTGGCCGAGATAAGCTCCGGCCTCCTCACAACACTATTCGGATTAAGTGGTTCAGGCAAATGAATGAATGCACTAGTACAGACAAATGTAAAAATTTAGGGTCAAATTGAATTCTGGGTCTTCAAGATGTTCAGACACAGTGTGTTTGGGTCTTTCACCTCATTATTAGTTTTACTGGTTTATTTCAGCACAAGTATTGTATTGTTATCGAGAACCGTGACACCTGATATTGGTATCGTGACAGCCCTGTACAGGAGCACCGTTACACTGAAACAGAGCGCGCGACACTGTTTACATCTGAAAACATTGTTTACTGTCGAATAAGGACGGTTTTTCTTCATTAACATGCGCTTTTATGTCAATTTAGTCATTAGAAGGATAAAATCGCCTGATGCCGTGCAAACAGATATCCTAAAAACTGATAAATTTTGTTGTGATCACGTAAACAAGGACTGCCAAAACAGCTAGCAAAGGGAAGTTGACAAATGAATGCATTTACACAGTGGCTAATTCATTAGCCGCTAGCGCCTCACTAGCCAGCAAAGTCAGTGAGCTAGCCGCTGATTAAATTTGTCTAGACGTTGAAAAATATGTGCGTAAAGTTCCCCCCAAAGCTAAAAAGCAGGCTCGGTGCTGAGTCGGTAACTTACATTAGTGGGGCTGTTCTCGGCGCTGCTGTAACTGTCATCCAGGCCCTTCTGCGGGCGCGCGGACTTTTTCTGCGCGCGCCTCAGCGACAGAAACTCGGAGCTCGTGTCCATATCCGAATCCTGCTTCGGCGGCTCGGCGAACGAGCTACTGCTGCGTAGCATCACCATCTTATCCTTTACAGTCTAAACCAGCTCATTTACACACACACAGATATCAATCGATATCCAGAACCGTATCAGTAAACGCAACAAACACCGACATGAAAGCTGCACGTCTATAAAATAGCACCCGTTTTCCTCTTGATTTCTGGCGCCATAAACGTCACTGAGAGCCTGATGTCGACTCAAGCGCGTGATGTGCTCTCGTGATGAAAAATAGATCCTGTCAAAACAACCCATTGTGAGCTATACATACCTCATTATCACATATTCACGCAGACTAAACCGTAGGAAACAGCACGAAGTTGTCGTAGAGTAAGCGTAAAGTTTTTGTTTACTTTGTTTTTTTTAAAAACTTGTTCTGTCAGACTGGAGTGTTTTGGGAAGCTTGCGTAGGAATCCTACTTCAGAAGTAGTTCCAGTTGTGTTTTCGGCGCCACAACTCAAGCCGCACTCCGTGTTCTCATTGGCTAATGTAAACCACGCCCATTGATAGACTCCAGGGTCAAAGTTCAGGGTTTTGTTTGGTTTACTGTACAGAGTATATTGTTGACATCTTTAACAAAAAGCAGTTAAATGTGTGGGTTTTTTGTTTGTTTGTTCTTTTTTAAAAAAAAAAAATTTTTTTAATTTTTTATTTATTTATTTATTTATTTATTTTTACAATTAAAAGTAGTAGCTACTACATGCAGGACCATTAATAATTAAGAGTATGCATTAATCAGTGAGAATCCTCATGCAGGGAATCTGTTCCTGTGGATCTCCATTCTTTTCTCCAGAGGTTCTGAAAGCCAGCAGTGTTGTTGAACCTGATTTCCTGCAACAGAAAATGGGAGAGATAAACAGTGGAGCTTTTGAGTACGATGATCAGTCTCTCTGATGTACACCCATAAATCATAGATATCTGGACTGCATGCATGCTCTAATCATTTAATATTTGATAAAAACAAAATAAAGTTTAATATTATATGTCATATGCCATGATGAACATTCTTTACCACCGAAGATCTGTGAAAAGAGAAGCACTCACTCATTCGTCAAACTGCTTGATCCTATTAGGGTCGCGGGGAGGCTGAAGCCTATCTCAGCCAACCCTGAACAGCTCACCAGACCATTGCAGGGCCAACACTCCCCCCCACACACACACAGCCACTCACACACACACTTAGGAGCAATTTGGAACGGATAATTAACTTAAAATGCACGTCTTTGGACTGAGGGAGGATCACCTGGAGGAAACCCACACAAGCATGGGAAGAACGAGCAAACTCCACACAGAAAAATCTGAGCTGAACCCAGGACTCGAACCCGGGACCTTCTTGCTGTGAGGTGGATGTTCTTGGTGGGTGATGTGGCTTAATGGTTAGCACTCTTGAAAGTCTCACAGCAAGCTGGTCTTGGGTTTGAGCCCCGTGGTCGGCAAGTGTGTTCCTTGGAGTGCGGAGTTTGCATGTTCTCTCCGGGCTTGTGTGGGTTTCCTCCCAAGGTCCAAAGACATACACATTGTTAATGTGAATAGTTATTACCATGCCTTCGCTCAGAGTCAGCTCCACATAACCTTAATAAAGGATAAACTGGTTCATAAATGACACGATATGATTTACCTTCTCTGCTTTATGACTTGCCCTCATTTTCCAGTCTGTCATTGAGTTGGCAGAGCTGGTACAGAAAACCATCATTAGGCCCGATCTCCCGTTTCTCTCTTACTGTAGCCAAAGCAGCTCGTACATCCAGCTTGTGGCGCAACATTAGGTAAGCAACGACGACTGTTGCTGAACGACTGTAACCCTTCTGGCAATGCACATACACTTTTCCTAAAAATAAACAGATCTTTATTTTGCACCATGAGGACATGCATACCTAACCCTAATATATTATTAATATTGATTGTGTTCCACTGAGACTCTACCTCTGTCTCCTTTATAGGCCAAGGCCTGGCCTATGAAGTCTGCACACTCTTCAAAGTATATGCTGAGATTAAAATAGTCCATGTCAATGGCTGGTATTCCATGGTAGATAATGTCTGTACCCAGATAATATTCTGCACCGGTCTTGACATGCATGTATGACTCTCCGTCTGCAACATTAAGAAGGTGGGTCACTCTCAATCGTTGCAGGAGTTTTATGTTTATGGCCACAGACCTGCAACACAGTGGATACAAGAAGTGACATTTCTCTGCCATGTGACGAGCTATAAATAAATAACAGGGGTTCTTTTTCTATTAGTGTTTTTAATATATCATCAAATCATCTGTGTATATGATATAACTGGTGTTCCAATGTTGGCATAAAGTCAACAAAGTTACCTGTACCTTAGAGTATTTAATTTTAAAGACATACTCATTTCCAAGCAGAATCCTGGGGTAGACTTCATTGAAGTCTCTAGATGGCATGCTGAAGTAGCCATATTCGTCTGATAGAAGGTCATTGAGCTGCTGCACAGACACTCTGTAGTCGGTCATATTCGATTTTAAGATCCGGGTAAGTATTACAAATTACACTTCTCTATGGCTTTTGAAGCAAACCTGTTTACCCAGTTCTACTTTAGTCCACAGACTGAAATGAAACCCTCTTTAACCAATAGATGTCAGCAAATCCTCCTTTATGTTTATACATACTGTATACTACAGGTGTCAAAATCAAGGCCAGTGGGCCAAATCTGGCCCTCTAACTCATTTTATGTGACCTGTGATAGCTATTAAAGAATCTTTTTCTATCAGGCATTACCATGAAATGTAATTCATCATCCATCCACTAGGTGGAGGCAACCTATTTCAAGTAAACAGCTAGTCATTTATGACTCAAGAAAAACTGCAAGCCAGCTTGTTGCTGTTGAGCGTTTTCAGCAAAGAAAAGTGGGCAACTTCCTAAACTAAGTATTTTGCCATACAGATGTCATAGCTGCCATTTTTATACAGATGTGCGGTATTTATTCA
The DNA here is from genome assembly GCA_039654325.1 of Tandanus tandanus. Lineage (NCBI taxonomy): Eukaryota > Metazoa > Chordata > Actinopteri > Siluriformes > Plotosidae > Tandanus > Tandanus tandanus. The sequence continues at coordinate 6,019,842 of JBCNYH010000004.1, forward strand.
GCTGTCAACGACCTAGAAATTCAGTGATGTGGCCCTCGGTGACAATGAGTTTGACACCCCTGCTGTATACTGTATAGGGGTCCCTCAGTATTCTGCAGTGGGTGGAATAGTAGCGTAGTGGTTAGTAAGGCTCACAGCAAGATGGTCCTGGGTTCGATTCACAGACTTTTGTGTGGTTTGCATGTTCTGGCTGTGCTTGCGTAGGTTTCCCCCAAGGACTGTTTTCTTCCCACAGTCCAAAGACATGCACATTAGGCTAATTGGCTGTTGGCCTGCCTCAAAACTAATAGCAAGTTTCATTACATTTCATTAAACTTCCAATAATAGAGGGAAATATTCCCAATGCAAATAATTCGTTTCTTAATGTGAGGAAGTCAGGTATGTACAAAATATAAAGCAATACTGGTAAATATTATCCAACTTTGAACTATCAAGGCAGGACTTTCAAAGTGGCATTGCCATCACAAAACATATGTGTCAGAAATGTACAGATGAAAAATAATGGCAGAACAATGATGAATTGATTAATGAGAAAAACACAAGAAAGTACATATTCCAAAATATAAAAAATACATTTTTCAAAATGAAGCAGAAACCATAGCTTATGAAGTGAAATTCTTCAACCTGCTACTGGGCAGTTCAGAATTAATTTTGGTTGGAGTGCAGGGAGCTACAGTAGACAAGCCTGCCTTGGGATCTACATGCATTTCTAAAACAAATCAAGTTTAAACAGCATTAAATACTATCCAAAACCTGGCATATGTCAGGCTAGGGCATTCCCCTGCTGAATTACTGCTTAGATTTTGGCCTTCCTCTATGAAGCTTATGGTTCATGCCATTCTGATGTTTCAGAAGTTGATCCCGGATCTTTATTACTGTCATCATCATAAACATCATCACCATCAGCATCATCACCACCATCATTACTATCGACAGCATTATCATTACTACCATCAGCATCACCATCACTGTAAGCATCATCATCACCATCAGCATCAGCACCACCATCATTATTACTAACATCACCATCAGCATCATGATCATAATGCTGATCTACATCAGCATTATAAATATCATTTCATGGCTGCTTAAGAGCATACACATATTACTATTCACCCAGAAAAAAGGTTCTCTTTATTATGTGGCTGCTTAAGAGCAGGCACACATTACTATTCACCCTAGTTATGTGGCTGCTTAAGAGCAGACACATATTACTATTCACTCTAGAAAGATGGGTTCTTTATTATGTGGCTGCTTAAGAGCAGACACATATTACTCTTCACCCTAGAAAAACGGGGCTCTTTGTTTTTCTACTTTTTATTCTTCTTCTTCCATCGCACTTAATGCAGCCTGAATGGCAAAGTGCACCCACACAATGTATATATCAAAACATGTGTCTCGGTGCCGTGAAGTGTGCTATTAATTTAATTGGCATTTCACGTTACCATGGCAAAACAATTAGACAAAAACCACTCCAAAAATTCCCATGGAAATGAATGGGGAGAGGTCGACAAATGATCATGAAACTCACCTCAATCTGACGCCTTGCCAAGAAGCCATACTTTCACATACAAACTTGGTTGAACTTTTAGAACGTAGACACTGAAGTCGTCATTTTGATGGTCAAAACGGCTTTTTGCTACCTTTTACCGTTTTCTCTTAATCTTTGATCAAGTGTGATAAGGATTTCTGAGTCAGTTTGTGTATTTATAATGGGTGTCTATTGCGTGGAATGTTCTGGGGTAGAGTGCGTGATGTCAGAGTGTGAGAAAAGAGACGATTATCTTGGAAAAAGCTTTTTTAACTGGCTCCTACTTCCAGCATTTTCGCTCTACACCAATAAATCTTACATCAAAATGGAGGAAAATGTGTGCTGGTTCTGAACACATAACTTTCAAGTCAACATCACTTTTAGAAATGAAATGGTGAGCCTCTGACTGACAGCTGTACTGTAAATTACTCCATAAAGGTCAATACAAAATAGAGCTTTTTTAAAAATCATTTTGAGGGTCATATTTAAATTGTGACTGTTTAAACACTTTTTACAGTACAGTGAAATAATTTGTATCACTGTTTTCACCAAATCTTATCTCTCAAACGCTGTCAACTTCATTGCAATGGGAAATACGGTTTTCAAATTAGAAGACCAAAAGTAAGTCGTATGCCTAAGACATTACTTCAGTTTAAAAGGCAGTTTAAAACTGTCAGTAACTTCAAACGTTTCATTAAACACACAACTAGAAAGAGTTTTTGTTACACAGAAAAATAAGTGTATTCCTCTTTCTTCCGATAAATCAACTCCCCTCTCTCTCTCTCTCTCTCTCTCTCTCTCTCTCTCTCTCCCACACACACACACACACAAGCACACGCTCAGCTGCTCTTCCCCCTCCCATACCCGTCAAACAGTTTACCCTCTCTCTCCCACACACGCGCTAAATTAAAAAAAGAAAGAAAGAAAAAAAATATTCTCATTAGATGTGAAATGTTAGTGACTAAATCAGTAACAGTTCTGTCCATCAAACTAGTAATTAGGATTGATTTATGAAGAGGTTGAATATTGCAGTTAAAGTATTATGCCCGTGTGTTGATAT
>JBCNYH010000004.1:6022532-6042802 GCA_039654325.1 Tandanus tandanus
CACTTTAACTTACAGATTTGGAAAAGATTTGGTGCTGTATGTGCAAAAGCCAATGGCATATTCAGCGTCCAGGCCAAAGACGCCTACACGTTCCTGGAGATCAATCCTACCTCTCTCTCCAAAGAGGAATGGCAGCGGCAGTATGATGCCGTGAATGAGAAGCTGAAGAAGATATATCCCTCATTTACCATTGAGGAATCTAATACCAAGGAACCATGTGCTGTGACCCAGTAAATTCTCATTGGACCAGTTAATCACTTGTATTAATCTCAGTTTTAGTGGCAAAAATCAATTGTTTAAATAACAATTATGAATTGATCAACCAATTGATGATGTAATACAATGCAAAAGCAGTTGAAAAAATGAATAAAAATGTTGTCTCTTACTTGGTGTTTGGATTATTTCTGTTATCTTAACAATAAAAAGAACATCTTTGTTATATATGCAATAAACATGTATGACTCTCCAGTAGGTACAGCATATGTTTAAAAAAATTAAAATAAGTGTAAATAATAATAATGTTGAGACATTGAGAGACCAATCAGAGTCTACAGCTAGAGGATGATAGGCCAATCAGAGTGGAATGGGCACTGTATACAAGCCAGTGCAAGCTGGTAGATCAGGTCCAAGATTTTTCTCTCGGAACAATTTCTTCTGTGTGAATGATTATATGCTTTTCTTTTCCTAAATGCTAAATAAACACCTGAAACTGGATTTGAATCTCTTTTGTCGTGAACTGAACACTTTTCGCCACAACAATACATAGTACATTATGCACTAAGAATTTTAAAGACTGTGAAACCACAACAGGTTAAGCTTACCATTTTTGGGGTAAAAAAATAGGGAGATTTTGATAGAGGAAGCCCAACAATGCTTGTTAAATGACCTGCACCAATCATTAGCGTCTCTTTTTCAAGGCATGTCCTGCACAAAGTATATCCTATGCATGGTCAACCCCATGATTTTTGAAAATCATCACTATTTAACATAACTAAGTGTAATTACTCATTTCTCAATTTTACACCAACAACGAGGTACAAAAGTGTTCGAGAACTTGCAGGGCCATTGACTTTCATTCACAAAAATCCCTGAACAATGCCGAAGTTTGTCTTGCTCTTTTCCCTTCAGACTCAGTTTTGAATACTCGCCTTTTGCGCGTCGCCATTTTTGACTCTCTTGCTGGTGCAAATTTGTCACATGATCCACACTTTCCGAAAATGACGTCACAGGTTTTTGTGTACACAAACCGCGAAATTCAAGTAAGCTGGTATCCCTTAGGTTTCTTAGGTTTGTTTGTTTATATTGCTTTGCTCTTATTCGGAGAGAAAAAAAATCATGATATCTCGCACTTCGTGTTTTGATCGGTAATAATGGTCAGAACTACATGTATTTAGTTGATTTTTACATAGAAAATGTTGCAAATTATTTATGTCTTGTGCAGGACATGCCTTTAATGCTGTGTTCACAGTAAAGCTAGTATGTCATGGAGCGGGGAATGCTGATGAATGTAGCAAATTTTGGGTTTCATCAGGGGTAGTCAAAAGTTGCTAAACAGTTTTTAGGGTGGCCAACAATTTTTCTTGTTGCAAAAGCCTGCATCTCACGGAGCAACAAATGCTGTCAAACGTAGTGAATTGTGGATACAACAACTTTTTTGATGAATGTTTACTAAAATCAAGGTTTGCTTCTATTGTTTTGCAACATTTCGCAACATTCGTGGGGATATTTGCGGAAGTGTTCGCGAAAGCCAGTTGGTGAGCATTAGTGATAAGAAAAACTGTTTGCAACCCTAAAAACTGTTAGCAAACTAAACTTCCTAAGTATTGCCAAATCCATGAAACTTAGGTGGTGTGGCCATGTCTCCCAAGCCAAAGGGACCCTGGCAAACAATCTTGTAAGGCACTGTGGATGGCACCAAGAAGAGGGGTTGCCCAAAACGATGGGGGCTAAATGATATAAAAGGCTGGACAGGCCTTGCCACCAACCATCTGACTGTCAGAGGACAGGGCAAAATGGAGGACGATTAGTAAAGATCCTGGGCTGCTCCCACGGCCTGATGGCTAAGGGACAAGAGAGAGAGAGAGAGAGAGAGAGAGAGAGAGAGAGAGAGAGAGAGAGAGAGAGAGAGAGAGAGAGAGATTCCTGCAGCAGTGCTCTAAAGTCAGATTCTGTGAGAGTGGCATCTGTTATTTTGTGCCATTTAGCAACATTCGTAAGGATATTTCCGGAAATGTTTGCAAAAGCCAGTTGCTGAACACTTTTGCAAACCACTGTAATTTACACAATAATGATGTTGCCACAACCACCAACCAACCAGTGATGTTATCTCTGTAAAGTATGAAACTGAGAAAAAGATTAAATCTAAGATATTGTGAACTAACTGGAGCAGATGAAAGCATATCGGTCTCTGGAGTCCTATAATTATTCGATCAGTGGATGGGTGCAAGAAATTACGGTGAAATATTGCCAAAATGAAACTGTTCTCCAGGGTCAGCTAAGTTTTCTGTTTAATTTTAAAACTATCATGCCAATGGTGATGTTGCTGTGTAAGCCTGATCTGTGTGTGGCTCAGTGCAAGTTCACTCGAGTGAAGCTCCACATTAAATTTTCAGTGTACGAACATTGTTCAATATTAAAAAAGATATAACTATGACTACATTCAGGCGATTTATATATGAGTACAGAACGGCATATATGAGTGCAGTAGTTCTGAACTGTAGAATTGAAGCTGTAGAGCAGACATAATTTACTTGTGATAGAATTATTTATAATGAGTCTCTTATTTAAAAATAAAAAGCTTATTTATTGGTAAATAAAACAGCTACACATTATGTGCCGATACAAAGAAGCAGATGCTAACAGCTCAGTATAACCTACACTAAAGTAGCCAAATCAGTCGAAAAAGCTCACAACACACACTTTCCCTCAGTCTGTGATTTGCTTTCTATATAATTATTTATTTGTCTTTCTTATGAATATAACCAAAACATGTACACTAACCAGTTATAAAATGGTCACTGCAAATGCGGATCTAATCCTTGTTTAGATCCAAATTCTTGGCTTCTTCCCCATGACAGGTAGCCCCTCCATTCCAGCCACCTCTTCAGCTGACAAACAGAATGTTGACTGATGTCAGCACAGAAAATTTTCCAGAACTTGCCTGACTCACATACTGTCTCAGTGCAATAGGACAAATGCTTGTCCTACTTGGCCCAATGTGGGTACTATGTAGAACACAACACAGAAAGTGATGCCGTATAAATCGATCAGCGCTATTAGAAGTTCAGCTTCGTCTTCAAGTTAGACAGAGCATGCGTGTATCCGAAGATTTTACATTTAGAGAGGAAAAGAAAAAGACAAACAGAGAACGTAAGGCAGCTAAAAGAAAACTTCCATAGCTAAGGAAGAAAAAAGGATAGATTGTATTGCAGCTAAAGGACAAAGTGGAGATTCAAAGTGTAAAGAGAAAGGAAAAGGAAAGAGAGGCGCATGTGATGACATTGTATATGCCAGTTGGTGCCATGTGAAAGGTCAGTGAATGCATGTATTTGCTCCACCAGTCAGGTCTGTTTGGGGGAATAATAATGTATTAACAGATATTGATGGCCTACCAGTCCGTGTTGCGCAGTCTGTCTCTGATTGCTTGTCTGGTTTTCCCATCCTCAGTGTATGTTCAGAGTCTGATTCCGATGTATGCAGCCCATATTGGTTTGGTGCATGTTTCCCTTTGAGGGAGTTTAAAACCGTCTTGGGTATTGACAAAGTGCTGTCCCAAAGCGAAGGGATTGCATGCACCATTCTGTGCCTTCAACATGTACATGATCTGTGTTTTTGAACAAATAGCACGAACAGAATGCACGTTCATGAGCTGCCGTATGGCTCTTTCAGCGCCCAGAAGTATAGTGACTGTGCCCGAAGAAGGAATGATGAGACCACCCCTATTTCGGAGCACCAAGAGATGGTACATGCTCTCACTTCGCTTTGGGACTTCTGATATATTATTATCCAGACACACATCGGTTATGAACATGGATCAGAAATCATAGCCAGGCATAACCGCTGATAAATACAGATCCAGTTCTCCAATTCCCAGCTTATATTAGTTGATAAATTATGTATTTTTTAAATTATCAATCGACTAAAATTATGGCAAAGTGTGAAATTTTACCTGTGCAATGTTGTCCTACGTTCTCTCGTTGTTTTGTTTCTCTCGTTGTTGTACCCAAACGCAGTGCACCTGTACGGCATTTTGCTGCTACTACACCGAGACAATATGGCGGCCAAATTGGCGTAGCGAAATCTGACTGTGTCCAGTCTCTTTGATATACGTTTATGGTTTTTACACGGCACTTCCCCCGAATACGTCATCAGCCATGGCTTCCGGAACAAAACTTCTTTTGTTCGAGCGGGAATTACGAGAATTACGAGTTTTAAAAATCATTGTTATATAAATATATAAATGCCTTTTCAATCGTCAGATGGAAAGGCTTTTTTATGCAGAATATACACTCAACAAAAATCTAAATGTAACCCTTTTGTTTTTGCTTCCATTTTCCATGAGCTTAACTCAAACATCTAAAACTTTTTCTTTGTACACCAAAGGCCTGTTTCTAGGAAATAATGTTCACAAATCTGTCTACATCCGTGTTTGTGAGCACTTCTCCTTTTCCGAGATAATCCATCCACCTCACAGGTGTGGCATATCAAGATGCTGATTAGACAGCATGAATATTGCACAGGTGTTCAGCTTCAGGTTGCTGATGAACATAAATATTAAACACAATAATCCCTTCCGCCCTCTCAATCAGTGCCGTTTTACAGATAAATTCAACCAGTGATTCAGATTTCAGAGCGACATGATGTCATAGCATGTCTGGATCATAGCAAGAAGGTCCTGGGTTCGAGCGTTTCTGTGTAGAGGTTGCATGTTCTCCCCGTGCTTGCGGGTACTCTGGTTTGCCCCCAAAATTCAAAGACATGCACATTGGCTGGTCCAAATTGCACCTAGATGTGAACGTGAGTGCGAATGGTGTGTGTGTATGTAAGTCGTGAAGCCAGCTTGAGAACAAAATCCTGACCACCCTCGTGGACAGATTTTCACTAAATTTGTTGGGGACACTGGCGAGACATTTTTTTGAAGTGGCAGCTGCACCCTAGTAGACTATTCATTGATAATACTTCTGCTGCTGCCGAGGAGGCAAATCTACCGAAAAGCGCTATTTCCAAACGCATCGAGCACAAATGTGTCTTGATACGCTATTTTTCAAAACCTTTATATATATTTTTTTGCATATTTTCATCAAAAAACATAAACTTACTTTCGGGTGTGGCTTTGCAGCTATGAATGTCCACTCTCCGATATGTCATGTTTAATGTGCATTGCTCAAACATGTTGTTCGAGGAAGTGTTTGTATTTCTATCTGCGCAGACAACGCAAAATCTTCTTTAAATTACAAATAAATTGCTCGAGTCGGCTTGATAACTTGTTCAACCCAAGCAGCGATAACTCGAGCGAGCTGTACGCTGCTGATTCCCAAATTAAGTAGTCTTAAAGTTTTCAATTTTTCTTTTCAGGTAGTTCTTTAAAATAAATAAATAAAAAAAATAAAACAACACACTCGTTTGCAAGCATTTTGGTAGTTTATTTTTTCACTCAGTAAAAAAAAAAAAAAATACAAATAATAAAACTACCATTTACTACCATTACCATGTTAACGCTTTTCTGAATATTGAGCACAAAATAAAGTTTATGCAATTGCAGATAAGTAGTCTTTCACTTCTGTGGGAGTCAGTCGCCTGAATCCGTTCTCGTTGCAGATTCCCACCTCAATGTTGTCCTCCGTCATCTGGCCTTCAAAGCTTTCCTGTAACACGTTTACGTTACACAGACAACATGAACGCTCATTACATCTTTACTTTTACAGCTGGAGGCAAATCCAAATCATAACCATTTAAAACTGTTGATGCTTTTCAATATCCAAGTTTGGTTCAGACTCCAACGAATCAACAAGGGGATCAAAAGAACTGCAACTTTACCTTGAGGGTCAAAATAGCTGTGTGAATAGCATCTTCCAGTTCCAGGTCTTCATTGTATCTAAAATACAGGTGGTGGAACAAAAGCATGTTTAGAAAAAGTATCTTTGCGTAAGGGTTATAACATCAGATAAGCTGTAAAGCTCTTAATACCGTTTTTCAAGGAAGGTCTTTCCATTCACGTAGTTCTTTCCCATTGCTGTGGCTTTCCATGCAAAGTATGCACCCTTTCAACGATAAACAGATTCACATTTTACTAAAAAGGCCATTTTTACATACAGTTTGACACACACATCGCAGGGCCAATACACACACCCAACCATTCACATTCACACCTCAGGGCAATTTGAAACAGCCAATAAGCCTAATGTGACTCGAACCCAGGACCTTCTTGCTGTGAAGTGGATGTGCTAACCGGGGAATCCCACCCAAGCACGAGGAGCACATGCAACCTATACACAGAAACACCCTCACCTGGAACTCAAACCCAGAACCTTCTTGCTGTGAGGTGGGCATGCTAACCACTGCACCACCTGGCCGCCCCAGTTTGCTAATTAAATGGCAAATATTTCAATATAATAAACAAACTTCATGTGTTTTAGGATGGATTTAACTTTGAACCCAGAAATTTCATAAACGCAATGCAGGAACACCATAACATAAAACTCTAAATGAGCCCATTAAGGATTTCGCAAATTTTCCTCGCAAGATGTACATGCCAAGTGCAGAGCTCAGTCTTTTATAAAGTATAAAGTATTTCAACACACCATTCAGTACAGCCATGTAGACTCTTACATACCGAGGGATCAGACTGGAAGAGATACGGGCGATCCTCATCCCAGCCGGCGATTAGAAGAGATACACCAAATGGACGAACACCACTGTACATACCAGACACGTGAAAATATGACTTTAGGCTTAATCTCTGTAAAGTGCCTTTTAGAAATATTTGCACCCTTTATTTAAAAATTAACCATTATATAAAATAATTACAAAAAGCACTGTCATTAAAACTCTAAACAAACATTATTTATCTCAGAAATATAAATTTTTAATACATAAATTTAAACAGATATATAAAATCCAAACAAACTCTTAGTTCTTAGAAATATGTGAATTTTTGTTCTTAGTTCCCCATTTAAGGAAATGTGTCAATAACCCACTCCACCTCTAAAACCAGTTTGCGATATTAATAAAGAGGAATCAGACCCACCCTGATTGTGTGTACTCTTGCATAACCGAAGCAACCCTCTGAACAAGCTGGCCTGTGGGAATCGGCTCTTGGTAGACCAAGAAGTACTGCTGAGCAAGCTTTCGGGCTCTTCTTACCATAACCCTGCAAAATAAATTTTTTTAAATGATTAAAAGGCTTATTTTTTCACTGGATGAAAACAATATGCTTGAATATCAATACACCAATCGTCATTCATTTTCCGAACCACTTCATCCTATTAGGGTCGCAGAGAGGCTGGAGCCTACCTCAGCTGACACTGGGCGAAGGTGGGATACAACCGAACGTCTCACCAGACTATCGCAGGCCAACACAGACACAACTATTCAAACTCCCATTCACACCTAGGGGCAATTCGGAACAGCCAATTAGCTTAATGTGCATGTCGAAAGGAAATCATAGTACCCTGAGAAAACCCATGTAAACTTCACTCAGAAACGCCCGCGCTGAGCCCGAGTACTTTCACCTGTAATGCAGCAGAGTCATATTAAAGTATTAGAATTTTAATAAAATGCAGGTGTGTGTTTACTTCTGTGAAATGCCTCACAAATAATGTGTTCCTTTAAATGTAATTTAAATACATAATGGAAAACAGTACCCAAGCAACAGCCAGTAACTTGGACACCCTCAGGCAATGCTTTGTGTATATCCCTAGGGTCAAAATCATATATATCAATATAAAGGAAACTGATTCCTAGCCACACATCATGACATTACATGTCCATGCACCATTGATTCTTTGGAAGATTGTAAGGATAACATTCAAGTCCAACTGCGTTTAATTAAAACGAATGATTATTTGTTCCACCAAGATTTCGCACTTTTCATAACTAAAGGCAGCCACCAACAATAGCCTCTACTGTGCCACCCAAAGCGACTGAAGGGAACATGTTCCGGTGGGAAAGTGAGTCAGTGCATACCTTCTACTGAACTTTACTGCCATCTAGTGGATTTCAAGATCATCGGCACTGTTTGGCACAGACCTGAAAGCCAAATACTGATCCACTAAGATGGATTTCCGTGGATCCGCCCTTTGACTCGGATCAAATGTTTTATGGGTTCTTCCCGGACTCATGCTACACCTTTCCACCAAGTTTCATGGCAATCAGGTCAGTAGGTTTTGCACTAACTTGCCTATAGACAGACAAACTGGACCAAAAGCAGGCGAAGGTAACCAGATGGACTATATGGAATCAGATCTAGAATTTTGCCCGTGATAACAGAGAGACTGTGAAGTCGTGTAGAAATCTCTGTGGAAGAACAGGCTGTTATTGTGGGATGAAGAGTTCGTACCTGTAGTCTGGGCCCATCCCACTGTACACCATACCAATGTGTTTGGTTATGGGCTCTACTTTGTGGACACTTTGTTCATCGTACAGGATTGATTTCTGCTTCTTTTCTGTCGCCAACACTACACCATTTGCAGCTGTGGATGAAGGTGGATTAATAAAAGAGTATCAGTATGCATCCTTACACATATTACTGGAAAAATCTAGGAAATACTGACTATTTGCACTGCTGTTTTTCATGTTTTGTGTACATTTTCTCAAATCCTCTCTCTTTCTTCTCTCCAGGTTATTTACCACACATCTTTAGTCTTCGCTGACCCCCCCAATTCCTTTGGTCTTTCCTGATATTTGTATGTCTACACATTTCTTTATTTTGGTCTTTCCTTTTGTCTTTTGCCATTCTTCTTTCATAATCTCTCCTCTTCTCACATATCTCCCCTTTCTTACCTAATTCACTCACATCTGTGCTTTTGTTTCACTCACTCAGACTTATTTTAGTTTTTATTATAAATTTTTTTCTCTTGAGAAATGCATTTCCTTGTTCCTAATTTTTTGTCTCTTTTTCATTCCTACATTCTTTCTTTTTTTTTTTTTTTTTAACTCACTCTCATTTTATTTTATTCTCTTTACAACACTCACAAAGAGTAAAGACCCAAAGCGATTACCATTTCCATTGTCACTTAATCGCACCGTCGTCGGGTTACCTCAAGGTTAGAAGCCTGGGGAATTTGGCCTGACGTGGCCAACTAAGGCAGTCTCGAGGTGGAAAGGTGGGATTTAGACAAGTTCAGCTGGCAAGGTTTTGTTTTGTTTTTTTTTTTAAACATAAATGCATTGTTCTAGCTAAACAGCAGAAATGTTTGTCAAAATGTTTCTTCAATTCATTGGTTTCTTTCCCCACTCTCTCTCTTTTCTCTTAATATCTTTCCCCTTTCCTTCTTATTCTTTTTGTTATTTTTACCTTTATCTCTCTTTATTTCTTTCCTAATTTTCTGTTCATTATTCCTTCTTGATCCTATTTTGTCTTCTTTCTTTCTTTCATTTATTTGTTCTCACACCTTTGATTATACCTTTAATTCCAACTGCTGGAGCTCCTGCTGCAACAGCTGCCAGTGCATATTCTATCTGGACCAGCTTTCCTGAAGGGCTAAAAAAAACCCAAAAACATTATTTACTAATAATAACTACAATTAAAGTACATATAAAAGGAAATAACCACAGGCCAAATGTATCAATATTATTTGTGTACATGTTTTGCTAAACTGAAATTGAAAGCAACTGAACTGGCTCAGAGTAAAAAACCCTTAAAGTGCAGATTATAAATTATAAATTTATTATTTCTATTATCATTCCACAAGATTAAACTCTAAAGAATTAAAGCTAAATCTGTGTATTACATCCAGGCTCTGAGTAAACATGCAACCGAGCTTCTTAAATTAGTGAAATGACATCCAGGAGGCCGTATCCCAAATGAAGCCTTATTTAACTCCAAGTGCACTTATTACAGTGTAAAAGTATGTGTGACATGTTCTATGAAGTACACTATGACAGGGAGGACGAATGTGTTCGGGATTCAACCGCAGTGACTCTGCATCACTTTCAATTTAACTGGGGTATGTTTTATTATTTCGCAATATTTACAACATCCTGTATCTTTAAAATTTTCTTCTGAGACACACTGAAAGCCCAATTAAACACAAGAACACAAAAAACCAATGTTAATTTCTGTACCTGAATGTAGTTAAAGAGAAACTGTAGCCTCTTTCTGCCATTGCTGTTTCACGGTCCAGGAAGTGACGCGTATGTTTGAAAGCACCGTTTGACCTGCTCTGTTACAGAGCGTCTTATGGGTAATGTAGTCAAACTAGTCAAAAAGGGCGGCCTTTTCATTTTTAAACTGAATATCTTTATGTTTATATCTTTATAATAAACTCATATAACAATTATTGGTATTTTTAGTTTAGTTTAGTCGAAAATAGCACGTGTACACCATTCTCTAAGTATAATTTATGCTAGAAAGGACTACAGTTACCAAGATACACTATCACGACAGTGTGCGCATGCGCAGCTAATTATCTCGCCAAGTGACCGTGAGGATGTTATAGTGTCGGTTCTGAGCTGAGGATCCAACATTATGTCGCTGACTGGATTTTTACGGTTTCTCAGACGTTCTTTACAACAACTGGAATCCAGTTTGATACAGACTGCAGGGTTTGACAGGAATTTAGGCAAGTAAAGAGCGTAACATTAAGACATTTTGAACAAGATAACATGGAAGGGCAGCATGTTGTGGCTGGGTTGCCAGATTGTGACAATATAAATACAGTGTTATTTTGCATGTTTGTTATCTTAGTTGCAGTGTATTAGACACAGCATGAACATATTATAGTTTAGAAAAAAAAATCAAAAACAGCATGAGATGGTGTATAGTCAATCTGCAATTTTATACCATGATTGGATTGGATTTAATATATCCAATCTAGCAACCCTTATGTCAGATTTGACTACAGAATGTTATTGTTTTTGTCTGTTAATAGCATTCAAGTTTTAAATACGTGCCTAGTCTTGTAACAAAGATGTAATTCTTTATTTTAATGCTGCCTATGTTATTAAAAATCTGTCTAGGTCCAGCTCTGGCAGTGCATGGACCCAGCCTTCTTCCTCAACCTCAGCACATTAGGGATGATGACGGCTCAGAGCCCAGCTTCCTGGACAGCATTTTCTGGATGGCAGCCCCCAAAAAGAGACGAACCATCGAGGTGAATCGCTGCAGAAGACGGAACCCAAACAAACTCATTAAAGTCAAGGCAAGTCAGAGAGAGAGAGAGAGAGAGGTGTATCCTGATGATGAAAAGTGGCTTTGGAATAATAAGTGATAATGAACATCATTGGCATGTTTATCATTACCATTCATAAATACAAACTCTACTATAAACTGATTTATTTTCCCTAGACGAACATTGAGCCATGCCTGGAGTGTGGGAACCTAAAACAGAAGCATGTTCTCTGCGGGTTCTGTTATGAGAAGGTCCGAAAGGAGACAGCCATGATTCGGAAGCAGATTGAAGTCATGGAAGGTCGTCCTCACAACGCACCCACTGTGGAGACTGTAGTTCTGTATGAGAATGAAGATCCTCGTGATGTAGACAAGGAAAAGAGAATAGTGGAGCGAAGCAGAAAACGACCCTCCTGGTTTAACCTGTAATTTGAGTGTAACTTGAGTTTTTTTTTTGTAAAGTATCCTCTATATTAAAGTTATGCACCTGTTGGACTGCATTTATGTTTTGAATGTTTTTTATTATTATTATTATTATTATTATTATTATTATTTTTGCTGCTAATAATTAAAAACGTGTTAACAGGAGGGGATAAGAGTGCACTAAAGCCACTTTCACACTGTGAGTTTTCTCATGTTAGTCTCATTACTCTGTGGCAGTAGATATGGGATATAGAGTAGACCCATTTCTGTATGTTTTCTTTGCAGAGCAGAGGAAGAATTAATATTGTCATGATTTCATTAATTTACCAAAAAAGTATAATCATGTGTCAAAAAAATCTTAAGCTTTATGCATGAAGTGGGCTACCAGTGCTATGCAACATATGTTTGCGCCAGAATGTTTATATTCCCACCTACCTCACCTCTGTGACTTTCAGCAGCCTTACCCATTCATCCTCTGCCTTCCTGTACGCCTCCCCCACCTGACTTACGTCTACCTCCCAACCCTCCTACTACATACATGCACCTACACCTTTAAACACCGATTTAACTACATCACCTAGATTTAGGGGGGTTTGGGGTTGAGCTATTTCCCATTTTCAAAGACCTTTAATTAAATCGCAGGACAATGTTATTTTTTTTGTCTTGTTGCGCAAGGGAAATTAAGCTCTGCATTTAACCCATCCAAAGTGAGCACACACAGGTGCAGTGGGCAGCCACATTGCAGCACAAGGAGAGCAGTAGGGGGTTAGGTGCCTTGCTCTCAAGGGCACTTCAGCCATGAAGGTGGAGGAAGGGGAGGTTAAACCCTAACCTTTTGGGCAGTGATTCATGTATTGAATTTAATTTATATGCGTGAATTCAGGCTGAGGCTGTAGTGGTTTGCACGTCGGTCCCACTGTGAGAAGGTCCCGGGTTGGAGTCCCGGCCTCTGCAAAGGTGTTTTTATGTGCTGTTTTCATGTTCTCCCTGTGCTTGCGTGGGTTTCCTCCCACAGTCCAAAGACATGCATATTAGGCTAATAGGCTGTTCCAGATTGCCCCAAGATGTGGCCCTGCGATGGACTGGCGAGCTGTTCAGGGTGTACCCCACCTTTGCCCAGAGTCACCTGAGATAGGCTCCAGCCTCCCTGCAACCATAGTATGATGGATTAATGAATTAATGATTATTATTATTATTATTACAATAATAAAATAATAATAATAATCATTGTTTTATATTCTTGCTTAAATGAAAGACGAACTATAATGATTATTTTCAATCTGACATCTCTGATATGCTGTTATACCTTAGGAGATGAACTTGAATACTTGTATTTATAAACCATTGCAGCCACACCATCGGGTTATACCAAAGAGCTCCGTAATGGAGGGGGGGATCCAAGGACAAAGTAATAACACAGCATCATCAAGAATAAATAATGTAAAAAAATTCTAAAACAACCTTTATATTTATGTATTAACTACATGTGTGTACTATTAATTTGGATATTTTTAAAAACATTTTCGTAAAAAACACATCTGTAATACGGTCACCCCCACGTCGAGATGAAGAATTCTGTTTTGCGTTGGCTGCGTAAATAACGTTCAGAGCGTAAAACTGCAGGGACCTGAGCAGAGCTGAAAGAAGAAACTGTAAGGGTTTAGTGCCTTTTCTTGAGGTAAGAAGGTGTTAGTTCAATTATAAAAACTTCATTTTGTACCAACTACCGATTTTTAGTCTTGAAATCAAATGAGCAGGCGATGAGTGTTGGCCTGAAAAGCAAATTAGCATTAGCTTAGCATAGGCGTAACCTGCAGTGTAGTTTTGTTGACATGTTTTTTTGCTGACTGTATGAATAATATAAAACCTGTATTCACATGTACATTAACTTATAAATAATACTGTGTGAGTGTAGTCTGTTTTAGCAAAAACAAAAATCTTAACACTAGTAATTACCCATAACCCTGGGTAACATTTGAAAATGACAGTGTTGTGAGTTAGGCTTTAATTCTGTAATGAATCAATTGAAGCATTAAAGTCTGATAGGGACAAACTGAGCAGCTGTGTGTATGGTATGCAAAGCTTGTAGCTAAAATGCATTTATTTATTTTGTGTGATGAGACCCCAGAGTAGCCGTGACACATTTTAATTTCATTTCCAGACCATCTCCATGAACAACCTGAATGATCCTCCTGGATGGAATATAAGGCCAGTACCACATGACGGTGATGGGGGGAAATGGAACTACGCTCTGTTAGTGCCAATGCTCGGCCTTGCTGCCTTTCGTGAGTATCCGAGCAAAGGAATCATTCTGTGTCTATGATCGTATGGGGTCTCTCACTGTCCAGGTGAAACTCGGAGACGGCTCTGTGTTCTGACAGCTCATTGGTCTGACAGCCCTACTCATATGAGATGGGCACCTTGCTTAAATCAGTTGGGCACCCTGCACATTTCAGTTGGGTTAGGTCTGTCGGACTAGTGGGCTGTAACTGTTGGACCAATAGGCTGTCGGACCAATGGGCTGTAACTGTTGGACCAATAGGCTGTCAGAATATAGGGCTGTAACTGTAGGACCAATGGGCTATCAGACCAATGGGCTGCAACTGTTGGACCAGTGGGCTGTCGGATAGGCTGTCAGAATGTAGGGCTGTAATCAATGGGCTATCAGACCAATGGGCTGCAACTGTTGGACCAATGGGCTGTCGGACCAATGGGCTGTAACTGTTGGACAAATAGGCTGTCAGACCAATGGGCTGCAACTGTTGGACCAGTGGGCTGTCGGACCAATGGGCTGCAACTGTTGGACCAATAGGCTGTCGGACCAATGGGCTGTAACTGTTGGACCAATGGGCTGTCAGAATATAGGGCTGTAACTGTTGGATCAATGGGCTATCAGACCAATGGGCTGCAACTGTTGGACCAATGGGCTGTCAGAATATAGGGCTGTAACTGTTGGCTTGTGAAACTTAAAAAAACTTTCATATCATCATTAAATACCTTCACGTACTCGAATACTTAGTGGCAATTTACAGCTTCTTTCCTATCAGACTGGAAATGTACAGTATTCTTTCCTTTTAGTTTCACGTACCCAAGGCTACTTTGGGCACAGCAACTCAAAACTCAGGGTGTGTCCCAAATCCAAACCCTTTCATCACACAGGAATGTCAGCCACCCTATGGAGAGGATTCTCTGCCAAAAAAAAAAATTAAAAGTGTGATGTGGGGATTCAGATAAAGAGCATTAAAAAACAAGCCACTACTGCCCACTTTCATCAGTGTGTTGCAGTAATGCCATAATGAACTGCATGCACCCATTTCCCAGTCACAGGCAACCTGCAGTCAATGGAGACGAGCCTTGCGTCATGCATGCCTTATGTAGACGTAGTTTACAAGAGGTTTGCATTTTAAAATGAAAGCAAACTATTGATTATAAAAAGCTGTGGTGTAAAAGATGAAATCCACTGGTTTAAAGGAGGCGTGTCATGATTATTACCCACATTTATTTGCAACAGTTTTCAAAGATTGAGATGAGATCATGTTGCAAACCCCTAATAAACTTAATGTATTAAGCTAATTCAGGCCTATCATCCTTTGTACACAAAATTTCCATTACGTCTTGCTTGCTAACAGCATTCCTGATATTCAAGCTACTTTTTCAAGCCACCATGTCACCGCCCCTTTAATCTACATTATGTACTTTGTTTGATAGTTTGCCTGTGAACAAGATCCTGACTACACCCGTGTATGAATTTTTACCAAACTTGGTGGGGACACTACCCTGCCTGAGTTCCACAGGTGATTTGATTTTGGAATGTCAAGGTCAGAGCAAGGTCACAAAACTTTGACGCTAGAGTGCTTATAACTTTGAAACGAGTGCCTATAAACATGTTGTTACAATGGAACACTATTAGGAACCATATATGGACTTTTGAATGAGACAGTTTCCTTTGACCTTGAGTGACCTTGAGAGGTCAAACACCAGCCATCTTGTAGTTCCTTCAAATCAGAGTTCTTTTTTTTTTTTTTGACGTGCGTGTACCATGGAACATATAATAAGATGAGCACATGGGTAATTAAAACCAGTACCCCTAAACGTAGAGCTTATTCGCTACAATATCCACTGCATTGTGAAGGTAGCTTGCATTCTAGTATTGCCTGTTTAATTTGTTTGTTCTTGTCATATATATTTTTTTAGCATAATCCTCCTTATATAAAAGCTGCATATTTTCACATTCTGTCAGGTTGGATCTGGACACGTGAGTCTCAGAGGCAGATCCAAGAAGCAAAAAGCCAGTTCGAGGGAGATGTGGCTGCTGTTGCTAAAGACCTGGAGCTCAAGTATAAAGATACATTGACGGAGAACCGGCGCACGACCGCCCTGCTGGAGCTAGAGCTAGAGAAAGCATGTCAGCGTGTGGAAGGCTACAAGAAAGCCTTTGCCTCACAGAGCCAGCATCTCCTGGAGGAACGCAAGCAGCTGCAGAGGGAACGTGAGAAGCTGGAGGAGGAGAAGAAGCATGCCTTGCAGACTGGATCAGCTGGACTGGCACTTCGTGCGGCTCTGCAGCAAGAAGAGGAATGGCAGCAGAGAGCACAGGGTTTGCTACAGGAACTCGAGCAGCAACTGGTGGACAGGCAGAACGCCTTCTGTAGCCTACTGATGCCCAGAGAACACAGGATGGAGATGGAGAAAGATCTGCTGCTCAGGGTGGCCAAGAACCCAGTGGGGGCGGAGTTGGGCTTGGAGGATGACATTAGGGACATTTTTAAAAACGATCGGCACTGCGCAGACATGCTGAACATGGACAAGAGGAAAAACGGAAAGCTGATGTGGTTGTATCTGAAATACTGGAGGCTGCAGGTCACACTACAGAAACACATGAGAGCAGAGGACAGGTTGAAAGGGAGGCTGCCTGATGTCTAGTGACTTTTACCCCATGATATGCCAGTAGTGTGTTTCAGTTCTTATGATTTGCACTAATGCATACAGTATGTATTTAAAGAGGAAAAAAACAGTGGCACCATGTTGCTCATATAAACTTATCCCAATAGAGTGAAGCATGTACCCAAATCAATACAACATTCATCTTCATGATTACCTTTAACCTGTTAGGAATCTTTAATCATGATGACATTCACAGAGCATGAGGTCTCACCTTCAGTCATCAGATCTCAAGCCACCTGAACAGCTTTGGGAGATTTTGGAGCAATACACTCCAAACTGCTCTTTCCTTCTCCACCACCAGCATCAAAACACCACCTGAGGGAAACTTGGAAGAACATGCAGTCTTTATTCCTCTGGTACATCTCCAGAGACTTGCAGGATCTCTGACATGGTGCAGTGAGGGTGTTTTGGTGGCTCCTCATGACCCGACACCTCATTCTCGTTTGATTCGTCAGCCATCTTGCGTTTCTTTAACTTTGTCCCAGTGTATATTTACTGTTTATGAATTGTGTTTGGGATGAGACTTCTAACCCTACTGACAATCATAATGTCTTTTCTGTTCTTCAGTATGAACTCATAGATGTGTCACCTGGACTTTTATTTTCATTCCTGCAGATATAAATCATCCTTGTAATGCTAAATTAAAAAGCTTCTATTACGAATAAATGTGGACTGTCTTGTTTTCATGATTTATTAACCAATTAATTCACCAAACCACTTAATCCTACTAGGGTCGTAGGGAGGCTGGAGCCTATCTCAGCTGACCTTGGGCGATGGTGGGGAATACCCTGAACAGCTTACCAGGCCATCACAGGGCAACACACAGACACAGCCATTCACCCTCACACTTACACCAGTACAATCAGTTAGCTTAATGTGCGTAGATAGTCTTTGGATTGTACAAGGAAACTGTACCCTGAGAAAACCTACACAAGCACAGGGAGAACATACAAACTCCACACAGAAACGCCCTCACCAAGCCCGGGACAGGAACCCAGGACCTTCTTGCTGTGAGGTGGCTGTGCTAACCTCTACGCCACTGTGCTGCTTGTGATAAACGATGATGATGAAAAATGTGTACTATTTTGGTTACATTTTACTTGTTATTACACCTTAAAAACAAACATAAATCATAAAAGGAACAAAAAAATCTTTTGGATAAAGAGAAGTCTTCAAATATTTTATCTTACAAATAGCACTAGGAATGAGAATAAACAAGAGCACCTGGAGAGCGCAAACCTCCACCAAGCCAAGCAATCCCCAATATGAAATGTCAAAAAATGTCCTCTCCTACAGTACCATTCAAAAATGTGGACCCAATGATTTGTTATTTAATTATTTGGTATGTTTATAAGAACAAGGGTCGTCACTGTACCAAAACTCACATCCTGATTTTACTTTTACAAGGTTGGCGGTTCAGGCCTCACTATCAACGGGTTGTCACTGCTGGCCCCCCAGTGCAGCTAACTGGGTTATCAAAGGCCAGCCGTGTCTCTCACTGTCTGTGGTGAGAGGCATGTAAAAGAACCATCGATGACTTTCGTAAAGAGCAGGCTGCATTGCCGTCAGCGTGTTTCTGGCCTGCGATGGCCTGGTGAGCTGTCCAGGGTGTACTCTGCCCTCGCCCAGAGTCGGCTGAGATGAGCGCCAGCCTCCTCACGACCCTAATTAGGATTAAGCGGTTCAGAAAATGAATGGATGAATGAATGGACACATATACTTAAAATGTGTAATTTGTCAACGTATCTATACATGTAGTATTTAATTTATATTAGCTGGGTTTAAATCGGTGGAATAATATCAAACAAGTAGGATGTTGCCTAAGTTCCTGATTTGAATGACCGCCCCCCCTTTCACTCTCATCATGACTTTAACTGCAGAAAGTTTTTCAGAGTTATGGGTACAGTGGATTTCAGCATAACTTCTGGAGAAGGAAAAAAAACAAGCCTAGTGTGGAAACAGCTGCAGTTACATACAGTAGCCTACCAGTCAAAAGTTTGGACACTCATTCTAACTGAAGTAAGAGGTGTGTGCAAACGTTTGTCTGGTTGTGTACATCAGACTGTTTTGTATTGTTTGTCTAAGGAACTTTCACAGATTTACAGAGAGGCCACTTGCTGTGGCCTGTGTGCAGGCAAGGATGGATATTCGACTGAGAGAAAACCAAAACCTAAGTCCCACCCCCTCCACTTATTTTTGCAAAAAAATTTAAAATATGTACAGTAGTCAGTGGCGAGAGACATTTTTTATGCCATTTGAATCGCATCATGAATCACCTGTGATGTTTGCCAGTGTAAAAGACAATTTTCAAGAAAGTTGTAGTATGTCATAAAACAGAATTAGTTCACCTTTTTCTTCCAAAATGATGGAAAACTATTAGATATGGTGAAAATAACTATGAGTATGGCCATGTGAAAAGCTGCAGCTAAACAAAAATATGCAAGACTGGCTATAAGGCTCACCGACATCACTTGCGTTATTTCAGGGTTTGTAGTCCTTCTAATTATTTATTTTACATCCTTATATTTACAAAATTATTTGTAAAGTCTGATGATGTGGAGCTAGGGGTGGGAATTAGGTTCTCTATAGGCCAACCCTAAACCTAACCCTGACCATAACCCAGCCCCCATATATAATAAATGTGTGACATCTCTGCCCATCCAGATCCAATTTGACAGTGTGACATTCTTGTAAAACCGGTTGGAGCTGAGTGCACCTTAAAGAAGTAACAGTAAGATTTTAGAGCTTTTTCTCCACCGTTCCACCATTTTGTATTGAAATCATAGAGCAGACAATTACTGTTGACCTGAAACGCAAATTAGCATGAGCTAACCTAGAGTCTAGTGTTATGGTAATGTTTTTGCATACTGTATGAGTAAAGTTTTTACTGTTTTCTGTGTGGCAAAAAGTAACACTGTGTGTAGTCTGTCTACTTAAGCTAAAATGTATCCAAAATATAACTCTGTAAAACATTTGGAAATGAGAGTTGTGCATTAGTACATAATCTTATATAAATCAATTAATCAAAATGATACTGGTATTTTCAAAAATTAAAAACTTTGGAGTGGCAGTGACAGATTTATTACTTTATTGCAGATCACCTCCATGGACAACAGTAATTCTCCTGAACGTAATGAGGGTTCTGCTGCAGGACTAAGGAACTATGCTGTATTTGTGTCACTGCTTGGAATTGGAGTCATTAGTGAGTATCCAACTGTATGAATCATAGTGATCATATATACTAACTATCCAAGTGAGATTTAGCACCAAGCTTGCAAAGTCTACATTTATAACTAAACAAGTTTATACCATCGTTAGACACGTTCCAGTTCCATTTTACAACTTATTTTCAAGTTTAACTGGTAACACTGGTGGCTTTTGTTTTGCTTTGGCACGAGTAATTAAGCCTAGGGTGTGCCCTAAAATCCACCCTTTCATGAAACAGGTAAGTCAGCCATCATATGGAAAGGATTCTTTGTCCGATCGAAAACGTAAAATTCAATTCAATTCAATTCAGTTTTATGTGTATAGCGCTTTTTACAATTGACATTGTCACAAAGCAGCTTTACATAGT
>JBCNYH010000004.1:6042902-6060768 GCA_039654325.1 Tandanus tandanus
ATCTAAGTGGGCGAGCTGGATCATAAACAACAAGAAGTTCGCTAAGATAATGTGGTGCAAGACCATTAAGTGCTTTACACAGATGATTTTGTGTTTTATTTGTGACATAATATCAACTTGCCACACTCAAAAGCAAAACTTTACTTGTAATCGTCAGCTAGTCTTGGAAAACATATCCAAAGTTGGAAAAAATCACTAAATGAACCATGCATTGTTTAACATGATCACTCAATAATAAGTAATTGTTCAAAAATTAGTAATTGTTCCAGATGCAAGAAATATTATTCAACTTTATTAAGATACAGATATATTTATACCCGAAGGGCCCACTGGTGCAACAGGTCAGATTTCTGAGATTGGTACAAGTGTGATGGGAGTGCAGTAGGAGCACACTAGAGGCTGACATTTTTTTGGGAATCCCACGGGTCACGGGATTCCTGCGGGATGGGAGTCAACTTTACTATTAATCATGTGATTGGGACGGTACAGGATAAAAAAGTTAACGGGAGCAGACAAAACAGCTAGAAACAGGGACTTAGCAGTTGATCCTCCATAGAAAAAATATAGGGATCACTGGCCATGTATTATTTATGTTATGTGCCCTTTAGTGAAGTTTTTTGTTTGGATTAAGGCAATAAATGCCACCCTATATTACCACAGATGAACTGTTCCTGTTGCCCTATCTTTTGAAATAAAACTGCAGAACATCAAGTAATCAAAAAAAAAGAATGGGGAGAAGATCAAATCAATTTCAATGTATCGCTTAAAGACTAATAGAAGAAAAAAAATGGGAGCGGTACAGGAGCGGGAGTTATTCTGAATGGGAGCGGGATGGGAGTGGGAGTCATTTTACCAGGAGTGGGCTGGGACAGGAATTTTTTTTACTCTGGCCTGGGATTGTGGCTGATAAGGCCGATCCTTGCATGACAAACTCGTTGCATGAAGGGGCTGTCTGTCAGAGGCTGCAGTTCGCGCTGTCCTTGCCGCTCGTGGAGAGCTGCGCTTCTCTTCTGCGCTTCTCTTCGAATGCTGCGAAGCCCGTGCCTACTGCGTTACGCCATAGAGCTCGGTTGGTAGCAATTTCTTCCCACTTCTGGTAGTTGATTCCGTTGAGCTTGAGCTAACGCTTGAGGTTGTCCTTGTAGCGTTTTCTCTGCCCACCTTGCGATCGCTTACCATGGGCAAGCTCAGAGTAGAAGACACATTTTGGTAGCCGATAGTCGGGCATGCGGGCCAAGTGACCTGACTAATGAAATTGAGCTTTTACAATCATTGACTCGATGCTAGTGGAGTTTGCACGGGATAGGACATCTATGTCAGGTATATGGTCTTGCCAGCAGATGCCTTGAAGTGAGCACAATTTGCCTTGGTGAAATCGCTCCAGATCCTAATTGTGGCTGCAATAGGTGGTCCACGTTTCACATCTGTAGAGAAGCGAGCTAAGTATGACTGCATTGTAGACTTTGAGTTTGGTAGAAAGCCTCAGTCCTTATTCGTCAAAGATGTCAAAGAAGTCGCCCGAATGCTACACTTGCCTTGTTAATTCTATTGGTGAATTCGTTACCAATTGTAGCATCGTTTGAGTGAGTGCTTCTGAGGTAAGTGAAGTTGTGAACAGCCTTTAGCCTTTCTCCATTGATGCTGATTATTGGCTCGGGATAAGGTTGTCCGGGAGGAGCTTGATACATAACTTCAGTCTTCCTCGACCTTTCTGTGAGTCCAAAGCGAGTAACTGCAGAAGAGAACTGCTCAGTGAGATGTTGTAGATCTTCTCCACTGTGTGCCATGAGGGCCATGTTGCCTGCAAAGAGCAGTTCGCGAATTAGCTCTTGCTTGACTTTGGTGGTAGCCTGAAGTCAACGAACATTGAAGACCTTGCCGTCAAAGCAGTACTTGATGTAAATCCACTTGGTGTTGTCCTTGTCATGATTGACACCCATAAGGATGGCGATGAAGTACAAGCCAAACAGAAACGTGGCCAGGATACAACCTTGCTTCACACTATTCATGATCGGGAAAGGATTGGAAACGTCTCCATCTGAGATAATTCTCCCCATCAGACATGCAACTGCCTAATTAAGTTGACAACTTTATCAGGGCAGCCAATCTTCTTGACTGCTATCCAGAACATTTCCCTGGCAACAGTGTCAAACGCCTTGGTTAAGTTGATAAACACTGAGTAGAGACCAACATTTTGCTCGCGGCACTTCTCCTGGAGTTGGCGGCAGACAAAAATCATGTCAATGAGTCAGAACACACAGTGCATTGCAACTTTTTGTGTATTGGGCAGACCGGTCAGGTGGTGGTAATGTTATGGCAAATCGGTGTATATGTCATTTATGTATTGTCTATTGTGATCCCTTTTGTACTGATCTACAGGGAAAATTTAATTTCCAGTAATAAAAAATTAAAGGAATTATAAGGGGATCTCAAAATAAAATTATGTTTTAAGACACAGGATGCCACCAAATGAAAGATGCATGAACGTGTAGAAAAATGGAATTTATCAAAAATAGAAATATACCTTCATTTAAGGCTGAATTTCACCTTGATTTTACACTGTACACAATTTCTATTGTCTTGTTATATAGTCTTTATTATGAGGCTTCTTATAAAATGCTGTATATATTTGCTTCCTGTCAGAGTTGCTGATGAATATGCGTGCAAAGCAGCAGCAGCAGAGAGCTGATGATTTTCTAAAAAATCTGGAGGAACATTTGGTGGAGAGGCAGCACATCTTCTGCAGCCCTTTCCTGCCCAGGGCAGACAGAATGAGTGAGGAAAATGTTCTGCTTAGCATGGCCAAGAACCCAGTGGCAACAAAATTGGACCTGGAGGATGACCTTAGGCACATATTTTCTGATGATGATTACTGTGCTGAAATGACAAATACAGACAAGAGAAAAAATGGTAAGCTGATGTGGGTGTATCTTAAATACTGGAGGCTGCAGGTTGGATTACCAAAACAAAAGAAATCAGAGGACAAGTTAAAAGAGCCCAAAAACAAAATAGCCAAATACACAGTACATTTACATACACAATTATAGTGTAGGCATGGTTATAGCTCAACTCGGCCTTTTAAATGGGCTACAGTTTTTGTACTTGATGTGTGACGTGACTAGCACGCTTCACTGGAGGTAAAAACCACAGCTTGACAACGCTCTAGCTAATGTGAGCACAGCATGCATTTCGCTGTCATATCAGATCACTGGAGAAGTTATTGCGGATAAAGCACAGTAGAAACATAAAACAAAACCTACAGCTTAGTCACTAAAACGTCTCAAGTAATGCATTGAAAAGGTACATGACTTTCAGCCGGAGATTGCAGGTTCCAGGTTGATGCCATAGCCATCTGCGGCTGGGAGTCTATGGGAGCTAAATGGCTGAGCTGTCATGGGAGGGTGTGATGGCATACACTCGCCTCCCTATTACTTAAAGTGATGACCAGCCAATCATAGGCATCTCTGAGCTCATTTGTACAAGGGGGCGGTTATCGCTTTCCCTCCGAGTTTGTTAGCCTGCTCCTGAGTGTACATGCGCAGCAGCCTGTAAAGATTCAGGAGGCAGCACGGGTTGCCACGCCAAAATAAACCTCTTAGTCCAGGATTCACAACTCTGACGAACAATAACACATTAAGATTAAAATTCTTATAACTATGCATCTTTTAGTGTATTCACAAAAAAAAAAGAAGTAAAAGCAGCATGCCGTGTTGCTTTGTTTTGATCCTGCATCTGCTAATTATCATCTACAGTAGATGCCGTACTGCCGTAAAGATTTATCAGATATCGGTAGGGGGAATCAGTGATACAGCCAATCATTGTGCTTACTTGAATTCTTTACAATTAACAAGGCAGAGTGGTGAAAAAATTTACTTAAAGTTAATTGCCACTGCTTAATTTGCCACTTTAATTCTGTCACACTTTTGTAATTTGTCAGCCATCTTGCGTTTCTTTAACTTTGTCTCAGTGTATATATACTGCATATGAATTGTGTTTGGGATGGGACTTCTAAACCTACTGACAATCATATGACAATGATTCTTGTTGTGTGAGTGTATAGCAACTTTTATGTTCTTCAGTATGAACTCATAGCTGTTTCACCTGGACTTTTATTTTCATTCCTGCAGATGAAAATCATCCTTGTAATGATAAATTAAAAGGGTTCTAGTACAAATAAACGTGGACTGTCCTGCTTTTTTGAGTAACTTTTATTTTATTTAGTTATACATTTCATATTACAGCATTATATGAAAATTATATTTATGGGCGTTTGTGTTCATCTTACTGTTTACAATTAAACACAATTAGATTATAATTAGAACATAATTTAAGGTGTTGTAACAGAAACAAAAATCCTTTTGGATAAAAATAAATCTAAATATTTTATTATCTAATAAATAGCACTGTGAACTAGAATAAACAAGAGCACTCAGAGAGCGCAATCTTCCTCCAAGCCCAGCAATCCTCCATATGAACCAAAAATTGTCCCATCTTACAGTACAATGTTAAAGAATCCTTTAAAAAAAAAAAAAAACTTGTATCCAGAGTTTGTTCCAGATCATCTCGACAAATGAATGGAGTCTTCATTGTCCATAGCCCCGCCTCTGGTAGAAATTTCATGAATACATTTTTTTTATTTTTTATTTTTTATTTTTTTGCATAATCCTGCAAGCTAGCAAACAAATACACGCAACGAACAGGAAACATAACCTCCATGGTGAGGTAATTATATTTATAAGATGAATGTACATTAAATACACTGAAGACTAAGTGCAGATCTTTTCCTCTAGATGGCAGTGTATGATTTCAAATCCCCCGTCCCAAGTGAACAAATAAAATGCGATACAATGGTTCGGAATTAAACAACCCCAGAGAAAAATATGTGTTTCGGAATATTTAAAGCTGAAATGAACTTCCGAACATGTGTAACTAATGTGGTGGGGCAGGGAGTAAAACTCTGAGTTACTGATCAGAAGGTCATGGGATCAGGGGACCACTGTTGGGCCCTTGAGTGAGATGTATAAAGGCAATTTTAAAAAAAACGTCAATTTGGATAAGGGCATCTCCCAAATTCCATAAAATAAATGTAAATCTGAAAGAAATATTCCAGATGTTACAAAAAAGGTAGTAAGGACCAACCATTAATTTAACTAGAACATGTCTATGGTAAAGGGCGGCACGGTGGCGTAGCGGTTAGCACATCCGCCTCACAGCAAGAAGACCTGGGTTTGATTCCCAGCTCGGGCGTTTCTGTGTGGAGTTTGCATGTTCTCCCCGTGCTTGCGTGGGATTAATTTTCTAAGCCGCTTAATCCTAATTAGAGTTGCGTGGAGGCTGGCGCCCATCTCAGCCGACTCTGGGTGAAGGCGGGGTACACCCTGAACAGCTGGCCAGACCATTGCAGGGCCAACACACATACAACCATTCACACTCACACACACCTAGGGGCAATTTGGAACAGCCAATTAGGCTACTGTGCATGTTTTTGGACTGTAGGAGGAAACCGGAGTACCCGGAGGAAACCTACACATGCACATAGAGAACATGAAAACTCCACACAAAAAAGCCCCGAGCCTGGGAATCGAACCCAGAACCTTCTTGCTGATTAATGAACCACACATCCTGCTTAAACGATGTTTATAGTTACATTCAATATTATGGAACGGCCACAAAACAAGTTCCTGTTATCACTTACATTATAACAACAAAGCTATTACCCATAATTCCATCATCGGCCTTTCTTTTTTCTCTTTCACTCTTGGAACCTTCTTTCCTGTCTGAAACTTTACAGACTGTTACAAAGTCCTGACACTGGAGACTCCTTCCTTTAAAAAAAAAAAAAAAAAAACCTTGATATCAGAATATTTACTTATCATCTATTCATTTGCTGAACCGTTCAATCCTACTAGGGTCATGTGGAGGCTGTAGAATATATCAGGCGGGGTACACCATCGCAGGGCCAACACACACAGCCATTCACACTCATGTCCATGCATCTAGAGGCAATTTGGAACAGCCAATTAGCCTAATGTGCATATCTTTTGGCCTGTGGGAGGAAACCGGAGTACCCAGAGGGGACCCACACAAGCACGGGGAGAAAATGCAATCTCCATGTAGAAACACCCACGTCGAGCTCAGGACTCGAACCAGGACCTTCTTGATGTGAAGTAGACATGCTAACCACTACACCACCATGCTGCCCTATATCAGTACACGTAATGTTTATTAGACTTTAATTATTATGGAGCATCCGCCACATCCACATAATTTGATAGTATAGAAATGATAACGTATCATCATGGGCGTCTATGAG
Organism: Tandanus tandanus; assembly: GCA_039654325.1. Classification (NCBI taxonomy): domain Eukaryota; kingdom Metazoa; phylum Chordata; class Actinopteri; order Siluriformes; family Plotosidae; genus Tandanus; species Tandanus tandanus. The sequence continues at coordinate 6,049,216 of JBCNYH010000004.1, forward strand.
CTCATTTGTACAAGGGGGCGGATATCGCTTTCCCTCCGAGTGTGTTAGGCCGCCCCCAAATATGCATACACAGCAGTTCATAAAGAGGCGATTGGCAGCATTGCATATCACAGAGGGAGCATGTGCATGCTTACACCCCTCTCTGGTTGGTGGTGGTCATATGATAGGCAATATTTGACTGGTGGGAAATGGATACAGCTAAAATTAGGGGAGGAAAAAAAAAGAATCAGAACAATAATATATACCTGTGATTTGTCTTTCAGCCGGAACTACATTCAGAGTTGCAGTTACAGAAAATTAATCAAAATTAATGTATGACCAACCAACAAGAGCTTTTAATGCATGTTAGTCCTCATGTCCGCTGGACATCACGTGCCGAGTCCCTTGGCGGTGACACGAGTGTGCGCACTCTGAACTCTGTGCTCTCCGGTTGTATCACTTCTTCCACACCGGACCACACCACCCTCTTCCTACTCCAGCTCTTCTCAGAGTCTCTGTGTGAACGCAAACAGGAAGGTGACGGCTCTCTGTGGAGCTCTGGCGGAGTGTTGAGGTTCCTGGGCACGAAGATCTGTAGCGGAAGCCTCGTTTTGTATGGTAGCTGATACTCATGCAGCTTTGTTCCATCTTCGCCAATGTAAAAGGTCTGATTAAGGAACCGACACACTACAAAGTGACGCACACGCTTTCTTTCATAAGATTCCTTTCGTGTTGAGTCTCTCTCAGTGAGCGTATCCCTGTAGGAAAGGGGGAGAGAGATAGTATTAATGAGAGGTTTAGAATAATAAGAATAACAATATAATAATACTCAGAAGAAACCCCCCCCCCCCCCCCAAAAAAAAAAATTTTACAGAACATCGCACTAAACTGTATATTATAAAGCAACAATAAAAAACAGTATTGTTTACATTAAAGAAGGGAAAAAAGATAGACCAGCAGTTGTATTAATTAACCTGAGAGTTTGGTCAGTTCAGGGAAACTACAGACTGAGGATTTGATGTATTGGCCAAGTGATAAAAGGTTCAAAGCACAAAGGCTGAGATAAGCCAAACCCACACCTCCCACTCCACACTCCCAAAAAAGAAAAAAGGAAATAAGGAAGTGAAAGTTGATGCCTAGGTCCAATTGTGCATGCAATTTTCATTTGAAATGAGATTTTGTTCAGTGAACCAAAACTGTTTGCTTTCTCAACTTTTGGTATATATTTCACATAGAGTAAGGTTAGATGTGGTACTTTTCTTTCTTTCTTTCTTTTTTTTTTAAATATGGAGCAAGAAAAAAGAGAAAAGATTGACTTTATTTGAAGTTGGTGTTTTGGTTAAGTGCTACAGTGCAGAGAGAAAAGTTATTGACCGGTCTGTGTGGAGATATACCGGACCGCTCGACAGCCAATCAGATCATACTGGCTATCATTGCCATATAATTAGTACTGAAATACTGTATTAAAAAGTCATTTATGCTGACTTATACATATAAAGTAACATTCTGGTCCAATATGACTATCTTATATGATATATGGTCTCGACATCTTTTAAAACTATTTGATAAATAAATGAATATTAAAAATGTACAGTAACACAATGAAACTCAGAAGTCCACGTCGGTTCCTCTTTTGTTAGCCTGAGGCTACAGTGCGGACTGTTCTTGACAGAAGAGGAAGAAAGGGAAAAATCTGCTGTGGTGTTCTGCTATTGAAGCCCATCCACCTGAAGGTTTTTTTTTTTTGTTTTGTTTTTTTAACAGTTGCATAAAGCGAGGCCCTGCGATGGTCTGGCGAGCCGTTTCATTGTGTAACCCACCTTCGCCCGGTGTCTGCTGAGAGAGACGCCAGCCTCCCCGCAACCACGATTAAGCGGTTTGGAAAATAAGTGAGTGATGAGTGAGAGTGTATTAAGTGGGTATTTGACTGACTGTATCCTTCATTTTGGCTTGAATCAATCTGGCCGTTTTCCATTACATTTGCATTTTTATCTCATTTATACAACTGAGCAATTGAGGGTTAAGGGACTTGCTCAAGGGTCCAACAGTGGCACCTTGGTAGTACTCAAGGTCGAACCATCAACCTTCAGATCAGAAACCAAGAGCCTTGACCCCTGAGCCACCACTGCCCTTAACCTCTATCATCATCAAAGTGTTTCCACCCACAGAACTGTACGCTCACCTTATATTTTTTGTTTTTGTTTCATACACCATTCTGAGTATACCATAGAGATTGTTGTGCATGGAATTTCCAGCAGATCAGCATTAATAGAAATACTCAAACCAACCTGTCTGGTATTAGCATAGAAATTTGTAACCCAAATTCTAATAGTTAATGGGACCATTACCCGAAACTGTTTACTCATATCAGTATGATCTTATGCATTGTGCTGCTGCCATATGATTGGTTGATTAAATAATTGCATGAATAAGTAGGGGCGGCATGGTGGTGTAGGGGATAACACACATGCCTCATAGTAAGAAGGTCGTGGGTTTGAGTCCCGGTGGCTTGGGCGTATCTGTGTGGAGTTTGCATGTTCTCTCCGTGCTTGTGTGGGTTTCCTCCGAGTACTCCGGTTTACTCCCACAGTCCAAAAGATATGCAAATTGCCCCTAGGTGAAGATATAAAAGGTTGTGTGTGTTGCCCTGCGATGGTCTGGCGAGCTGGTCAGGGTGTACCCTGCCTTCGCCCAGTGTTGCATGAGATAAGCTCCTGCCTCCCCGCCACCCTTATAGTAGAGATTTCTTATTCTTTGTCTTGTGGAAGCAGAGCTAGCACTTTTATGATGGCGTCAAGCACAGGTATGCTATACTATTGTCTGTAGTTATGAGTAATGAGGCAAAATGTTTTGCATTTGCATAGTCTAATATGAGTCCTCACTAGGTCTTGTAAAAAATGGTTCTTGTAGTAACACATTTCCTAGAACGCATGCACATCTGGTGACACATTCCAATCAATATAAAGTATTTTAGGGGGCATGTTGTATCCTTAAAGGGGCGATGTCATGGTTGTTTAAAAAAATAGCCTTGATTTCAATAATGGGTTCATTCAACAAGATATAATCCTTCATTATATATGGAAATTTGGATACCAGACTGGTATTGGGTTCATACATTAAGTTTGTTAGGGGTGTGCAACAAAAGTCCATGTTGTAATCCATTTCCATCCACTATATATTGGGCTTAAAAACTCTCGACTACAAATATGGACAATGATTTTGAACAAGAGTGGCATATTTTGGTGACTTTCTGGTAACTAATTTTGAGTAAAAATTATAACACAGCTCCTTTAAACAGTGAGTTATACCATACAGTGTTAAAGGAAACTCAGATAAATGCCATCAGATTGATAAAAAAAACGTGTCCGTAAATCTCTGCTAGCTTTAATCCAGTCATATTGGATTATACCGAGAGCTTGATACCAGACCCGCCTATGTCCAAACTTGGAAATTTGATCAAAATGGAATTAAAAGTTTGACCGTGGCAAAAAAACAAACAAAAGCCCCCCCATAAAAAAACAAAAAACAATAAGAATAATTTCTCAGATATTTGTTCTTGATATTTTAACAAATGTTGTGCCCATGTTCCTGGCTTACAAAAACACAGGAAGCGCCAATTATCTGCTCTTTCCTTACCAAAAATGGTCATAGGCGGTTCTGTCAGTTCTTGCTATTGTATTAATGGCAAAACCCAAAATCTGTCGTTCCATAATGAACATGTGATTTAAGATTACACTCTGGATAAAATCGAGAAACATACTTGTACTCTGGTCTTGTCTCCAGCACCAGGTCTAACCAGGCGGCTTCATAAGATTCCCTTTTGCTCTCATCAACCTCTTTCACATCGCTATAGGAGTTGACCAGGTACGACCTTGGGGTGCGGCTCAGGCAGTGCATCTCGTTCTGAACGACATCCGAACCACAACAGCAACGATTATGATGGTAAACTAGCAATCGATGGGAACTTCACTGCCTTGTGGTTCTTAAATAAGCTGCTGCTGCTATTTTTAGACTTGGACAACATGATAAGTGTGTACTGATTGGTTTACCCTACGGGCAGAAAGACTAATCCCAAGTCCTTTTGACCCATGTAGAGAACCAGCTCCATCGACATGGTCGAGTGGCACATCTCAGCTTTCTCAACTTTAGCTCATTATGGATTTATGATTATTGATGATGGTGATAAGCAATATGCTGTGATGTGATCTTAAAGGGGCGGTGTCAGGGTTGCTTGAAGAAAATAGCCTAAATAACATCAGTGGGGTTATCAGAGAAGACAATCATTTATATAGATGGAAATGTGGCTTATAAAGGATGCTAGACATGAATTAGGATGGTACAAGAAATTTGCTGGAAGTTTGTAATCTTTGAAAACAGTTCGGCCCAACAAGATTTCAAAAAGTCCTTGTTTCCATCCACGCCATACTGTAGCAGGTTCGAAAACTTTAAACTCCTTTTGATTTGCACATTTAAAGGCTATCTAACAAATAGAGACTAGAAATTTGGACATTCACTGCATATTTACATGACGTTTGGGCAACTTATCTTAGGTAAAAATCATGACATGGCTCCTTTATATAATAGTCACAACGACTTAAAAAATATTAGATTACAGTGAGTCCTCGACTTACGACAGGCTTCCGTTCCTACGTCGCAGTGCCGAATTTTGTTGTAAATTTCATAACATAGGATTTAAGAACACATTTCTATGACACATGAAAGCATAAATAGCAGTAAGTAAAAACATGGAGGACAAATATAAAATTATAAAATGAAAAAAAAAAACCCCCCAAATGTCGTTAATATGATGTAAACATCGCAACGACAATTGTTAATGACTTATGGCATGAGCCTCGTAACCTCGAATCGTCGTATGTCGGGTCCGTCATAACTGGACCGACTGTACACATTATTAGCAGTAGGTGTAGCAAAAGTTATTACTCACACTCACACTATATAATACTCGGTCATTAAACAAATACTATAATGGAAGTCATATTTCAAGGTCATGTATGTAAGCTCATAAAAGATCCTTATGTCTGATATGCGAATGACTTTGATAGAAAAGTCCTGAGTGTCTCCTGTTTCTGAGCAGGCCCGGCTATAAATAGTGCAAGACACTGATTTCTCTGACACAACCGATATAGAGGAGTCACCATTCTCTGTCAGGGTTGTCAGCATTTCTTTGCAGGGTACATACCCCTCGGTGATGTGGAGGTGCTGTTTGGACATTTTCTGCATCACTGCTGTCACTCGCTTTCATAATGCAAGGACACACACACACACACACACACACACACACACACACACACATACGTTAAAGAATACCTAACCCTGGTCTATTCGTGTTGATAAAATACAGGACTGTTTATAGATATGACTATGTATAACACAGTGTCAGCTAGTTGTTGTCTCATGTGTCTTCATGTGTTATTTGAAGAAGAATACTTACTTTATAGCAATATTCTCTACAATTTTCTTTACTTCCTTGGCTAAGTCTCAAGACCTAGAAAGTCCAGTGATAGATTATCTCATAGTCCAACATGACCAACAACAGCATCTCTAAACTTTTGGTGAAGATCCCAGTGGATAGCAGCAACCATGATGGTGGAAGATATGATGGCTCCTGAGGGACATCAATAGAAATTCAAACATGTCATCCATCATTGGCGTTCTCTATCGGGCTTGATGTTCGGCGTCTGTCAGTCCGGCACTGTCTCAACCCTAATCTCTGGACCCAAGACCTATTCAGAAAAAGAGCTAGTGGTTGGTGAAAGTGGCATTAAAAGGGTGCTTGTGGTGAACCTTCCTGTTATTTGCAGATGTTGTTCTCTTGGCATCATCTAAAGCAGTGGTCACCAACCCTGTTCCTGACGATTTACCTCTTTGAAGACTTTGGCTCCAACCCTAGTCATGACACCTGATCATCTATCCAAAAATTTACACTCAGACACTGCTCACGAAGCAAAAGGGTTTATTTACAAAAATACAAACCAGAGCAACATGGTCGGCTTTGGAGAGATGCCAATCTCGTGGTAGCAACAGTACGTGATCGGCTACAAGAGGTGAAATGAGGAGCCGCATATTTTAGAGATTGGTTAAGGTTGTGGCCATCCATTCTCCTCTCATAGCAGCGTTATCGTGCAGCTGCAGAAGAGAGTATCAGTTCCATGCTTTCAATCTAAACAAAAGAGTTTAGTTAATGAGAACACAGCATACAAAGTAGTTTAATTATCCGTTTAACAAGTTCATGTTCTGTCATACTTCTGATTTTGGTGTTTACTCCACCAACATTTATTTACCTACAAGTTTGTCTGCATACCTGATTTATATTGTGTTTTTTTTTATTCTGTGCGAGTCTGAGCAGTGGTGTATGAGCCTCTTTTGGGGGTTTTAGCTTCATTATTAATAAAGAATCTTTATTATTCTTTATTATCATTGTTCTATATTATTATTTCTGTTCATCGTCATGCAAATCGGTGATACACAACAGCCAATCGGTATCAATTCAGCAATTTGGCAGCCTTATTGGCTTTCCTGTGCTGGGCATGTGTGGACACTGAACAGGACACAGGACAATGATCCAAGCCATATTCCATGAATATGGACTATGATGCAGCTCTGCTACAAGCAAAGGACTGAAATATATAATGATGCTTTGGTGGAGCCATGTAGTATCACCATGTCCTGATTGGTGATGAAAGATGAACTAGTGCATAGACAGTGAGTCACTGTGACAGACTTGCTCAGCACACAAATCCTCCTGCAAACCCCAGCAATAACTGGTAATTATAACAGTCTCATTCTCACCACTGCTTGCTGCTGAAGTACCAAAGTTCAAATCTAGCAGCTGATTCATTGCACAGCTGTAGAAGCTGATCAAACACCCAAGCCTCCAGTCTCTTTGTCCATGCAAACACGTACACATAACACGGATTCAACAGAGGCAGGTGTACATTCACAATGATGATGATGTGCTAACGAGACATCAGTGAAATGTACACAAGCAGTGAACATGAAGCAGGGTGTGGCTAACAGACCGAACAAAAACCTGAGCACAAAGCACCAGGCGAAGAGGAATACCACATTGGCTCTTGGACCATAATTGGACCAAATGTGTCATAGAATAGTGTGAAACTTGCCCAGACAAACATCTGTTTAAAAAAATATATTGATCAGTTATACGCTTGGAAACGTGTCACCGTCATTAAGGTTGAACCAGTGGTGGTGATGACATCGCCGTTATTTTAAGACAATTTTAAACCATTGGTTAGTTGGGAAATTCATGCTGCGGAGATGTTGTGTCAAATTACAGGCGCTTGAGTACAAGCAGGTTCATCACAATGCTGTATGAGGCTGTGTCCTTGCCAATCACTTGAGCTGTAATTGGAGCTGTGGTCTAGAGCAGTGACAAGTGCAATACGCAGTATCTTCGTGAAATGATGGAGCAGTGCAGAGAGACTCTGCGTAATAGGTTATGCTCTGTTAGTCTTGGAGTGAGAGAACCAAATTTCCACTAAATATTAAAAAGCATGTTTAGGTAATTAGATAAGTGTTCACGTTCTTCTATGGAAGGCGATGACAAAATGTACGGTAGGATGACTGCGCAACCCAAAATCATTATTCATCCTAATTAGGGACACGGGGAGGCTGGCGCCCATCTCAGCTGACTCTGGGCGAGGGCAGGGTACATACTGGACAGCTCGCCAGGCCATCACAGGGCTAACACACACAGAACCATTCGCATTCACACCTAAGGGTGATTTGGAGCCACCAATTACAGTGCATGTTTTTGGACTGTGTGAGGGAACCAGAGTATCCGGAGGAAACCCACGCAAGCACGGGAAGAACATGCAAACTCCACACAGAAACGCCCCGAGCCCGGAAATGGATCCCAGGCCTCCTTGCTGTGAGGCGGACGTGCTAACCACTGCGCCACCATGCCGCCCACCCAAATTCAACTGACCTTAAATGACCTCAAACGGATAAAGATGTTTGACTCTGGAAACTAGTGTTTGCATGTTCTCACCATGAATGCATGGGCTTCAAATCAAGCCAAGAGGGAGGAGATTCAGTGAACAATCTCCAGCAGGAGGCTGCCAACTAGCAACACTGATGGGTTTTACTCACACATTATACTGTACACGTCACACATACATACAGTCAAAGGTGTTTTCAGGCAATCACATGACTCACCTCTCAGAATACCAGCTTAATCTTATTTCCAGTTTGTCTGAGTCTGTGGTGTTCCTAAAGCCTCTCTTGAGCCGGTGTCATGGAAATGAATTCTGTCATCGCCTCATGTGATCTGTAAACATGCAGTGACACTGTAACACCACCTGTTCTGCTGAGGAGTTTTATCGGAGTATGACATCAGTACGATACTGTAATCCAGTTACATATGAGGTTGAACATGGCAGGAATATTTGGAATTCAAGTTTCAGCTAAGTTGCAGTTTAATTTATGCCAGAGAAACGCTGACATGTCCCTGCTCCTCCACTTCTGTTAAGCTAAACAACAGTTATCATTATTATTATCATTATTATTATTATTATTATTATAATTATCATTATTATTATTATCATTATTATTATTATTATTATCATTATTATCATTATTATCATTATTATTATCATTATTATTAATTATCATTATTATCATTATTATTATCATTGTTATTATTATTATTATTATTATTATTATCATTATTATTATTATTATTATCATTATTATTGTTATTATTATCATTATTATTACCATTATTATTATTATTATCATTATTATCATTATTATCATTATTATCATTATTATCATTATTATTAGTATTATTATTATTATCATTATCATTATTATTATTATCATTATTTATTATTATTATTATTATTATTATTATTATTATTATGTTTTCACCTGTGTTGGTTTGTTTGTCTGTTTGTTTGTGTGCAAGATAACTCAAAAAGTTATACATGGATTTGGATGAAATTCTTTTCTTGAGTAGGGTGTGGTACAAGTAACAAACCATGACAGGTTGGAGGTGATGCACACATGGGATCATGTTGAAAAATAAATATCAAAAAATGCCACAAAATGTTTATCAGATGCCCACTAGGGGGAGACATTTCATTATAACTAATAATCATAATAATAAGAATTATAATAATAATAATAATAATCCATTTATGCCTGGTGGAGGTACCTTGCACTCTATAAGTGTATTACAGCACACCATGTATTTTTTTTTTTTATTTTGGTGCCATGGAATATTTACCATTAAACATGTGCTTCAGATCCATTATGATCCCTTACCAGATGAAGCTGAAGATGGACGAATTAAAGGTTTTTTTTTCCAAAAACAAAATTTATTTTTATTTTGTTTATTATTATTATTATATCTTTTCTCCACATAAAAAATGCTTCCATTTCACAGAAATATTAATGTTTACATCACTAAGTACAGGTCACATGCAATAGCTTGCCAAAAGCTGAGTTATTTAAATCGGTAGAGAGAGCTGTATGCATGAAGCCTACATTAGGGGATCAATCTTTGTCCTGTGACAATTTTAGGAAACATTTTTAGTGCAGCTCATGTTAACCCCCGACAATGTGCATAAACAATGAAACCGTTGCCACAGAGAAACACAACTTGGCGAGGTGTTAGTCATGCACTTCACATGCCACACCCCGTGATCCATTGGACCACTTTCCTGGTTTCTGTTGCGGTGTATGTTTTTACCTGAGAGGGATGCAGAACCTGTTCTCTTGGACAAACATCCGTCTTCATTCACACCCTGGGGCAATTTGGAATGGCTGATTTGCCTAATGCATGGGTAGGACAGTGGTGTAGTTTTTTAGCATGTCCGACTGACAGCAAGAAGGTCCTGAGTTTGAGTCCTGGGCTTGGCGAGGGCTTTTCTGTTTCCTCCGGGTACTCTGGTTTCCTCCAACAGTCCAAAGACATGACTGGCTGTTCCAAACCCAGGTGTGAGCGTCTGTGTGAAAAGTGTGTGTTTGTGTGTGTGTTAGCCCTGTGATGGGCTGGCAAGCTGTTCAGGGTGTACCCCACCTTCACCCAGAGTCGACTGATAATGCATGTCTTTGGATTGAGGGAGGAAACCAGAGAACCCAAAGGAAACAAACGCAAGCACATGGAGAACATGCATGCAACACAAAGAAACACGAGGGTGACTATGGGGCTCGAGCCCAGGACCTTCTTGCTCTGACGTAAGAGTGCTAGCCCCTGCACCACCATGCCCCCCCCCCCAGCCCCACCCCATCCCCCAGTCATGTGTTAAGCAAAGTGTTATCCCAGGCCTACCATTGCATGTCATATTTAAATTCCCTAAATGATTCTCTGAAAGCTGTGGAGAACATTTTTAATTTATTTTCCCTCGGATCATGATATAATTAGCTTTTCAGAATCAAGCATCTGCAGCCTGACACCTGACCTAATATCTTAGTAGCAAAACGGATATCAGCTGTAATCCTTCAAGGTCACTTAGACCCTCAGAGAATCGCTCTCTCTCTCTCTCTCTCTCTCTCTCTCTCTCTCTCTCTCTCTCTCTCTCGTCACATGCACACACAAACACTTTATCTCTCTGCACTATCACCCCTTCCTCATACTTAATCCAAAAACTAGTACCAGTACCATGTAAATGCCACTGCTGTTAATTCAGGGTACACCCTGGACAGTTCGCCCGACCATTGCAGGGCAGAAAAACACATACACAACAATTTACACTCATTCTCACACCTACCGGCAGTTTGGAACAGCCAATCACCTGATCATCACACCCACATGCCTCATTTAAGATTTAGTTCTCCTCCTGGAAAGGAGAACGTTCCTCTAGGTTTCGCAGTGTAGCTGTAGTGATTTTTGTTCATTCAGCCACAGTAGCATTAGTGAGATCAGGCACAGACATTGAGAGAGGTGGTCTGGGGTGCAGTCTGCATTCCAGTCGATCTCAAAGTTTTTCAGTGGGGTTGAGCTAAAGGCTCTGTGCAGGCAACCTGAGTTAATCTGTACCTTACGTGAGTTAATCTTGACCTTGAAAAACTCAGGTCTGTGCACAGGAGCAGTGTAATGTTTAAACATAAAAAGACAGTTGTGTGCTTCAAACTTTGTGGCGATATGATGGTATGATGGTAAAAGCCCATCTCAGCCGACCCTGGGAGAAGGTGGGGAACACCTGAAACAGCTTGCCAGTCAACCATTTACACTCAGACCTAGGGGCAATTTGGATGTCTTTGGACTGTGAAAGGAAACCAAAGTACCCAGAGGAAACTCATGCGAGCACAGGGAGAACATGCAAACTAAACACAGAAACCCCCTTGCTGAGCCCAGGACTCAAACCCAGGAACTTCTTGCTGTGAGGTGGACGTGCTAACCAATACATCCTTAATCCATATAATAATAATAATAATAATAATAATAATAATAATAATACCCCTCCTTGAATCGCCACCTTATCGTGGTGGAGGGGTTTGCGTGTCCTAATGGTCCTGGGAGCTATGTTGTCGGGGCATTATGCCCCTGGTAGGGTCACCCAAGGCAAACAGGTCCTAGGTGAAGGTCCA
>JBCNYH010000004.1:6066651-6083323 GCA_039654325.1 Tandanus tandanus
CCTGCGATGGCCTGGCGAGCTGTCCAGGGTGTACTCTGCCCTCGCCCAGAGTCGGCTGGGATGGGCACCAGCCTCCCTGTGACCCTAATTAGGTTTAAGCGGTTCAGAAAATGAATGAATGAATAATAATGATAATAATAATAGGGGCGGGTGGCACAGTGGCGCAGTGGTTAGCACGTCCGCCTCACAGCAAGAGGGCCTGGGTTCGATTTCCAGCTCGGGGCGTTTCTGTGTGGAGTTTGCATGTTCTCCCGATGCTTGTGTGGGTTTCCTCCGGGTACTCCGGTTTCCTCTTACAGTCCAAAAACATGCACAGTCGGCTGATTGGTTGTTCCAAATCACCCCTAGGTGTGAGAGTGAGTGTGAATGGTTGTGTGAGCGTTGGCCCTGGTGAGCTGTCCAGGGTGGCCCTCGCCCGGAGTCGGATGAGATGGGCTCCTGCCTCCTTGCGACCCTGATTAGGATTAAGCGGCTTAGGAAACGAATAAATAAAGGAATCAATAATAATAAAAAGAAGAATGGTATGGTGGTGGTAATGATGATGAAGATAATTATTTTACTATGACACTGCAGCAGATGAAAGGGATGTCAGGAAGTCACTGAATCTCCACTAGGCTGTAGGATTTGTTGTTGTTGTTGATGGAACATCAAATAAAGCATAGCTATTTGTTTTTGTTTTGTTTGTGGTCACATATTGGTCAATACTGTTGAGCCAGATGAATAATCCTCAAACTGCTTAATCTGCACGGAGGAGGTGGTGGACGGGGAGGAGGAGAAGGAGGAGGAGGAGGAGGAGGAGGAGGAGAAGGAGGAGGAGGAGGAGGAGGAGGAGGAGGAGAAGCCGGAAGTGGTGCGCGTGCAGATCCGTGAAGACGCAGCGCCTCGCGCACCTTTCAGCATCGGATCGGATCGGAGTCTCTCACAGGGACCGGGAGGACAGGACAGGACACACTGGACCTCCTCCAAACTGCGGTGAGTGGCCTAGAACCCGGTACCGACTTATCACTCCGTATAAACCTGGTGTGTGTAGGGGGTTTATTTATTTATTTATTTATTTATTTATTTTTACTGGAAATCACTGCGGCGGTTCACAGGCGTCTTGTGCACGAGCGTTTCCCCGTATGCATGATCTTTACGGTTGGCATCACCATAAAGGCTATTTCGGGTCCTCGTGCTCGGACTGCGGTACATTATGTAATAATCCGGTAACAATGTTTCGCGCATTGACACTGCGTGCGTGCGTGCGTGCGTGCTGACATGCTCGCGCACCGCTGGTAGATTTGTACAGCCTAGAATTAAAGCTCTCAGTGCCATCATAAATAAAATCCCAATAACAGTTTACTCTTATTTTTATCAGTGAAATGCAGACAGGGCTTTTTATTGTACACCCGAACTGTAATAACATACACTCTCAAAAAAAAAAAAAAAAAGAAAAAAAAAAAAAAAAAAAGAGAGAGGGTACTAAAGTGTACTTTGACTTATTGGTGGGGTGGTACCATAAATAGTACACCTTGTGCATGTGTGGCATCTTATTTATTGATTTATTTATTTATTGTTACCTAGGATGATGCATTTAAAGCTTTATTCTTAAAAAACAAAAAAACAAAAAACAACAACTATATTTTAAAGGTTCACTATATAAAAACAAGATGTAAGCTACTTGATACCACAGTCAAGAAGAAAAAGTACCAATAAGCATTATTTGATAAAAGATTCATGTCTAGGTGAGATAATAATCTACAACAGCCTACAATCTTTCAAGGAAACCCCTAAAATATGTGTCCGTCTATTTATAAAAGAAAGAGTCACTATTTTATTTTGCGTGGGTTAAACTGGATGAGGATCGGCCTAGTGGAGGAGCCCTTTCTGCACTTTTTGAAAAATAAATAGTATTAAACAGTATCTGTCCTTGTTGCTAGGGTGGTGCCCTCAAGGGTAGATCTGTTGTACCTTTTAATATGTATTTAACACTGTACTGCACTGCACTGCACTGTACTTTAAAAAGATACAAAATTGATTGATAAATAGTTTTTAGAGTTCATATTATAAATATACACGCACTTTTCCTGTAAAAAAAAATCTTGAATATACTCAAGGAATAAAAAAAAGTGGGCCTTTGATGGTTACCATAGAGCAGGGGTGTCGAACTCAGCAAAGGGTTACCAAGGGCTGAATAACCACCGAACATCCATTTCAACAAGGGCGTGAAATGAAAACTGCATGGCAAAATGATTAGTTGAGGTAATTGTCCTCTTTTCCTTTTTTTCACTTTACTTTTCTGACAACACGCAATCTTTCTTGAGTCGTAAATGGCTGGCTGTTTATTTGAAATGGGTTGCTGCCGCCTAGTGGAAGGATGATGCATGGTAATGGTTGATTCAAAGAATGTATGAGAATCATATTCTTTAAAAGCTCTTACTCGCCACATAAAATGAGTCGGCTTTCCGGATTCGGCTCGCGGGCCTTGAGTTTGACACCTGTGCCATAGAGCAATGAGGAATGATGTGGTTTAGTAGCCTTTTCTGAGAGTGTATCATATCATATGTGTTATGGCATGGAGCTCACAAAACTGATTTCTTTAAAAAGAAGTGATTAATACTAATAATCTGACTGTTGCTTCCTGTCCTAAGGACGTAATTGTACTAAGTAGAGTATGGTAGCTACATTGAAAAGTGTAGCTTCACGCCCAGCTCTAAGTGTAACCCCAGACAATTTATAAATATTAAAAAGCGATTTAAAGTGGGCAAGGAAAAGTGTAGAAGTGAGGATGGGGAGCTGAGGAGGTGGGTGAGGTGGGTGGGTGATAAACTCCTGTGGATGATGAGCATATATTTGAAAATGAGCGTGGATTCAGACTTCCATTTAAGGGCGAGGGCACCTTTAATTAGGGGTGTTATATATCTATAATTATATATATATTTACTGTATATTAAAATTTAAGGATGTAGAGAAGTGCAAAGCTGCCGACTCTACGTCAGCATGGGTTTCAAAATCAAGGTTCAGAATGATTTTAAACAGTCGATTTGATTAAAACTGTGTTTTTATCAATATGTTTTCATCACAGTACATTCATATCATTTAGTCTACGAATCAGAAAACACGTTTAAGTACCATATGGCTTTATCATGGATCTCATCCCGTTTTGCCCTCAAAATATCCTTTTATATTTTTCTGACTTTGATATTGATTTAGAAGGGAAGCACATTTAAGACGTTTGTCTTTAACTGAAAAGTTAAAGGCTTTGTGTGTCTCTCAATCTCTCTCACTCAGTTGCCAAAACGCTTAATTCTACTACGGTCACAGGGAGGCTGGAGCAAAGGTGGGTACACCCTGAACAGCTCGCCAGACCATCGCAGGGCAACACGCACACAACCATTCACACTCACATGCACACCTAGGGGCAATTTGGAACAGTCAAGTCAGCCTAATTTCCATGTATTTGGACTGTGGGAGGAAACCGGAGTACCCAGAGGAAACCCCCAAGCATGGGGAGAGCAGGACCCTACAGTCCAAAAACATACGCAGTAGGCTGATTGACTGTTCCAAATCGCTCCTATGTGTGAGTGTGAATTGTTGTGTGTGTGTGTTGGACCTGCAATGGTCTGGTGAGGTGTTCAGGGTGTACCCCGCCTTCACCCAGAGTCGGCTGAGACTCTCGGGCGCCAAATTGCCGAATTCTCATCTATCACTTGCATTGTTAGCGCTAATGTCGTTAGCTAAGAACGATGTCATAAGCAGCTTGTTCTGTTAATACTTTTCCTCCTTTGCTTCATATTAGCCATGTCCTTATATAACCCAGATTGATTATATATTACGGTATTATGTTATTATCACTGCTGCCTGTTTAGATGCCGTGGCTTGCAGGTGGCTAACAGGGAGGAAGCTTAGCTCCTGTACGGTGGTACGGTGGCATAGTGGTTAGCACGTCCACCTCACAGCAAGAAGGTTCTGGGTTTGAGTCCCGGGCTCGGGCGTTTCTGTGTGGAGTCGGCATGTTCTCCCGGTGCTTGTGTGGACACATTAGGCTAATTGGCTGCTACAGATTGCCCCTAGGTGTGGATGTGAGTCCTGATGTGAGTGTGAATGGTTGTGTGTATGTTGGCCCTGCGATAGTCTGGCAAGCTGCTTTCAGTATACCCTGCCGTCGCCCAGTGTTGGCTGAGATAGGCTCTAGCCTCTCCATGACCCTAGTATGAGAAAGCGGGTCAAACAATGCAGGTTGGCCTGTTTTTTCACTAAATAATAGTTAATATATGTATAGATATCCTACTATCCCTGGTGCCAGTAGGATTAAATTTTTTCATCATTGATTAATACATATGTGACGCAGCAGCACTTCAATCTGTTAGTCTGTCCAGCTCTCTCCCTTCTTCATCTCTACATTCTGCTCAAATACACCAGATTTTTTTTGACCAACTAGCAGAACCGAGACTCCGCTGTTGCATAATTGAACCTTGCGTCCAATGTTTTCTGTCTGTCATTTCTACGATGACGAATTTCTCATATCAGAAAATGAATATGGTTTTAGGAGTCAGTAAAGAAATCCTTTATCTTCGAGTGTGTTAGCGAACTGCTAACTTCTCTCATAACACAGATGCAGGACCTGTCAACCAATTAGATAATAAACAAATCACTAATATTATTCAAAATTATTGTCTTTGTTTCAGCGTGTTTTCCTCCTATTACACGTCTTGCATTATGAGTCACTTTCATTGTGCAACTTGTATTTCTACATTTTTGTACATTTTAAATAATGGCTGTTCGACTTCCAGATTTCTCCAACACTGTGTGAGGTCAAGTTTAGTCGGTTCCTCTTTTGTAGCAGAAGTACAGGTCCTTTTTGTGCTTGTCATTACTGTGCAAACATTTCTGGTGCTCACTTTCTCGATTTTTCCTTTTGAAATGGTGGCAAAACAGCCGTACGATTACCATGATGGGAATCTGCCCTGTTTAGTGTGCGGGAGACTGATATTTGTTTTTGCTTCTACACCAGCTGATACAGTATTCAGCTCGTTAGATTAGAAGGGAATGTAGTGCTGTGGCCAGATGGAACGAAGAAGCTAAAGTCCTTAACGACATCATTAAATCCCTTTAAAGCCCCTTAAAATCCCAGAAGTCCACAGGTCTGCCCTGACAGTACATTGTACTCGTGTACTTTTAAAAACAATTTTAAACTATTATGACTATTGAACAGTATACTTTAACATATGGGTCTGATCACAAAACTGGTCTGAAATGTGTGATACTGACCTGTCACATTTTCTACAGATTTAGAAAAAATAGTTTTTATGTATCAGGCCAATATGCATTAAACCATGGTAGATGCGGGATAATATTCCTTGGAGGAACAGCGCTGCAGTATGACGACTCAAAAAGTCAGTATGTAACATGGACAGGATGAATGGCCTTCTATTCACTAAAATAGCTTTAGCTAATAATTGTCTAATTAGTTAGACTATGCCGTCTAGTTGGACTGTTAGTTAGAGTATGCTGTATATAATATACAGGAAAAGTTAACGTTTGTCATCGATCCCGTTTTAAGTCTGGTGCTTATTTACAAATTTTGCCATGCACATGCAAATTCCGTGGTTCGTTGTGCTCCGTTTCATGCTGTTATTGGACCTGTGGAGACCTTAGCAGAGGAAAATAATGAGGTCTTTCACTTGTCACAAAATTGAGGGTGAAAAGGGTGTAAACTAGGAATGAACATACTTTATTTC
Organism: Tandanus tandanus; assembly: GCA_039654325.1. NCBI lineage: Eukaryota > Metazoa > Chordata > Actinopteri > Siluriformes > Plotosidae > Tandanus > Tandanus tandanus. Next base: position 6,072,372 of record JBCNYH010000004.1, read on the forward strand.
CAAAATTGTGTTCCCCATACATACATATTTTGATGTGGTATTGTCTCCCAGGCACGCACTAGATTTTGATGCATTGATTAACAAATAGAGGCAGTGGTGGCCCGGTGGTAGGGTGCTGGATTACTGATCCCAAGATCGGGGGTTCAAGCCCCACTATCAACGGGTTGCCACTGCTGTCCCCCCAGTGCAGCTAACTGGGCTATCAAATGCCGGTCATGTCTCTCACTGTCTGTGGTGAGAGGCATGTAAAAGAACCATTTCTAATTTTCGTCAAGAGTGGGCTGCTCCATCATCGTGTTTCTGCCCTGCGATGGCCTGGCGAGCTGTCCACGGTGTACTCTGCCCTCGTCCAGAGTCGGCTGAGATGGGCGCCAGCCTCCCCACGGCACCTATTTAGGATTAAGCGGTTCAGAAAATGAATGAATGAATGATTAACAAATAAAGTTTGAAGTTGGGTAGTTGGAAATGTGCTAGTTTCGTGATCAGACTCATAGTTTCATACATATGGGTAGAAAATAATCCTGAGACTGAAGGCTTAATGCTAGTAATTGTATGAGGTCAAATAAATGACTATAAGGTTTTTAATAGCTTACATACTGTAGTATACCTACTTCACTATTTTTGTAAAACAGAACCTCTAAAGTTTGTGATTTTTATTTATTTATTTATGTATTTGTTTATCACTTTACTATTCTTATCTTTTTAAATATTCAGTGTGTAAGATTTAACAGTATCTAGTGGCACCTAATGTTGAGGTTTCTGATTGTTACCAGCTGAAATTTCATTCCTGACCTCTCCCCTTCGAAGCCTGTAGGGTTCTGAGCTACTGTACAAACATGACAGTTCAAGATGGCGGCCTCTATGAGAGGGGACCCGCTCCCCATGTAGCTCAAAACAGCTCATTCTGAGATTCCAAAAACTCAACATTTTGATTTAAATTAATATAAATTCATTAAAACTTATTTATTGGTGAGATACTTAATTTCTGCTAATAGATCCTCCAAAATGTTACACACTGTACCTTTAAGTCTTTACAGTTAAAATGACTGTGTCATTGCCAGCAAGTCAACTCACTGACTGGTGACTCACTGATCCAATTTTATCATTTTTCAGCACAACATTGTTCTTATTATAAACTCATAAGGATTGACATCCTGAGATGACTTCAATTTTTATGTGATTTAAAATACAACAGTAATGATTACAAAATGCTTAGGGCAAGTAGTGTTCACGCAGCAAGCGTCAGGTCTGTTTCATGTCAGTCAACAACATGCTTACGGACTTCTGGTTTAGCAGGTTTGGCTGATATTGAATTGATAATAACCTTTCATCCAAGCAAAATAAAAAAATATTATAATATTGTACTTTTCAATATATAGCAGAGTTACAACAGTGTTTATGAAGATTAAATATTTTAATATGCTTTTACTTAAAGTAAAATGAAAGTCAACTCTTTTAAACTTTCCTGTTACACATTAACATATATATATTTTCATCATCGGGTGGTTGTTACTTACATTTTCGAAGCTACAATCTGCTAATAATTTGTTTGATAGTTTGCATTAGCCAGTTTCGCAAGTGCACGAAATCGCACGAATAGGACGTGAAATCATCAGTTCATGTTAGGCAAGATAACGGCAAAAATAACAGTATACAGATATTAAACTAACAAATCAAATATAAACTAGTGAACTAGGCACTTCTCAACTAAATATGAGCTTACATACATCAGGCAAACATTTACATAAACGAATGGTATAACCCTCCGTTATTCATATGCAAATTATTTTAGGATTTACCGTCGCATATACGTGAATCATGTGCGACTTGTTACAGTACAATGTTGCCCGCCTGTGTGCAGATTTATTACTTTTTTCTTCATAAAGACACTTTAATGTGTGCTAGCTTATATTAAGTTTAAGATACGTCACCTACTTCACATTATTCTAGGACAGGGGTGTGTGTGTGCGTCATACAAAATTCACCTGTCAAAGATCCTTGTCATGGACTTTTTAACATGTTCAATTTTTTTTTTCATTTTGTAGTTAATTGTTGACATCAGGTCCATTCCCTTGGTGCGATGCCCTACGATGTCCTGCGGCTGTGTTATAATTTCATATACTTTTTGGGTCATGTGATGCGCTCAGAATCGTACGGTTTTCTTACAATAGTCATATGATTGCTTTACAGTAAACCTAAGGAACTTCCATAAATACCCACGTGTATCGTACGACATTTTTAACAGTGTTAGGTTGAGCTGAATGGACGTCGTATGTCAATCGAGTATCACACTAATATTGTAGGGGTATTTTTTGCCTTGCAACAGTTGTATTGTACCACTTTTGTATGAAGATCGTATGATTTAACCTAGACAGACCTGACCAGACATACAACATTTATTTAATCTGTGAACGCAGCTACGTAGCTTTCGTCTGTCGTAGCGCCGCTAAATTTGTACAACAACAACAAAAAACAAATCACAGGTTGTCTATGAAAGGGGTTTTAGAGATGAATTAAGGGGTTAACTGTAATGGCACCACTATCAGCGGGTACTTGAATGGCATTGTGGGAAAACATTAACTGAAGTGATGTCACAGTTGAAGTCAGCTCAGATGTCACAGTGCACTTATAATAACTGCATCTTTTTCCACTTATACATGAATACAGTGTATATAACTGCTACTTAGGTCTCATTCATCCCTTTCTCTCGTCCTGTGTCCTTCAGGAAGATGAAGGGCTTCACTCCATTATTTCTCTACCTGACAGTCTGATCTACAGCATCAGAAGCAGCAGCATGGCCGAGATCTCAGACTCCTCTATCCAGACAGCAGATGCCCCGGTTTATTGCAAACTGTGTTTGAGTGACTGTCCTGAACCAGAGACGATCACGTTGCGCTCGTGTGACTGCGTGTTCTGTACCCAGGTGAGTACAGGATGTCTGTCTTAGATGTCCTCAGATTTGCCCATGGAAAGGACTGTACTGAATACAAATTGATGCAAGTCCTTCAGTGGCCTATACACAGTAATGAAGTAGTGACACAAAGCACCTGGACAGGCAGGAGGCCATTCGGCTTATTACATAACAAAATGACAACACCTTAACTCACTAGTACGAGACATTCAGTATGACCTCCTCTATCTTCCTGTATTCTAGATGCTAAATATGAACAACCACCAAAGGCAACCTGCCAGTTAAACACATAAACACGAAGCTCCTGAATTAAACACGCAATCTCACTCACTCATTTGCCGAACAGCTTACTCCTACTAGGGTCACTGGGAGGCTGGAGCCTTTCTCAGCTGACCATGGGTGAAGGAGGGGTTCACCCTGAACAGCTTGCCAGACTATCACAGGGCCAACACACACAACTATTCACACTCACACTTACACCTTGGGGCAATTTGGAACAGCCAATTAGCTTACTATGCATTTCTAAGAACTGTGGGAAGATACTGGTGTCACCGGAGGAAACCCACACAAGAACATGCAAACTCCACACAAAAACGCCCGAGCCGAGCCCGGGACTCGGACCCAGGACCTTTCTGCTGTGAGCCGGACGTGCTAACCACTACGTCACCATGCCGGCCCTGAATTAAACAATCAGGTTTAAATTCTCGTTTCAGTTTCAGTTGTCAGATGATGATGCAAAACGGTTCAGACTGCAATACTTCTTGACTTTCTATTTGTTAAAATCCCAGTGATATGATGAACTCAACAGGGCTAACACAGGCACAACAAACCATTCAAACTTATATTCACACCAAGGGGCAATTTAAGCTGCTTTTACACGGGCACTTGGGCCGGGACAACTTTCTCTATGTATTGTGTATTAATACAAACACTCTGGGATATACAGTACTTTGCATCTGGGTCCTGATTACCCTAGCAGGGTTTATTAAACTATAATAACAGTGTACTGTATGTTGGTGCTAAATCTAGACAGTCAGTAAAAACCTCATAAGATGAAATATATAAACTATATATAACTTGTGAGTTAATACACCAGAGTCACAATGAACCGATAACAGACAGCTCAGTTCATCAGTATTACAGTCCATTATCTTTAATTATCATAATGAAGCAAAAAGTTGTCATTCAAATTAAAATATGATTAGTCTTGCAGTCCTAACTGGGATCATTTTCACTATAATGGATGTGAAAGCAAGTAATCTCATCTTCTAATCTGAGTGGAATCTCATTAGACCAGGAATTTGCAAACCGGAGGTCATGACCCCATGTGGTGTCACTTAAAGTACAAATGAGGTCATGAGAGAAACTCATTATCTCCTACATTATTTTATTTTTTCACTTTACAAATTCATGTAATGAAAATCACTTGAATTAGAAGGTCAGGTTTATTCTCCTTCCATCCACCTCTTCAACAACGTTAAGTGGCTTTGACTCAGTGGAACAAGAAGTGAACATGAAACTATGGCAAAAATAGTGATGATTTATCAAATATGGAGTAACCAAAATGGAATGGGCCTTAAGTAATTAGTGTAAACTGTTGTGGTAACCCTGCCTATCTGACTATTGCTAATAGGCAAAGCTCAATAAATAAAAAAAAATGTCATCAAACACCGAACAGGAGCCTTGTCAGTTTTGTGCAGATCAGATAATGTATGAAAGAGTTGCATCAACATGCGGCTTCATGGCGAAACATCCACAGACACGCCCACGAAACCTCACAATTTTCACAAGAAGGCATCTCGAAGACCTTATGACTTTCCTGACCAAATTTGAAGTAGATTGTGTCTACCTGCTAATAACAGAACATTAGAGTATATAATAAGCCATTTTTATTTGCCAGTAGCTGGCGTTATAATTATATGTGCGTATTGGCATTGGTCTGACGTGTGCTACGTTTCGTGGGTTTTTAAACATGTTTATGCCTTCAAAAGGAATAATAGAGAAATAGTAATAACAATGATAATAATAATAAGAAGAAGAAGAAGAAGAAGAAGAAGAATTTGACCCTGCAGTGGCCTCTCGAGCTGTTCAGGGTGACCCCGCCCTCACCCAGAGTCGGCTGAGATGGGCGCCAGCCTCCCCTCGACCCTAATTAGGATTAAGTGGTTCAGAAAATGAATGAATGAATAATAATAATAATTTCAGTAATTCCGAGAGGGCCCTCATATACCCTCTGTGCTCAGGCCCTATTAAATAAACATAGAGGCTCGGGGTCATATAAAATTCCTAATATCCATTTGGAACCACAAATTAAACACTTATAAGTTGTGTCCGAAGTTAAAACCTTACATTTAACAGTCCTTATTATTATGTTCCAATGACAAAGCTGTCCATCAGAATGTCCAAATGCATTAAAGGTTCTATTAAATTCAATCCACCATTGCTGACTTTCACAGTTGTCTATGTCACTATTATATAACGCCACCATTGCTGACGTTTCTTCCCAGCGATGGCCTGGCGAGCTGTCCAGGGTGTACTCTGCCCTCGCCCAGAAGCAGGCTGAGATGGGCGATAACCTCCTCCGCGACTCCTAATTAGGATTAAGCGGTTCAGAAAATGAAAGAATGAATAAATTCAATTCAGTTTTATTTGTATAGCGCATTTTACAATTGAAATTGTCGCAAAGCAATTTTATACAGTAAAAACATTTCTTCCACAAACCCCACACATCCTCAATGAGCAAGTCCGTGGCGGCGGTGGCAAGAAAAAACTCCCTCAGTCGACACGAGGAAGAAACCTTGCGAGGAACCAGACTCAAAAGGGAAACCCCTCCTCATTTGGGTGAAACCAGATAAAAATACAAACCATGTACTGTAGCAGAAAGTTCACTATAGTTTAACGTGGAGTCTAGCTGGTTATTTTATAACTGTAATGGGAATTGTAGTCGTAAATCATTTCAGTAAAAGAGTTTATATCACCAGCAGTGAAAAGTCAGCTTTATAGATTCCGAATGTATATTTAGGTCCATATGGATCATCAGCAGCAGTTCAGGCCCTCTAAAATAAATCCAAATTTTATATACTTCTATCTATTTTTCAAACGAACCACCCAGCCACATGTAACACCCAGGCTTTGTTGCTATAGTGAAGATGATTCACCTGTGAAAGCTCCAAGTCAAAGAGAAACACAATGCATGACACTCTCTCGACGTATACACACCCTGATAAGCGCCAACATGCCATTCCAACACACTAAACCGGTTACACTTAAACTGAAAGAAGTCAACTAACCACTAGTTTTGTTTTGAGAATATGATAACTGCTTCCTAGCAGCCATGCTGGGTTCATTCCTTGCTAGTCGTTATCACCTCAAAGAAAATTGTGGCGTCATCTGAGAGACGGCAGTATGTGCAGTGTGTTTTTTTTTTTTGTCCTGATTAACAGTGCTTATGCCAGTATGTGCAGTTGGCTATAAGGGATGGAGCAGGCACCCCCATCACCTGCCCTGACGAGGCCTGCAAGCGTCCTGGACCTCTGCTGGATTCTGAGGTATTATACACACAAACGCACAAATGTAAGCTTGTATTATTATCATTATGAGGACCTTAGGTGAAATATACAAGTAATTAAAGCTATGCTGCCCCAAATTGAACCTTAAGCCAAACCTTGCTGCCAAAAATAAGTTAGAACATTCCAGTGCTTGGAAGTAAAAAAAAAGTGAAAGCAAGCAATCAACTATGGGTGGCACGGCACTGTCAACAGATCTCAGGGATACTCATGAGGAAATTTTGTTCCCCATTTAAACATCTCATAAACATTTATATGTCTCATAAATGATCAACACTGCTTAACGGAAAGCTCATAGATGACTTATTATTGATAATGGTATAATCATGAATCAGGCAGGTGTTGATGACATATAACTATTTTTAGCTACATTGGGATGATTGTATATTTTAAGCCTTATTCATACCGAGCTTCATGCAAACCCATGTTTAACCCTTTATAACACTCTGGGTGTGTGCTTAAGATACCTCATACTGTTTCTTTTTATCTTGCCATATAGTATGTTAATCTTTAACAATATTCAAAAACAATATTAAAATTTTCCCTTCACTAAGCCTCGTGTAACATAAGCGTTGTTTTTCATCCTCAGAATTTTGCTCTCTGTAGTAACCATTTGATTATCTTCTTCATTTCCTTGTGCACACAGATTGCCTCTTTTGCCTCTGGTGATCAAGTCACACTCTACCAGCGGCTCAAATTTGAAAGAGGTATGTACTTGTGTGTGTGTGGGTGTGTATTTTTACTGGGTTGTTTATTGCACGGCAGGTCAGAGAATCTGCTCAAAGCCAAGAACCAAAAATATTTTGTAGTCAAGGGCAATAGTTTTCCTCCAGTTTCTCCGTTTTGCTCAATTCTACTTAGCAGAGCCTGAGTGTGTGCTTTGTGGGGAAGAGTTAAAGGGATCGAGCCAACAAGCCACCAGGCGCATGCTAAGTAGGCTAATGTAACAGAGCCCTTGAATCCATCCACCTGTTGGATCTTACATAAGGAAATCCCACAAGGCTACAGGCTTTCCACACTTAGCCAGCTGCTCCATTTGGACTATAACAGGATATCATGTCATTGTCAGCGTTTATGCTTTTATGTAATTATATCTTCAGATGATGAAACTTCAATATTTTTCAGGGGTTAAAATTAAACACAAAACACAAGACGGTTCAAAAACCAAAAGTAAAATACCAAAATTATAATTTTAGAAATCTTTGTTATACAGGATTAAAAACAATTACATTTAGAAAATGTTGATTTATTTCTAGTCACCAGCTGATGGATTGGGAATGTCGGAATAAACAGTTAAAGGTGTAATAAAAGTCGGGATAGTGATCTTTAGTATATACTACATGGAAACAGTGTGATTTGATTGGTTCTCTATCTTATCCCAAGTGGATAATGCTTGAATCAAAATGACGAACGCTCATATTTTGTCACAGTCAGTTGGAGCAGGCGGCATCATCATCATCATCATCATCATCATGCTTTAAAATGGAAAAATAAACCATAATTTTATTTTATTTAGATTTTCTGCATAGTATATACAGTACTAAAACTTTGAATAAGTTTAAAAAAAGGTTTACTTACATTTCCATGTACTGTAGTAGATACTAAAAAACTAAACAAGGTCAAAGAGTTAGCAAGTTAGCTCCATAGCACTTAGCACAGCTCAGACTGCGCATAGCTCACCTAACCTGCCTCTGTCATGGTTAAAATATGCAAAAATCGGTCAATTCACTTATGCATTGCAATTCTTTTGCCGATTAATTTATTTCCACACTGGCTCCAAAATAATTTTTTATATGATTCATTTAGGTTTGAATTAGTGTGGGGCGGCACGGTGCCGTAGTGGTTAGCACGTCCGTCTCACAGTAAGAAGGTCCTGGGTTTGAGTCCAGGGCTTGGCATGAGCCTTTCTGTGTGGAGTTTGCATGTTCTCCCCATCCTTGTGTTGGTTTCCTCCAGGTCCTCAAGTTTCCTCCCAGAGTCCCAAGATATGCAAATTAGACTACTTGGTTGTTCCAGATTGCCCCTAGGTGTGAGTGTGAATGGTTGTGTGTGTTGGTCTTGTGATGGACTGGTGAGCTGTTCAGGGTGTACCCAGCCTTCACCCAGAGTCAGCTGGGATAGGCTCCAGCCTCCCCGTGACCCTAGTAGGATAAAGCGGTTCGGTGAATGAATAAATTTGGATTGGTGAAGCGTTGCCGTTTCTCTGTAGTCCTACAGGTGGCACACTCCCTGTGTCCATACATTGCCAGGCAGCACAGCATCCCATTCAATGTGGTTGAAGTGAATTGTTTGCTAGCTTTGTGTAGAAATAGCAATTCACAAACTTTCTTGTACATGCATCAAGGTTTTTACATTGTAACAATAAAGCAGAAAAAGATTGTAATAGCGGAGCGTAATACTTTCAGACAATATCAAAACTTTGGTGAGGGGGCGGTCATAACGTGATGCTTACATGACATTACGTCATCGATGGCGTCATGAAAACGAATTCACACTGCAACCTTATATCAGGAGAAGGTAATTTTTTTCGAAGCTCTGCTTTTAGGCAGTGGCTAAATCTTTGTTATCGAATTGGAATGTTTATAGAATCAATACAAATCAAATCAGCACATAGGTATTGTGATGATATGGTATCGGGGTGGTCGCTGGTGATTCCCAGCCCTATTCAGAAATGCTTTGGGTGTAAACTGGTCTTTTCAATCCAATTAAAAAGTAACATATAGTTACTTATATAGTTAGTCATTTATACACTCGACCCTTGATTCTACGGACCACGGTTTAATGGATATCGGAAGCTGTGGACAAAGTCTGGAGTAGCCAAATCTGTCCGGGAGGGCTTGGCGGTCGACAAGGGAAGACGCAAGCCGCTGTTTCGATAGTCGGCCGTTAGTTGGCACGTACATTGGATGATGTGGTTGTGTATACATACGTAGCATTTTTCCGTAATTAAATTGTTTTTATTACCCACCTCCGAGCCATTCTCGGAAGCTATGGACAATCAGCAAAACCGGACCGGTGCTCCCCCCTTTTTGTCCGTTAAGTCGAGAGTCGAGTGCATATTTACTGAGGCAGAATGACTGTGTTGCTCATTGCACTCTGCAGAGGATGTCATGGGTGGGTGGGTGTGGTTCTCAGTGCTGATGACCAAGAACTTGGCCAGCAACAACATCCTCCTCACAATATCCATATCCTCTTAGTTCTGTCTGAGCCCCATGACTGTGCCTACCTTCCTGATCATCACGTTGGTACCGCACTTCCAGGTACCAGCACACATACCCAACAATGCTGAGTCATAAGAACATATGTAGTAGATTGCCCCGTTTCTCACAGCCTCCTCAGAAATTACAGCGAACACTGTGCCTTTCTGAAAAGACAGCCTGTGCTTCCTGATTTTAAGAGTTCATGTCTTTCATTGTGGATCTCAATGTCCTCTTTCTTTATGGCAAGGTCAGATGAAGAGATTGCACCAATCAAGGACTAGCTTCTTCAGAGTCTTTATCAGATGTGGTGTCCGTGCTAAAGCTCTGCAGTTATTCCTCTGTAGCCTTCCAGGATGTCTTCATGCATAGTGTTCCTGAGATAAGCTCCGGACTCATGGGAAACTCCACGAACAAACGAAACACTGAAATAAAAGTCTTAGTTTATTTATCATCTACATTGGACAGAATATTGCTCAGTTCTTCCAGACTGGCAGTGCAATGTGTACTATTCACTGTTTCAGTAGAATGACATGTGCAGACACTATACGTAGGTAAATACACCCGACAAATTAAGTATGCAACATTTTATAATGTTTTCTGTGTGGAATCTTTGAGTACTGACATGTTTAAACAGTGCTTCATTTAAAAACATTACCACACCCCTGACTATCCTACACACCAAGCTTCTCTGTACGAGTGAAAGCACTTGGGCGGACCATGTCTGTGGTCGGAGTTTGTGTGCCAGCTCACACGTCATCCAAAGCATTAGGTAATTAGCAAAATACCACAGCAAGCACAGGACAATGAGCTTATTTGCAGTGGCAAAGCTGAGGTATTTCCCTGAACTGCTGGTTCTGTAAACATGCTGGAGCTTTGTTAGGGCAGAGACCAGACACCAATCACCTACAAAGACTAGAAAGGACAGCTAATGCTTATTACGTGCGGTGTTGGGACATCCAGAAGGTCTCGCTCTTTCTCACACAAACACACCAGAGAGGTGTAACTTCAACCATGCATGATGTGACAAACCATGAATAAAGGATGGCAGATAGTGTTTGGAATATATTCGATGCGCTTTGCTTGTTTTTCTTTCGCGGCTGCCGCTTTTCATGTTTAAAAACCTAGAAAAGATGAACAGATGATAATAATAATAATAATAATTATTATTATTATTATTATTATCATCTGTTCATCTTTTCTAGGTGGGGAGGCTGGCGCCCATCTCAGCCGACTCTGGGCCAGGGTGTACTCCGCCCTCGCCCAGAGTCGGCTGAG
>JBCNYH010000004.1:6101332-6130271 GCA_039654325.1 Tandanus tandanus
TCAAGACGTCGTTGAGAAATGAACCCGACACTGGATGGAAATAAATGTTATGTTGCTTAAGTTTGTTGAAACAGTGGCGTGGAGATTATGTGCTGTAAGCAAGGCTAAAGGAGTTCCAACAATGTGTTATGCTCCAAGAGTCCACCACCAAGACACAGCAACTTTGACTTGTAAACTGTAGATTCGCATCTGTAGGCTCCCTGATTCGATGCCAGAGGATCTTCACATGTTCTATCCATATTCATATTGGTTTCCACTGGGTCCTCTGGTTTCCTCCCGTAAATAAAACTGTCGGTAGATTGACATTCAAACATTTGTTCTTCATCCATGGGGTGAATTTAGGTTTACCAATCCGAGAAACAGGATGCTGTTAGCAGTGGGAGGAAACCAGAGAACCTGGAGAAACCCCACACTGACATGAAAGAGCAGAGAGTTCAAACCATGACCTTAACACCAAATACAGAACATAATAATATATCATATACTAAAAAATATCAAATATAATCAGCTAAATCTGTGGTTTAGAGTCTCACCGTGTTTTGTTTTTTTTGTACTGTAGGTGAAGTACTACACATTTCATGACAGGTGTGTATTGGATTTTTGCACCATACAGGTGTATAAAGCTTGTCATTTAGACATTTGGGAGTATTTCTTGAGCGATTATATATTCTGGTTGTGTCAGGGACATGGCTCCTGAGGGACGTACTCTGGAAGAATCCAATAGGAACCTGGATGAGATAACAGAACAGGCACTGGAGCTGCAGAAGAAGACTGGAGTGAAAGTGTTGTGGGTCACCTGCAACCTGTTTGCTCATCCCAGGTCAGTCACACTAACAGGAATCAAAACGGGACAGTGACTCTGCGTTAGTGCTTTAATAGGCTGTGATTTTAAGATAAGGAAACCTCCGCTGTAATAATGTATCTGTCTCAATTGTAAGAATAAGATGCTTTAGAGTGAAACGTGTGGCTAAAAAATACTGTCCGATACATTATGTGATGGATTATTGCTAATAGTCAACAATATACGTGTGGGGTTCCTGAGTGGTGTAACAGAAAAATGTTTAGCACACATCAAATCCCAGTGGTGTCTTAGCTGTGTAGCCAGGACCCCAAGAGAGAAAAATAGACCACAGGGGTCCAGACGCTCAGGCCGAAAGGTCCATTTCATAATATGCCGATATAGAACAAGCATAGCAAGTTTGAAAGCCCCAACTTCAGCGCACGGCAAGTAAACGTCCGGAAACCTAATATACTGTTTTGCCTCTGTGACCTTTAAAAGTAGGTCAAGGTCACCCACACACAAACTCACCCTAGTACTCATAGTTACACAATTTCCTCCGGGATCAGTAAAGGATTCTGATTCTGATAGTAGTGAACAAGCATACCAAGTTCGAAAGCCCCAGCCTCAGCACGCGGCAATTAAATGTCCGGAAGCTAAAGTGTGACGGACAGACAGACAGATGGATGGACGGAACCCATTCCTATAGTGCCCGAGACACTTTGTGGGTGGGAGCTAAACATTGGCCGTGGTCTAACGAAAGAAGGGGTGACATGCTCGCTTTCCTCTATAACACAGCAACGCTAGCCAATCGTGAGTGCTGGTTAGCTTATGTATGCAGAAGTGGGTGGATATCGTGTGATGGACTTTGCCTGTTCTGGTTGGTAGCTGTTGTCATGATGTACAAGTACCTGGTGGAAGTGGGGAGAAAATCTGGGGTGGAGGGGATAATATATATGTACATCATTTTTTTTTTTTTTCAACAATATAAACAAAACATTAACAATAAACAACAGCTATATAATATAATATGATGTACCGATATATTTAATTATTCCATAATGTCAGGACGCTTTTAAATATGACTCCATAACCAAAAGGGGGCGCCAGACTCTTTTACTGGGGCTGGATGCTGTATAACCCCAACTATTTAAAATTCTGGCACATGGGTTAAATCGCTTTACACGGAAAGCGTACACAGAGATACTGACTAATGGTGACATTCCCATTCCTCTCAGAGTAAAACAAGCACATAGAGAAGGATATGCTCAATCCCCATTTGTGTTTTGGCAGTTCAGCCATTAGTCATTGCATTAAGAACCCATAATAACATTTCCTCTTTCCCAAAGTCAGCTGGGATTGGCTGCAGCACCCTGGCGACCCTGTCTTATAAGCGCTATAGGTAATGAACGGATGGAAAGATAGGGCACGTATGTCACAGCTGCTCTTATAGAACATTAATCAGCAGCTTTTGTTTAAGAATTCAGGACGCACTGGTATAACGTAATGTATAACCAATTACACAGCCATACAACGCTGCGGTGTTTTGTCAGTTTTAGAGTAACATGATTAAAACATGCCCTTGTACATGTGTAGATATATGAACGGCGCTGCAAGTAACCCAGACAGCCATGTTTTTGCCTTTGCTGGAGCTCAGGTGAAGAAAGGTCTCGATATCGCCAAGAAACTGCAGGCTGAGAACTTCGGTGGGCCCAACTTTCACTTTCTACCTAACACTGTATCAGCCCGGGACCCATCAGAGGCTCCCGAGTCATTCCTTAATCTCATAACTAGATAGTTTTGGGTTGGTTTCAGTGTAAATACAGAATATTACGCTGGGTGACACTCATCGTGTAATGACTTCTTGTCCCCGCAGTGTTCTGGGGGGGTCGCGAAGGTTTCCTCTCCGCACTCAACACAGATGTGGCGGCTGAACTCAAGCACATGGCTAGCTTTTTTGAAATGGCCCTGGGTATGAAGCAGCATCGGATTCCTCTGAATTTCTGCTGGTGTTTTTCACCAGAGTAACTGATGTTCGGTTTATTTGTAGCTTATAAAGAGAAGATCGGCTTAAAATGCCAGTTTCTCATCGAACCCAAGCCGAAGGAACCGTGCAAGCACCAGTACGACTACGGTAAGCATTTTATAGAAGTGAGTAGACTTCGGCTTTAAGTTTAATTGTGAAGAAAGCGCACTGATGACTCGTCAGATCACTTTTTCTGCCACACGTCAACCCAACTTCACCGTGTCCATATTTCATATCCTGAGCATGAATACTGTGCTTGTATACAGCTTTTGGAACGGCGCACTCGTTCCCTCGACATCCAAGCGTGCACATGAAACCAGTTATGACCTACACTCGTCTTTTTCTCGCTTTTCATCCATCCCTTTTTCTCCAATTTTTCTCCCGTAAACCTACACCTTCACCCACCATATACTCTTATTAGCACTCCCCAAGCAACCCATTTAAACTGCTGGGTGGACAGAGGCACACTTGTGGTTAAGATCTTGCCTTAGCATGCAGGGGGTCTAATGGGGATTTGAACCCATGACCTCTTGATCATGAACCCAGCACCCTAACTACACCACTGGCCCCACATATATAGTTTGGACACACCTTCTATTGGACACACCTTCTGGGTGTGCGTTCTACTGAAGTTCTACTGCAATCCACTGCACCCATAACTCTGGGGGAAAAAAAAAAATCTGCAGACAAAGTTTATGATGAGAGCACAGTGGGACGGTCATTTAACTCAGAATTTGGGAAATCAGGAACTTGGGCAACATCCAACTAGTCTGATGCTGCTCCACTGATTTAAACCAGTTCATATAAATGAAATACTACACGTATAGATATAAAATGATATACATTTATAAATAACACTGTATGTATGCACCACAGCAAGAAGGCCTGGCCTCGATTCCTGGGCTTGGCTCGGGCGTTTCTGTGTGGAGTTTGCATGTACTTTCGTGGGTTTCCTCCGGATACTCCGGTTTCCTCCTACAGTCCAAAAACATGCCCAGTAGGCTAACTGGCGGTTCCAAATCACCCCTAGGTGTGAGAGTGAGTGTGAATGGTTGTATGTGTGCTAGCCCTGCGATGGTCCGGCGAGCCGTTCAGGGTGTACCCCACCCTCGCCCGGAGTCGGCTTAGAAAATGAATGAATGGATGTGCTAAGCTAAGCGCTTAGCTTAGCTTTGAAAGAAACAATTAACAAAAACAAAATATTAGGAAATGGGGAACTATTAAAAACATTTTTTGCTATTTTGACAGATGCGATGAGTGTTATTGGCTTCCTTAAGCACTTTGGACTGGAAAAAGACTTCAAACTCAATATTGAGCCCAATCACACAACCTTGGCTGGACATTCTTACGAACACGACATCATCATGGCCTCGGTGTACGATGCTTTTGATTATATAATACTGTTTGTTAAACATTTTGATGCAGTGTTCTGATTTACACAACTGTGTGCATTTGTGTGTGTGTGTGGTGTAGGTTTGGCATGCTGGGGTCTGTGGATGCCAACACAGGCTCTCCTGACTTGGGTTGGGACACAGATCAGTTCCCTATGGACATCAGAAATACGACTTTGGTGATGAAGGTGACTGAAGATTTCTGAAGATCTGATAAAAATATGAATAGATTTATTTCCATTTTTCAAAATTTGCCAGCTCATATTTATGTACCATTAAATCCGTTAGGCTGTTATCGAGCAGGGCGGCCTGCAGCCTGGAGGTTTAAATTTCGACGCCAAAGTCCGGAGGGAATCGACAGATCTGGAGGATTTGTTCATCGCTCACATCGGCGCCATGGATGCTTTCGCTCGAGGTTTCAGAAACGCAGCCAAGATGGTTAAGGAAGAAGTTATGGAAAATATGCTGCGGGTAATCATAGCCACTGCTATAAAGGGTGTTTGTACTGTATTATTACTGCTAGGTATTTCAGACCGAGTATGAACAGTCCCTGAGAGCAAGAATAAGAGTTTCTTTATTTATTGTAAGTTATCAGATTTCTCCTGAGAATGGATAGCCCATATCCTGGATGTGATTTTTTCCATGTAGGAACGCTACGTGAGCTTCAGCTTTGGGATTGGACGGAAGGTGGAAGAGGGCAGTTGCACACTGGAGGACCTCGAGGTTTTTCCACTTTTTCATTAGTCACCTTTGCATCCTATCAAACTGCACGAGTTCTTACATTCATGTACGTCTTTACTTCCAGGAGTTCATCAAGGAGAACGGAGAACCTGAAGTGATCTCTGCGAAGCAAGAACAATATGAAGCGGTCTTCAATCATTACTTATGAATAAAATTTGGGTCTACGAACACGGAAAAACCGTAGTGGAAAAACCTCCTTTACTTGTACAAGCTAATATTCATTCATTCATTCGCCGAACCGTTTAATCCTACCTGGGTCATGGGAAGTCTGGGGCCTAATCTCAACTGACTCTAGGCAAAGGTGGGGTCCACCCTGTAACAGCTTTCCAGTCCTATTCCAGGGCTAACACATACAACCATTCACACTCACTCACACCTAGGAGTGATTTGGAACAGCCAGTCAGCCTAACGTGCATGTCTTTGGATTGTGGGAGGAAATCAGAGTACCCTGAGGAAACCCACACAAGAACGGGGAGAAAATGCAAACCCCACACGGAAACGCCCTCGCATAGCCCGTGACTCGAACCCAGGACCTTCTCGCCACCATGCCGCCCTTGTGTTCATATCATATTTTTTTAATACTGTGCTAATAATTTGGAAATATAGTTGTTTTGTGCTACATATTAATATGTAGTTATTTGTACTATGTCTACTGTGTTCTTATATTATTCAAATATGCTGATAATGAATTTCAAGAAGCTTTGATGTCCTGTTATTGAAATTTGATTTACGTACACCATGAATAAGTATGCTACAAGTAATATTTTAAATGCATCACTAGGGAGGACACTTAAGGTCATAACCAGTGACTGTATAGAAAGATAGATGACTTTATATATACAGTATGTGTCCCTGATTCCCAAAGACATCAGGGAGTTTGGTATTTTATTTATTTGTTTATTTTTTAAACATAGTTCTAAACTGTGCTTCTTTAGAGTATGATGTACGAAGCCATTTCTCACAGCGGGGTCCGTACAGCACGGTCAGTAGGTCTGTGATTTCTATGTATTGTTATAATGGCATCAAATTCAGTTATTTATTTTTACCTTTATTATGTTTCTGTCTGGGGTCAGTGGTGGCCTGGTGGTAGGGTGCTGGATTACTAATCCCAAAGTAGGGGGTTCAAGTCCCACTATCAACGGGTTGTCACTGCTGTCCCCCACAGTGCAGCTACCTGGGTTATCACTGTCTGTGGTGAGAGGCATGTAAAATGATAATGCAGATTTTCGTCAAGCGCATGCTGCATAGCCGTCAGCGTGTTTCTGCCCTGCGATGGCTGTCCAGGGTGTACTCTGCCCTCGCCCAGAGTTGGGTGAGATGTGCGCCAGCCTCCCCATGACCCTGATTAGGATTAAGCGGTTCAGAAAATGAATGAATGAATGTTTCTGTCGATTTATGCAAAAATGTTATGTGCTGTGTGATCTTTTGTCCAGAGGCTCGAAAAAGATGATCCGGATCAAATTCTGGATCCAGGAATTTTTTTAAGGATTCTTTAACATTGTGAGATAGGTAGTGGGAGT
Organism: Tandanus tandanus; assembly: GCA_039654325.1. Taxonomy (NCBI): domain Eukaryota; kingdom Metazoa; phylum Chordata; class Actinopteri; order Siluriformes; family Plotosidae; genus Tandanus; species Tandanus tandanus. The sequence continues at coordinate 6,107,789 of JBCNYH010000004.1, forward strand.
GTGGTATTACAGCAGGACCAGCAGGGGGTGCTGTGTATTTTGTTAGGGTGTTTTTTCCCAGCTTAGTGGAGGTTTGCACTCATCACGTGCTCTTGTTTTGATTGTCTTGTGATTATAGTATCCTGTTTGTGCTTTGTTTGCACGAGTTTAATCCAAACGCCTTTAAATCAGAAGCATGTAGATGTATAAACACTATCAAATTGGACCTACTGCTTACTGGAAAGTTCAGGGGGGAAATAGTGTAATTATTATTATTATTATCTACACACTCCAGCAAATAAATTGAATGTGAATAGCTCATGAAAGGATTATGTTTATAAAATTAATCTGTCCTGAGGAGGTCTGGGAGTTTGTTAGAATGAACCTCTGAATACAGAAAATGAATGAATATGTTCCATGTGGACAGCTCTGTAAGGATTTCATTAATGTGTCCTGGTTTTGGAGTGTTTTGTTTTATTCATGGTTAAAAATCTGAAAAACGTACAGACAAACCCCATATCATATTATACCTTACTATTTACAAATAGATCCGGAAGTAGAGCAGAAACACGCCTATGGTGGCCTTATCTATATTTTGTGTCACCCTGTTATTTGAAACAGCCGTGGAAACTTTAGAGCGTCCCTACAGCCGTGACGTCACATCATCCTACCGTCCGTGCTGCCTACCAGACCAATGGGAGAATAGCGTGAGCTCTGCTCACTCCTCAATCGCTCCTGATTCGCTGAGCAATGTAGGAGGCGGGACTCGAGCGTCTGCAAATCAGGAGAAGATCCGCGCCTTCATTAGCATAAATTATTCAGCATCCTCTTCAGTCTGGAGAGCACACCTGGGCTTTACAGTCCTCATCTGTGAGAAAACTCATGGGAATAACTTTATTGTTTTCATTTTTTTTTCTATTTAGAACAAAAAAACTTTTTAAAAATACATTCTTTTTAGAATAGTTTGGAAGTGACAATAACAATTTATTTCTTGCAACTTTTGCACGTGAAACTATTCTTCCTGCATTATTATTGTTATTACTATTTTTTTTTATTTAATTTTTTTAATCATGTGGACTTTTTTGGGCATAGCGAGCTTTACCTATGTGTATAAAAAGTGCGATGTGTTTGCGTTGTTGGCTCTCAGAGATCTGCTGATGGCTGCAGTGGTCTTCCTGACACTGGGAATTATACTCACCTTGTACAGGTACCACCAGGGTCTGAACACGCCTCAAATATTACACTTACCACTGGAAATCTTATCAATTCTACCTTTAACTAATAAAATCATCCACAAGTCAGACACTTCTCAAGGAAACAACTCAGCAGGGCCAATTAAAAAGGTAAGTTATACTGTGCTGTTTATGATCTGTCAGGTTTACATATACTCTATATTTACAAAACAACAAGTGGTTTCTCTTAACCGTGCATTCATTCTTCATGTTCACTCACTCACTCACTCATTTGCCGAACCGCTCAATCCTATTAGGGTCGTGGGGAGGCTGGAGCCTATCTCAGCTGACACTGGGCGAAGGCGGCGTACACCCTGAACAGCTCACCAGACCATCGCAGGGCATCACACACACACACACACATAGGGGCAATCTGGAACAGCCAGTTAGCCTATGTCTTTGAACTGTGGGAGGAAACCGGAGTACCCCGAGGAGACCCACGCAAGCACAGCAAGATCATGCAAACTCCACACAGAAATGCCCAAGCCCGGGATTCGAACCCAGGACCTTCTTGGTGTGAGGCAGATGTGCTTACAAGTACACCACCGTGCAAGTACACCGAAGTGAATATTTAAATGAACTTTCACATCATGCTAATTAATAGGCTATCTGACTGACCTGTAATAATTCTGTTGTTAGTTAGTCGTGGGTAAATAATGTTCTCACTTTATTTTATTATCAGTAGCTGATGTTTTTGTTCTGTTATATTCATATTTTAATGTAAGAGTTTATCCTTTTCTACTTGAAGGAAGATTGTGAAACAGCATTTAACCTTTACCAGAAAAACTGGTTTAACTGAGTAAGCACTCTTACATGAATATGAATTTAAAGGTACAGTGTGTAACAGTTTGGAGGAGCTATTCACTATTTGGTATATCATCAATAAATAAATAAGTTTTCGTTAATCGAAATAATTTAAAATAAATTTGTTGAGTTTTTCGGACTTTAAAAGAAGCTGTTTATAGCTACATGGTGAGCAGGTCCCCTCTAATGGACGCCACCATATTGCACCGCCCTCCATGTTTCTACACTAGCCCAGAGAAATGCAGGCTTCAAAAGGGAAGGGGTCAGGAATTAAATTTCAGTTGGTTGCACACGAGAACCTAACCACTGGATGCTACTAGATACAGCTAAATTTTACACACTGTACCTAATAATAATAATAATAATAATAATAATAATATAAAACTGTGATGGCCTGGCAAGCTGTTCAGGGTGTACCCCGCCTTCGCCCAGAGTTGGCTGAGATGGGCGCCAGCCTCCCCACGACCCTAATTAGGATTAAGCAATTCAAAACAATGAATGAATGAATAATAATAATAATAATAATAATAATAATGGCATAGTGGTTAGCAGGTCCGCCTCACAGCACAAGGTTCTGGCTTCAAGTCCCGGGCTTTCCCTGAGCTTGTATGGGTTTCTTCCGGGTACACCGGTTTTCTCCCACAGTCCAAAGACATGCACATTAGGCTAACTTGCTGTTCCAAATTGCCCCTAGGTGTGAATGTGAGTGTTGGTGGTTGTGTGTGTGTTGCCCTGTGATGATCTGCCGCGCTGCTGTTCCGAGTATAGCCCGCCTTTGCCCAGTGTCGGCTGAAATAGGCTCAGCCCTATCTCGACCCTAATAGGATTAAACGGTTCAGCAAATGAGTGAGATTAATAATAATAATAATAATAATAATAATAACAATGTATGTTTTGACACTACTAACTCTAAGTGAGAAATATATATGCTTAAAAGGCTAAAATTATTTCGTTATAGTTTAAGTCATTGTTATTTTTGGTGGGAAAAAGTGTTTTCTTTACACTCTGCATGATTATGGCCAATCCCTACGGGGAGAAAATTATATTTGACAGAGTATGAAGAGATAATTAAACATTAATTAATACACGCTACCTACTCACACACTAACTTTTAGCTCATGCTTTTTAAAAGTCAGTTTAATAATGAAAGCCTGAATCCATAGAAATGTTCACAAATATTGAACCCATATTAAACTACTGAGGAGTCGGGGATTAAATCCTTAAAGCTTCATGTTTTCTTGGTAAAAGTATTGATCTTTTTGCCGCATATCTTCTCCCTTTATCCGTCCACTCCTGACTCACGATAAGGGAGTTACCAGGAAGAAGAGAGGAAGAACCAGCAGAGAAACGGTGCACACAGAAAGTACCACAGAGTGTGCATCCTCTGGTGATCCGGAGCCAGACGTCATCATCGTGGGCGCTGGGGTGCTGGGTTCTGCCATGGCGGCCGTGTTGGCACGAGATGGCCGGAAGGTTACAGTTGTAGAGAGAGATCTGCGTGAGCCAGACCGAATTGTGGGAGAACTTTTGCAACCAGGTGGCTTTCGGGCCCTCGGAGAGCTGGGGCTGGAGGGTGAGCTATAATGAATGAGTCATGGAGAAAAAATGTTTTAGGCTTGAGATGCTAAATGGATTCACACAATGAGTAATTAATTACTCGGGTATTATCACAATGTTCCTAGGTGCAGTAGAGGGCCTGGATGCTCATGTGGTCAGTGGGTATGTAATCCACGATATAGAGAGTCACTCAGAGGTGGAGATCCCTTACCCACAAGATGCGTTCGGCCGAGCCTTCCATCACGGTCGCTTTATTATGGGCCTGCGACATGCCGCTCTCAAAGAACCAAAGTAAGCTTCTGATTAACACAGTGTATTAACGAATCCTAAACCTTAGGACAATTTGCTTTGATTTAATGATGCTTGTAATTATTCTAAGACACCTGGGGGCAGTCGTGCCTTAATGGTTAGGGCATTGTCGTTGGCGGATTTCAACAAACACTCAGTTGATTATAAAACATAAATTTAGCAGCATCTTAAGTTGAGTTGAGGTATAATTTACACGTGCTCACTCAGTAGTAATTAGCCTCTATACTTTATCTTCCATTATTAGTTCATTTTGGCTGAATACAAAAGTTTCCTGGTGAAACCATCCCAGCTCATGGGCTTAGTATCTCTAATTTACATCTTGTTTTGGTTCTGTGTCTGTGTACAGTAACAGTAACAAGATTGCGTGACCAGAGGAACAATCCCACACAACGACTTTACACTGCTTGCGTTGTCCGTGTCTGTGCTGACAGCCGCCATTTTTGTTATGCTGATAGTCCTGCACTGTGCTCTCACCTCAAGATGGCACTGTTTACTGATATCATGTCACCCAGTGCAGGGGTCATTGGCACTTACATACAGGAGGAACCAAATGATTTTAGAAGGCCATCATCACTGAGTCCATTTTATTTCCAAGAGATAACACTGTATTTCATGTATTTTTAACATGCCTGGTAGGTGATTGGGCCCCTTTAAGAGAATGGGGTTATCATTTCCTGTTAAACTGCCATCTGATTCATTACTATCTTAATTTCATCCATATTTAAGATTCACATGTACGTTGAAAATGGAAAGTCAGGATTGGTCTCCACATCAGATGCCCTGTCCATAGAGATATATAGCGTCTGATATCTTTTCTACATTAAACTTAGAAAGAATAAATAACCTGCCGCGTTCAGGTTCCTTACACCAAGACTTTATTTCCCACACACCTGATGTCCTGTTACATGTGTCAGAGAAGTGACCTAAAAAATATTAACCCAAATGTAGATGTAGGGGGCATTTCAGGCTGTACTCACCTGACACACCTGTCACTTAGAGGAGGCATGAATCTACAGTCTGGGCTAGAATGAAATCAGCCGAGACTCACTTTTCCAAAAAAAACTCTGGGATTTCATTCCCATGATAAGCATTGGTAGTGCGTTTGGTTCTGCAAACCTAAAAACAAATCCATTTTGAAATTGCTTAACAGAAAATACTGACATCAGATTGATCACTGAAAGAATTAGTCATGCTAGTACTTATTATACATACACCCGACACACTCGGAGTTGTTTTCTCAAGCTTTGCATGTTGTCTGAAAAGTGATAAATCAGACCAATTTCTTTTTACAGTGTAATGTTTGTGGAGGGTACAGTAACCAGTTTGCAGGAGGAAGACGACTGTGTGACGGGAGTTCAGTATCGTGAGAAGGACACTGGGAAAATCAAGGTACACAGTCATAAAAACATGAAAGGAGGAATTGCCATAATGAGGGACGCCTCTTAATGTATCATTAGTTAGCCTTAAAGTCAAAGTGAACATTTGTTTAAAGTTAAGCTTAATCTAAACTTAATATTAAAATCTGTCTGTGTGCAAAATCATAGACCGACCGCTTCTACTTTAACAATTTTATGAGTGATTATGTTAAAGACCACGTCATACAATGATGATGTCATCACAGCCCAAGTTAACAACCCACTGCACAGGAAATGATTTTAATCTAAACCTTTTAACACCTCCAACACAACTCTGTCGATAAATGGTGTGAATGTATCAAATTCCTGTACTTGTACATGTTAACTTGGGCCTTGATGACATCATCATTGTGAGACTCGGTTTTTAAAGAACTGTCCATAAAATCGTTTAAACAGAAGCTAAAACTTTTTTTACACACAGAAAGATATTAATCTGGAGATTTGAACAGAATTAACTTTTAACAAGCGTTGCCTTTGCCTTTAAGTGTTCCATATTAATCTTATTCGACCAACCTTCGAGGATATACTAGCCGTAGTTTAATGGTAGACTAGAGGGGCTCCCCAGTGGTTCAGCAGAAAAGCATTTGCCCTAGCGTCTGGACTTCGTGAGTTTGAATCTGTTAGCTCATGCACATGAAGGTCGGATAGCACCTTTCTCAGACTGTGTTACTATAAGCAGCAGGTTGGCTGGCATTATATGCTTTGGAGGAAGCTGTCATGTGATATAGAAGAACTGTCTGATAGGTGGGAATCGGATACGACTAAATCAGAGAGAAAAGTGGAGAAAAAAAATTTCAAATAGTATATTTTCTTCTCCTTAAAGGTATAAAAGTAATGCTTATTTCCTCAAAACATACACACTATAGTATAACTACAGCAGCTTACAGAGTATGAGCACTTCATTAAGTGTTGGGGGTTATAACTCTATTCAGAATCCTAACAACAATAATTTGAAACAAATTTGGGTTAGCACGTCCGCCTCACAGCAAGAAGGTCCTTGTTTCGAATCCTGACCTTGGGTGTTTCTGTGTGGAGTTTGCCTGCTTTCCCTGAGCTTGCATGGGTTTCCTCTGGGTACTCCAGCTTCCTCCGATAGTCGAAAAACATGCCCATTTGGCTAACTGGGTCTTCCAAATTGCCCCGATGTAGGTGTGAGTGTGAATGGTTCTGCGTGTGTTTTGCCCTGCAATGCTATGGCGAGCTGTTCAGGGTGTACCTCGGCTTCGCCCCAGTGTCTGAGATAGGCACCAGCCTCCCTGGGACCCTGTTTTTCAAGATACAGGACTACGTAAAGAACCAGGGCTTCCTAAACTCATTCACACATTCACCTGATAACAGTAGTAACATTCTTCATTGTGTTGGGTCGTCTCTCCACAGGAGATCCGCGCTCCTCTGACGGTAGTCGCCGATGGTTGTTTTTCCAAATTCCGTAAGAGCCTCATATCTGGAAAAGTTCAAGTCTCTTCACATTTTGTTGGCTGCCTAATGAAGGTAAGATGAAGTGTCGGAGAAAAATTGAGGCTATGTTGCCATTAAAACACATGCTAGGTACAGAACACTTAAATCATAAATAATAGAAATGAAATAAAATACACAATAAAGTACTGTGCAAAAGTCTTAAGCACGCTATTTTTGAAATGTATTTTTGTTTTTTTAATTATAGATGTTTATCTTTTGACAAATTTATTATCGAGTCACTCCTTCACTCATGTGTGAAACCGTTTAGTTCTACTAGGATTGCTGAGAGGCTGGTAGGTTCCAGCCTCCCCGCGACCGTAATAGGATTAAGTGGTTTGGCAGATGAGTGAGTGAGTGAGTGCGCGAGTGAGTGAGTGTAATCAAACAAGACATAATAATTCATATAGATGGAAATGGTTTACAAAGGATTCTAGAAATGAATTGGCTTCATGCATTAAGTTTGTTTGCGGTTTGCAAGTCCATGTTGTAATCCATTTCTCTCCGCTCAATATCGGGCTCAGAGACTCTCGACTCCTTTTGATTTACAAGCTGAAGGATATTTAATAAATATAGACAAATATTTTGGACATTCATGGCATATATAGACGACTCTTTGGTAACAAAATTCAGCCAAAAATCATGACACAGCTCCTTTAAACAAAAGGCCATCGTATTAAATATTGACCTTTTTTTCATTTATTATTGTTTACTGATTAAAAAAAAAAATGTATCAACATTTTATTCAATTATTTTTAAGGCTTACATTCTCTACAGCAAGGCAGCACGGTGATGCAGTGGTTAGCACGTTCACCTCACAGCAAAAAGGTCCTGGGTTTGATTGCTTGCGTGGGTTTCCTCCGGGTACTCCGGTTTCCTCCTACGGTCCAAAGACGTGCACATTAGGCTAGCTGGCTGTTCCAAATTGACCCTAGGTGTGAATGTGAGTGTGAATGGTTGTGTGTGTGTGTTGGCCTGCGATGGTCTGGCGAGCTGTTCAGGGTGTACCCTGACTTACCCTGACAGCTAATTAGGATTAAGCAGCTTAGAAAATGAATGAATGGATTCTCTAGAGCATTAATTTTTTAGCATTTCAAGGCACATGCATGAATCTTTTGTATATATTAAAAAAAATTAACACTTGATGCACCTGATGCTGCACACATGTTCTAATGATGTAGTGGCGTGGTGTGTGATGTATGGTGTGTGATGTATGATGTGATCCTGTTTCAGGATTGTCCTCAGTTTAAGTCCAATCACGCAGAGCTGGTGCTGTCAAACTCCAGTCCAATCCTGATCTACCAGATCTCTTCCAATGAAACCAGAATTTTGGTGGACATCAGGGGAGAGATGCCTCGAGACCTTTCAGAGTACATGGTGGAGAAGATTTATCCTCAGCTACCAAGTAAGCAAACGTTGGCTGTTTTTCACCGGAGGTATCCGGTGTCAAACTCTTTGTCGCCTTGTTGTTGTAGTTGTAGTTGTTGTGGCTCTAAAGTTCCTACTCCTCCGTTATCAGCGATCAGAATCACGTGAAACTTGGCAGACTAGTTCTCGTGGACAACAGCGGAAATTCCATGGAGCTTGATTTTGGATTTTCAAACTGGAAACAAATTATGATGTCATAACTGAAACAAAATTCACAAACAAAAATCCAACTGCTCCATGATCTCAAATGAAATTTAGCAACATTATACTACGCGACAATGCTAACAATTCTGTAGGGTCAGGTTTTTCACTTCTCGACCCGGATGTAGAATCATGATGTCACGGTCTTAAAATTTCAAAGTCCTTCTCCTTCTAGAACAATGCTTGAGATTTTAGATTCTCAAGTCGAAAACTTTAGTTATGTACCCAGACCCGAATGCGTCACAGATATACCGCCGATGTGTAACTTAATTGAGCTTGTTATCTAAACACCTTATCTACAGATGATAGTAGAAACTGAGTAATTTAATTGTAATTTGGCATCAATAACGTATCTTGTATGGTTTTTTGTTTGTTTGTTTGTTTTTTTGGTCTGTAGCACATTTACAGGAGCCGTTTATGCTCGCGCTGCAGAACGACCGTCTGAGGGCGATGCCTGCAAGCTTCCTGCCACCTTCACCAGTCAACAAACCAGGTAGGTGTGTTTTTTATGTTTTTTTTGTGATAAGGACACAAATTTATTGTGATTCTTTAATAGCATCCATTAGTAACGGTTTAGCAAAGGTATTATTATTATTTATTTATTACTACTTTACAGTTTATACATTCTGTGCACTCTATTTTTATAACAATGTGTTTTTGTGTTGTTTAGACTTAAAAGTTGTTATTTACAAATTTTTCAACAAGATTATGTAAAAAAAAAATAAAAAATTCAAGCCAAACACAATTTAAATAAAGGGGCCGTGATTCGAATTTAGTTTACCAGATAAAACATGTTCGGTTTCAGATCTGCACATTTTAACGTTTTACTCCTGATTCATTTCAAGCTACCAAATTTTTTATAGGGTTGGGATCCGTCTCTCCGTCACACTTTAGTTTCCGGACATTTACTTGCTGCGTGCTGAAGCTGGGGCTTTCAAACTGGGTATGCTGGCTCACTACTATGAGTGCTAGGATGAGTTTGTGTGTGAGTGACCTTGACCTACTTTCAAGGTCACAGAGGCAAAACTGTATATCAGGTTTCCGGACGTTTACTTGCCGCGTGCTGAAGTCGGGGCTTTCTATGCTTTTTCTATATCGGCATATTATGAAATGGGCCTTTCGGCGGGAGCATCTGGACCCCTGTGGTCTATTCTTCAGCTGGTGTCAGGACGAATCATCAGGGTCAAATCAGTGATAAAACTGCTGGGTTCTTATTGTGAGCATATTAATTAATAATGGTAATGTCCCGAACCTGACAGGTTGGGAGCACTACTGGAGAGCAGTAACATAGAGAGGGGAAAAACCCAACAGATTTATATCGAAATAAATACATTCAGAGTAACCTTGCCATACACTGTGACAGGAGTCCTGCTTCTGGGAGACGCCTACAACATGAGGCATCCTCTGACTGGAGGGGGGATGAGTGTAGTGCTCAGCGACGTCCGTATCTGGAGACAGCTGCTCAGGAACATTCCAGATCTGTATGACGACAACGCCATGCTTCAGGTAACAGGGTTTTGTCACTGATTAGACAGATGGTGTGTTTATTATTATTATTATTTCTCATTCATTCATTCATTCATTTTCTAAGCCGCTTAATCCTAATTAGGGTCGCCGGGAGGCTGGTGCCTATCTCAGCCCACTCTGGGCTAAGCTGGGGTACACCCTGAACAGCTCGCCAGACCACCTGGGGTGATTCGGAACAGCCAATTAGCCTACTGTGCATGTTTTTGGACAAGAGATACACCATATGTCCAAATGTTTGTGGACACCTGTGCTTGTTGAACATCTTCCTGTCTGTTGTAATAACCTCCACTCTTCTGGGAAGGCTTTCCACTAGATTTTGGAGAATGGCTGCAGGGATTTGTGTTCATTTAGCCACAACTAGCATTAGTAAAGTTAGGTAAAAAGACCTGTGGGTGCAGTTGGTGTTCCAGTTCATCCCAAAGATGTTCAGTGGGGTTAAGGTTAAGGTCATGGCTTGGTGCAAACCATGTTCACTTTATGCACAGAGGCCTTGTCATGCTGAAGCAGGTTTGGGCATCCCATAGCAATTGGGTGCTTCTAACTTGGGGTAACAATTTGGAAAGGAACTACATATTGGTGTGATGGACAGGCGTCCACAACCTTATGGTTGTATAATGAACCCAGGATCCATCCATCTATCCATTTGCTGAGCTGTTTAATCCTACTAGGGTTGAGGGGAGGCTCAAGCCTATTTCAGCCGACTCTGGGTGAGGGCAGGGTACACCCTAAACAGGGCAATACACACACAACCATTCACACTTACGCTCACACATAGGGGGCGATTTGGAACAGCCAATTAGCTTAATGTGCATGTCTTTGGACTGTGGGAGGAAACCCGTGCAAGCACAAGGAAATCATGCAAACTCCTCACATAAGGGCCCTCGCCGAGCCCGGGACTCGAAGCCAAGATTTCCTTTCTGTCAGGCGGACATGCTAACCACTACGCCACCGTGCCGCCCTATATCAGGCGTAATGAGGAGAGAATATTCGAAGAGTATGAAGAGGTTCAGAGGCAGTCATAAAATCTGATTTCTGTACGTCATGAAAGAGAAAGACGACTAATTTGTGGTTCTATTCAACAGGCAAAGAAGAAATTCTACTGGGAGCGCAAGTTATCACACTCGTTTGTTGTGAACGTCCTGGCTCAAGCGCTTTACGAGCTCTTCGCAGCAACGGACGGTATGTCGTCCGTGTCATTAAGGGCGTGAGGTCACCAGTTGCACATGTGCAGCACGGTCACTTTTGTGTGGACCATAGAAAAGTAAATATCTGCCATTACGAAGAGAAAGCTTTATAACACGAGTCAGTCTTGGCGTTCTTTTTTGCTATCACTGAATAAGTAACATCGACTAGCAAACAATGCCTTTCATCGAGACTTTTAATTGGTTCAGGCTTTAAACGTAGGAACATGGCTTTGAGGAAGCTGGTCTATCCTTGGAAGGCCAACGCTTTCTCCAGAACACCCTTTCAAAACCAGAAAGGTTCAGGGATAAACAGGAACAAGCACATATGGATGGAGAACGAGGTGGTAGAGGCTTAAAAAGGGCTGCCTTTATGCAACTGATCTGGCGTTCCAATTACTCTCGCGAGAGTTATGACAAAGAGAGAGGTGAGATTGATCTGATGACCTAATGAAGAGCGGCCAGTCCCTGGTGCGCATGCCCAACTGGTGACACATTCCCTTTCATTGCTGTTATTTTGAGAGTGCTTCTTCTATACATGATTGATGTTTTGTTTGTTGTTCTGGAGGTAAAAGATGTTTTTCTTTCCCCTTCTTCAGGTTCTCTACACCAGTTAAGAACAGCCTGCTTCCAGTACTTTAAACTGGGTGGACAATGTGTCAATGGACCAATAGGTCTACTGTCTGTGTAAGTAATACACCAATGATGTAACCACACCCACTATATATATATATATATATATATATATATATACACATATATCAAATTCTTTCTAGCCTTGACAGAAGATTGTGTTCTCTTATTAGGTTAACGCCGAAGCCCATGACTCTGATTGGACACTTTTTCGCCGTGGCCTTGTACGCTACCTACTTCAGCTTCAAGTCCGAGTCATGGCTGACGAAACCAAGGGCCTTGGTGAACAGTGGAATAATTCTTTACCGTGCCTGTGCCATTATGTTCCCGCTCATCTATTCAGAGCTGAAGTACCTGGTGTACTGAACCGCATGAACGGTCATGTGACCAGGCTAAAGACTGCGATCAGATGCATTGGAAAGCACTTAATAACTTTGAGACCTTTAAGAAATGCACCAGCTGTGCCTTTCATGCAGATATCACGCATATCTACACAGCGAAACCTCAAATCCATTTTTTCATAATGGTACAGTATGAAGATCCTGGATCTCACACTGACAGTAGGACGGTTGCCTTTTAAGAACTTGAATCGAGTAGCACTTTGGGTGCATTTGTCACTGTTCTTTACATGCTTAGTTCTTTCACTTAAAAAGCAGATGCAGATTGAAAAAAACAAAAACAAAAAATACTTAAGAGGCTGAGGTTTTAATCCAGTGCACTGCGACAGCTGTGGGATTCTTCACTTAAAGAAAGAAGGTGAGGAAAAATGAGGAAATATCAAACTAATTTTTATCAAAAACAAAATCTAGAGCCACACATTCAAGCACGTCTGCCTTACTGAGAGCAAGAAGGTCCTGGGTTCGATTCCCGGGCTTGGGTGTTACTCTGCGGTGTTGGCATGTGCTTGTGTGGGTTTCTTCCGGGTACTCCGGTTTCCTCCCACAGTCCAAAGATATGCACATTAGGCTAACTGGCTGTTCCAAATTGCCCCTAGGTGTGGATGTGAGTGTGAACGGTTGTGTGTGTTGCCCTGCGATGGTCTGGCGAGCTGGTCAGGGTGTACCCCGCCTTCACTCAGTCTCGGCTGAGATAGGCACTGGCCTCCCTGTGACCCTAGTAGGATTAAGCGGTTCGGCAAATGAGTGAGTGAGGCACACATTCACCGTTTTCACGTGTGTGTGTGTGTGTGTGTGTGTGTGTATATATGTATTATACACAATCCACTTACAGCAGTCATGAACCGTGTGAGGAATGATGATAGCACAAGCTGTGATATTTTCTGTGTACACAGATTCCGAATACATTTAAAGCACCAAAGGTGAATCTTGGGGAAATGGATTACTTGCACCTTTCACTTTAGAGTCAAATGCAAGCAACCTGCACTTCAACTATTTGCTTTATAGAATAAATTTTAATAAAACTTTCTAATAAAAAAAAAAAAGATTTTCCACATTTTCACTGGTTTTCCTACGAGTGAAGAAGTGCAGGCACTCTTTTATAATAGACCACAGCACTGTAGAAATACGACATTCTGGTTTTGGGAATGGACTGATATGTAAATGATTATTATTATTAATAAAGTATTCAGGGGGGGTATGGTCATGGTTACATATCATGCTTTTCATTTTGTGACATCACTTCCTTCCTGACTTAAATAAACTGCCTCAAAGTTTAATAGAGAATTCATTACAGCTATAAGATGACCAACTAGACTTAATGTTGAAGTTTGTTGTTGTAGACTTTGTTTAATGTTGTAGACTTGATGTTGACCTGTGTTGAAGTTTCTGCTACATGATTTGTATTTTATCTGGCTAGTTTATTAGCCTATTTATGTGAGATCTATATGTGTTCCAGAAAGAGAGAGAGAGAAATGGAGGTGGAGCCTAGCTCACATGTAAGCAATCACGGCCGAATGTACAAATCGAATTTTAGTTCGAGGGTAACTGAATATATTTTCGGAGGCAGTCGGTCGAATTCGAGGTAAATGGTCCGTTTTCGCGATTTTGGAAAAGGTTTTGGACCTGCTCAAAATCTGGTGCGAATTCATTGGTTCGAATACGAGCGAACCCCTTCGGAAGCACTTCGGTCCTTTTCGCTTGTTTTTGAACGACTCGAGCGACTGGTTTTTTTTTCTCACGCGAATCCGCCCTTTTTACAAAGAAAAACCCATGAAATTATGACACGTCACCTGACACTGCCCTTTTTAATTTTTTTACATGAAATTTTTTTTTTTTTTTACAAAGAACAACCTGCGAAATGATGCACAGGTCATGTGAATCCGCCCCTTCTATAAAGAGGTGGCCGGCTGGAGTTGTGTGTGCCTCATTTACACCTTCGTTTTCAAAAAACAAAAAAACTGCATATTTCCAGCCGATACCGAAAACAACTGAAAAAAAAAAACCCAAACAAAAAACATTTAACTATTTCGCAGCTATATCGCTCACATGTGAGTAGACCCTGAGTAAACGGCCTGTCTAAATTAGTCTGTAAACCAAAGCAGAGATACTGATCCGTGATCGCCGTTAAAATACCAAGAAACAAACACCACACTGTTACCACCCTTTAGACTTTACCATAACATCAAAAATAAATAAATAAAAATTAAAATACGCACAACTTGTGTCAGGTTACAATAATAATTTTTATTGATATATTTTTATCCCCCCAAACACTATTACATTGTATTCCAGCGAATCCGCCGGAGCATTTTTGTTCACACTGGACCTCGTCTGTGACTCCACATGGACAGAACTTGCTGGTGTGGGAAAACTGAGGAGGGTCTGATGATCACCTGCTCTTCATCGACCTTCTCCCTTATCCTCCCTCATCCTGTGAACAGTGAATCTACACACACACACACACACACAAAAAAACCCCAACCCAAAACCAAACAAACAAAAAACCCCACAGCATCGGGACGAGACACGTGAGGAGAGGATCTACGACCCCACTGGACTCGGACATTAGAGTCAGGGCTTTGGCTACATTTTCCCTCCAACAGTGTAGCAGAAAGCTCTTCATAAAACAGCTAACGACTGTTAATTCCTAAACACATGGATAAAGAAAATAAAAAATAAAGACTGTACAGCTACTGCAAAGAAAGCCCAAATGATCTGGCTTTAAACTAGATTAAAGTGCTAGAAGCAACCCACCGATCCACACACTATATATCTGTGTGCTAATAATTCTATATTTATATTTATATATATAGGAACAAATCTACTATTTTAACATTAATTTACAGGATAATATACTGTACATTATATTGGAAACAGCTGAGATATCAGCACAAAAAAAAAAAATCACTGTCACACTTAACAGCAATATATAATTACATATATATATATATATATATATATAGAATTTGTTATATAATTATGTACATAAATATATAATTGTCATTATATATGAAAAAAAAAAGCCACATCTCAAGCTTTTCAAATCATACCCTGAAAAGCAAGATTTCCGTTGAGACGTAAAAGCTTTTAAAAGTTTGTCTGAAAGAGCGACGGGAACAGGAGACAAAAGATCCCGTCTGGATTATTGAGGTTAACAAGAACAGTAATTTGCATATTCCACAAAATCTATTGCGACACATTACTGTCTACGAACAGTACACACACACACACACACTCACACAGGACCCTCCACACACGGAGGAAGCTGAACTCACACAGAAACCCACTGAACAGAACGGTACGACAAAAATGTTTTTCTTTCACAGAGTAAGGGCTATGTACTTTTACCGCGGTGGATCCATGACGGTGAACGACAGAAGGACTAGGAAATCACAACACTTGTATAATTCGCTTCAGAAGGAACCCCGTTGCCCGGATGCTGGATGTACATTTGCTTCATCTTTTTTTTTTTTTTTTTTTTTTTTTTTTTAAACACTATGAATACAAACACCACCTTAACCAGGCGACCCTGTGACCAACCAAAACGTTTTAGTCCTAAACAGCACAGGAATGTGTTAGTAGTAACTTGCGTTGCTTTTCCTCCGCCCCCGTCCTTCTCCAGTGAGGCCATTGCATTACTAACATCCACTTATTACCCAACCCATGACTCTCTCTCGACCTCTTGCAGGTCCATCTCGTCCCAAACCTGTGCCAGCGTCGCCATCTGATGTTCCGAGTGCTCTAGTGGGCCCCTCTTAATCAGTATATGAACGCTCGCTGATGATTGTCACGGTGCGGCTCAGCTTTCTTCTGCACACCTAAACACACCTTGCACTGAAGCTTGGAACAAAGTACACACGATAAGAGCACGAGGGGAAAATAGAGAGAGAGAAGCAAGAGAGAGAGAGAGCGCAAGAGGGGAAAATATTTACGTTAGATGCAGGAATAAAATACGGCAAGCATAAAGACATTATGCTTCTTTATAACGGGTTTCAGAGGGGCCGGAGTGATGCACGTTAAGGTTTGGGACACGTCTGGCCGGCGCAGAGACATCTAGATGGTATTCTTTCCCTTTCTCTCTCTCTGTCTCCCCCCCTCTCTCTCCTGGAGAGAACAGAGCATCCTACTCGAACGACCAGATCTCAATGTCCTGCACGAAAAAGTCCTCCTTCATGGAGAGCATCGGGTTTCCAAAAGTTTTGCATGAGTGACTCCTGCCATGGTAAAGGTCTCCGTCCAGCCACAATCCGAATTCCCCGCTGGAAGAGAAGAAGAATTTAAATGTGTTTAAACTATTTCCTATAGCTGCTGCCAAAACCAAAAAAGTCACTGCTACACGGCTAGTCTACTTAAATACAATTCCTAATTTACTAAAGGTCTGAATAAACAACTTCTTACTGAATGGCGTCAACAGGTAGCCCTGAATGCAGTACTTAAAGGAGCTGTGTCACGTTTGTTTGTACCCAAACTTGGTTGAACAAAAGATCGTTTAGTTATACCATGAATGTCCAAAATACGGTGGCATAGTGGTAAGCATGTCCACCTCATAGCAAGATCATCCCAGGTTCAAGTCCCAGATTTACATGTTCTCCCTTTGCTTGTGTGAGTTTCCGACGGGTCCAATTTCCTCCCATAGTCCAAAGACATGCACATTAGGCTAAACGGGCTGTTCCAAATCGCCCCTAGGTGTGAGTGTGAATGGTTTGGTGTGTGTTTGTCCTACGATAGTCTGGTAAGCTGTTCAGGGTGTACCCCTGCCTTCGCACGGTGCCCAACATCAAATTGACTGGTAATGATACCATAACTACTGTAGCTTCCAGATTCTTTCAGCCTGCTAGACCAAGCTGACTGGCGATGTCCCCGCTCTGATTCCTGGTGTTGGTTTGCAGATGTTTACTTTTAGTATGCACGTACCTTATGCGTGTTTCTCACCTGCGGATTCGTCAATCCTACAAATCGGTTCAAAGTCAAGTGTGACGCTCATGCACAGTAATGATGGACATGCACAGTAAGCTAATTGGCTGTTCCAAATTGCCACTAGATGATTTTACTACACATTAATACATCCTGCTGTCATCATTCGGATTCAGTTTGTGAAATTTCCTAATATTTGCAGGCAGCAGCATCCTGACTGTAACCTGACCAGAGAAACTTCTGAATGGTGAGGTCCTTAACGTGGCTTATGATCAAATATATTACATACAATCAAACACACACAGGTGCATACTCGAACGTGCTTGTATATCAGATTCGGAAAGGACTTACCTTCCTCCACCAAATGCCAGGGAGTCCATGTCTCCTTTGATGAAGAACATGTTATCTCCGGTCCATTTGTAAACCTGAAGGCACAGAAATGTCAAGCAACAATCCATTTCAGTGCCGTCGTGGCAGCATACTGGTTTATAAATGCAACAAATTGCATAAACAAACACTGTAATAAACAACAGACCTCAAACTGCGGGTAGAAGGAGAAGAGGAAGGTTTCTCCCGTGCCATAAAATCCTTCACTGACTTTAAAGGGCTCTGATGCTAATGCCCCAAACACCTAGACATCACACAGATCGATTTAACAGGTACATGTTATTATGTGCTTCAGTACAGTCTACACGGGCTTATGAACACCTCCGGTGTTTTTTCCTCAGACTAAATGAAAGAAAGGATATCATCCTAACAGATTAATGTCCAAATCGAGGTTTCAATCTAAATGCTAACGGAAGGCAATTATTCTAGAAGACCAACACTTGCAATCACCAGTCTCTATTCTCATCATGTACATCTTTAAAGAAAATCCCTTAATTCAGTCATGCTTTGCGAGAGCCTCACCTGCCCGTCGCTGTCTTTAATAACGAGGAGCACAGGAGAGTCTTGCCCCTGCATGATCCGGTACAGGGTTTTAATACTCATGCCGTGCTTGGACGTGCTGAACGCCAGCGTCCATGGATACCCTATGGTTCTGGGAGGGAGATTCTTTGCCAGCTGTGAAAAACACAGACACGGACTCATTAGTGGCAAAATATACAGGGCAGAGAGATAAATAAATAAATGGCATGAAATGTGAAAGAGAGAAAAGCGTAAAGCGGTACATAAAGTTAAACCGAGCGCTCATAGGCCACAGTCATCATTGCCCAATTACAGCAGCAATGACCTTTTATGCACCACATATCAGACCTAGTAAATGCTATACATCCTCAATAGAAATCTGTATAACGAGTTTCGCTAGTTAATGAGAGTCTTGGCTTTCTCAAGCAACACTGCCCTTTCGGGTGCATTAACACAGGACGCAGCATCTTAGCTGATCTATTTTACTAAAGTGCTGATAGTGCCGAAAGGCTGACACCCACAGGGCAACACTGAGTGTAGAGTCAAAAAAACAGATCTCACAGACTACAGTCAACAACGAGTAAAAAATAATGAGACCATCAGAGACGACGTCATTCTGGGCACTCGAATACTGGATGGTACGATGAAGGATTCAGGAGTTGATTTTAGACACTGGGGGTACAACTCTGCAGTTTTAATACATGCATACTGATCGAGACTCTCAGACCATATTCAGAACGGCTGTATGCAGCCGTAATAACTCACAGACATCTTCCAGACTGACAGAAAAATGTAAAAATAACATTTTCTGCATCAATTATTATGACAAAGCATCATTTCCCGCCCCTTTAAGCACTCACGGCGTAGTACTTACAGTCTGTAAAATATGTTAATATCAACACTTCATTTAAGCTCCGGACTATTTTATGTATCCGTAAATAAAATGGCCTGGTTTTATCATCGGCGTTGCCCGATAGGAGTGCAGATTTCGAATCCAGTTGAGTCTCAGCTTGTTTTGTCAGGATGTGATGATCTATAACTGATCAATAATATGAGGAGGCACCTTATTGGAGGAGGAAAGGGATTGATGAGCTCCTTCACCCCTGTAGAGAGAAAGTCGCACTTGAGGCACTGGTACTAGCAAAGACGGGATCGATGCGGCTCACCTTTTCCATCTGTTCGGCCTCCAGGAGGTCGCTGGGTTCACTCAAGTTGGGTTTAAATGTCTCGGGCTCAAGGCTGGCTGTGATGGATGACCCATGTTTGGAGTTCACTTCCTCCTTTGTCGTGATCTATGAACAGAGAACAATGCTAAGCAAAGTGAGCAGCGGCCAGTTCAAGAACCAGCATTCCTATCCTGCTCGTACTGTATATGGCTCACGCTTCTAGGTCTAACGTTGAATCTGTTTGGTTTGGTTTATAATCCAACCTCAAGGGTTTACATACCCTCCCTAAAGTCTTTTTTTAATGATCATACATTGAAAAAAAAAAGAACACAAATTAACTAAAGATGTGTAAATGCAACCTCAAAACAACAACAACAAAAACAAAACAACAACATAGTTTATCTAGTCATCTATATGTCCTAATTACATTCTCTACCCATACAGACGATTACCCTAACTACCTATCAAGTAACTGACTAACCTGGATTGTAAGCAAAAGACTCAAGGGACTGCTCAGTTTCATAGAATAGTGGCAAAGACAGAGAGACTTTGCCTCTTGCAGCCTGAACACACTCAGGTTACACCACCCTTGCTTGAATTACCTACATTGTCCACGGCAAACAATTGAGCAAACACTCTATGGAGCCCTAACTTCCATCCTTTTTTCCAAACGTACACTCTCTTCATCGCAGACAATATATTACACCACATATCTATGCAATGTTTGTTGCAAGGGCTCTGTAAGGTGTAGCGAGTCCATTGCTTTACTCGGGCTACGGTAATTCAGTTCAAGATAGTATCAAGGTAATTCGTGTGTGGCAGTCTGAGAAAACCCAGTCTTTTTTTTTTTTTTCATCTTTAGTCGAACAGTGACATGTGACGTGATATTCTTCCAGACCGCCACACTTTTTCAACCCCACTTGTGGCTATATAGTTGTGTCCAACATAACTGTATTTCATGCTAGGCTAGGCTAAGAAACTCGAAAATCGATCTAAAGCTAATCAACACTCAAACTCTAGGTTTCTTTGGGGATCTATGGCCAGGCACCTGAAGCCGTTTGCACAGGGCGCGCAGATCTTCAGAGTTTAGCGCATCGATCCGGCGGTGGTGTTCGCTCAGTGACACTACCTGGTACAGAGATAGGAGGGGAGGAAAGAAGCCACAGCTGAGCATGGAGAGAGAGCGAGTACAGTAGTGAGCATGGAGCGTGAAAGCAATGTGTGGACACGGCAGCCTTCACTGACGGACTGACACAATGCTGTTGGATCATAATTTAAAAAGGAATATCTTTATTATTGACATTAGACTTTTAGTACAAAAGTTCCCACTTTGTGTTGAAAACGAGGGCAGGCGTAAACCAAGTGTTTTGCATGGCTGTGTAACTGTTTCTTAACACACCGTCTAGCAAACAAACAAAAAAAAATTCTCCTTGATTTAATTGTTTTATTAGCTGCATTAGTTGCCAGGCTACCTTTGGTCTGGTGGACAGTTAGCACAGCGCTAAAATTAGCTTTGTTAACGGAACAGAGACCGATGCTACACCGTGGCTTTCCAAAACCGCCCAAACAAGATGCGTGAGTGGCAAGAAGTGCTACTTTTGTTTGAATTCATGCAGAAAATGCTGAGTATTTCACGAAGAAAAAGAATCTAACAGAGTAATTATGGCACATCACCACCTAAAGAACAGCCACAAACCACTCAAAGGCACGGTGGAAACCTGTTCATAAGTTATTTGAGTGCAAAGGAAAAACAAAAACACACTACACATAGCTTATCTTTTCAATGTTATTTTTCCTCCTCTTCATGTGCATGTACAACAAAAATGTGCAAATATAAAGCCTCACATGGCTCAACAAATATTCACAGACTGTCTATCAGGTGAAGAAATGTGAGGACACGGCAAATTTCAGCTGAATAGTTTGGACAGGACCCAAACAGCGACTTCCTGTAGCGGAGATTTATTCCAACTCATTTTTAATCACAAACTAAGCCAAAATATAAAGTTTTATTTTTCCATCAGAGCTAACAGGATATATTTTGTTACAGGGTTTTAGCAGCACCAATGAAAACTAAAGCTATGGTGTTACACGGCCAGTCGATACGTGAGAACTGTGGCTGGGACTACAACGGTCATTTCAGTAGATTGCGGAGGCAGTGTCTCGCAAATATGGGCGAAGGAAAAATACAATTGTTGGACGTGGGAGGGAAAAGAAAGTCATCAGGAGACTACATAAAATATGAATTGCAGAAATCCCAAAATATCTAAATATTAAATTAAATACTACACTGCCTAGTATAAATAACTGGCAAATTTTGATGAAAAAATCTCAAACGGTTTCCAAATACTGGCCCGGTGTCGGATAGAATATTGACCCCCATGGAAAACTGATCCAGAACTGAATGGAATTTCACTTCACCAGAAAATATCAGTTTTGTTCCTCATAAATAAATGGTAAATAAAAACAAACACTCTTCTGGTTCAACCCATGACCCAGAAGAGCACGGCAATCAGACGTTGAGCCATGGCTGGGATGCAGCCTGCATCAGGCATTCCGACTGGCACAGAATCGGGATCAATGGCATATATCCATGAAGACCACAGCAGCTCGTCTGGAGCTGCCTGAATAACAGAAAACAAATCCATGCAAACCCTAGGGTGTATAACCCCAACCCTTACCCACTTGCTCATCCAGTTCACACGGTAAGGTGGAAAGGTTAAGAGTCCCTTCCACATAAGCGGAACACTTCCACACTGTAAAATTCCATTCAATACTTCTCCTTAAAGAACTAAGACAAATATTTAACACATTTAGTTTATATTTCCTTATAATTACTTAAACTTCCTTGGTGGGGGGTCAGAATTCTATAGAAGGGGTCAGTTTTAGATACTACAAAAAAAAAAAAAAAAAAAAAGTACTGGGTTGGGGCCAACTGTCCGTGTATTCAGATTTCTAAATGACGCTGGAATTAAAACGATTACAGACGGATGAACAGACATACTGATAACTACATCCCCCCACATTATATACCAGTGAGAAGTATAGTGGCCACGCCCTTCCACGTTTTACAAGGAAGCACACAGGTCTCAAGTATTCCTATGGTAGTACCTGGAACACTACTGGTATAATGCCAGTACTGCTTTATTACTGTACTGGTATAATGCCGGTACTGCTATATTACTGTACTGGTATAATGACGATCCTGCTATATTACTGTACTCGTATAATGACGGTCCTGCTATATTACTGTACTGGTATAATGCCGGTACTGCTATATTACTGTACTGGTATAATGCCGGTACTGCTATATTACTGTACTCGTATAATGACGGTCCTGCTATATTACTGTACTGGTATAATGCCGGTACTGCTATATTA
>JBCNYH010000004.1:6130371-6154349 GCA_039654325.1 Tandanus tandanus
CTATACTCGTATAATGCCGGTACTGCTATATTACTGTACTCGTATAATGACGGTCCTGCTATATTACTGTACTGGTATAATGACAGTACTGCTACATTACTGTACTGGTATAATAACGGTACTGCTACATTACTGTACTGGTATAATGTCAGTACTGCTATATTACTGTACTGGTATAATGTCGGTACTGCTACATTACTGTACTGGTATAATGTCGGTACTGCTATATTACTGTACTGGTTAATAGTCAATGATCATTTGCTGCAAAGAATATCCTGGCTAATAAAACTCAAGCACTCCTATAACACCAAGGCTGTTTTAACAATAAGCACAATGTCAGACCTCACATTGTGCATTAAGGAGGTATAATAGTGAGAGCGCCACTTTTTTTTTTTTAACAGCTCACTACCAGGTACAAATTTAAAGGTACTATAATGAATACTGACTCACAGTATTACAGTATAATACGTCATTGGTGCAAGTCAGAGCACTACTGTATCCCAGGAGACAGGAAACTCTTCGGGTTGTTATGAACGTTCAATACCCGCCTTGTTCAAGTACATCACAATAACACACTTTATAATGCTACTCACTACATATTAAAATAGCCTCATTATTCAAATGTGGATTACAGGATTACTAGGTTGCAGATCCATACAGATCGGTTATTATATGACAGAGAAAGACAATGCTGTTCTTCCCTCTTAATATGTACACAAACAGCAGGATAAACACAGACTGAACAGTGTTCGTTGTACTTAATATAAATCAGTCAATGTGGGTTTTTTCCTCTCCAGACCTGCAGGGTTATCGGCTGAGCACAACATAGTTATCCCGAAAGCTTCTTTCCTTAATGACACTACATACCTGAACAAGCCTGAACGTCTAGACATATAACAGTTTATAGACAGACATGCATCTATTCCCCCCTCTCTCTCTCTCTCTGTGTGTGTGTGTGTGTGTGTGTGTGTGTGGAAGAGTACAAATGTTCAGGTTATACAGGCATGACGAAGATGATAATGAAGATAACAATGGCTGCACTCATCGCAGGTCATTACGCTGCATTACGCTACAAAAATGTAATCAGACTAAACAGAAACAACAGTATATCATGGCAAAAAAATTCATTAAACACCATTAACGCTGACTGGCAGTTATAGACCAGAGGACTCATGAAAAATTTGTGCTTCATGGATCAGATTTAAACAGGGACAGAGTATAAGGATCTATAAAGCTTTTTCAGTGCCATTTTCACAGACAGCTGCCAGCTTTACCAATGACGACACTGCAGGACGAGCTGCTTTGAATTTTAGGTGTCACACAAGCTGAGGTTGACCATCGGTGAACCAGATTGCTATGGAGCATTGTGGAGGTCAGCACTAGGAGTCATCAGACTTGTCTAAATGGTGGACACTTAGCCAACGAGATGCACTCAGAAAACATAAAACTCTACTAAGCTGATCGAATAACAGAAAGCACCCTCCTGCCTCTTACACGATGCTAAAGACTCGTTTACAAAAAAGTCCTGGATGCATAATACGCACAGTGGCCTCACAGCCAGAAGGTCCTGTGTTTGAGTCCCGGACTCTGGCTTTTCTGTGTGGATTTCGCATGTTCTCCCTGTGCTTGCGTGGGTTTCCTCTGCTTTCTTCCCACAGTCCAATGACATGCACGGTAGGCTAACTGGCTGTTCCAAATTGCCCCTAGGTGTGAGCGTGTACGTGTTGGCCCTGCAATGGTCTGGCAAGCCGTTCAGGGTGTACCCCACCTTCGCCCAGTGTCAGTTAGGATGGGCGCCAGCCAGTCCGCAAGCAGGATTTAGGGTTTTGGCAAATGACTCAGTGAGGATATGAACCAGATCACCACCAACATGTCACGGAGTGTTAACTGGGGCACGAGCCGTCCATCCAAAAACAATCACCCAAGTCTGTTAATAGATATTTAGCATACAGGAGCTAACTAACAAACCAACAGAGGCAAACAAACCAACACAACGTCCTTGACGGAGGCCAAAACACGCAGATGATCCATGTTTGCTTCTAACAGCACTGTGGTAGAGCCGGACACACCTTCAGGGGCGAGACGTATACATTCTAGTGGGCATTCATTTTGGACGAATAAAATAGAACAGGACGAATCATCAAAATGGAGGAATATATTGTTTCCCCCCATTCCATAAATTCTCTAAGAACATCTTTCTTATAGCAGGTCTTTTAAGTATTGTTTTCTTCTCTTTCTATTTTATTACTCCTCCATGGAGGAGAAACTGGTGACTTAACAATTATCACTAAAACGGGTGCGTTTTCCCAAGATGAGGGAACAGACTTTCAGAGCTCAGGAAACAGGTGGAAATCAGTTTGGTGCTGATGGACATCCAGGTGAACTTTAAATGTAGGAGCTTAACTGTCCAGGTGCGATAGCTAGTCGTTTTCTACCAACACACATGAATAACACGGGTTTTAATTTATTAACACATATCAGAAAGAAATATAAACAAACAGCACGTGGTGTGGACATTTCAACCAGCATTAAAAAAATATATATATATCTCAAGTGTCCTGAGGTAAACACAGCTAGGCGCGCGCACCAAAACAAGCCTCGTCGCTTTACCACAGACAACACACCACCACTGCCACGTACATATGTATACTTAGCACTGAGCGGCTCCACGTCTTTCATCCTCCTGGAGAACATGTCTTTTTCAAGGTGAGACGCTTTTCGACACTCACATCCCAGCCGCTTCCAACCCAATCCCTCAGCTTCCCCGACGCTGTAACAACAAAACCACCTCAGCACTCAACTCGGGACGGTGTTTTTTTTTTTCTCTCCTCACGATAGATGAATGGCACTACAACGGCCAATCAAATTCTAGATTGAGCACCACGGCTTTTCTGATTGGCTCCCAGAGAGACTGCGCCCGCCTATCGCCCAGCTGACAAGCACGCGCATTTAAAGAGACAGCGCGCTTTTTCTCCCCGTAAGTCTGAAATAGGAGCTGAATGTTGTGCTGAGCTACAGTATCTCTCACACACACACACAATCTGGCATAACCACGCTTGTGAGGACATTCCACTGGCAATAATTATTAAAGCTAATCCCGGGAGGTACGTGGATGAGTATTTAACACGTCCGCCTCACAGCAAGAAGGCCCCGGGTTCGAGTCCCTGGCTCCGGCGTCTCTGTGTGGAGTTTACACGTTCTCCCTGTGCGTGTTCCTCTGGGTACTCCGGTTTCCTCCCACGGTCCAAGGACATGCACATTAGGCTAACTGGCTGTTTCAAATTGCCCCTGGGTGTGTGTGTGAATGGCTGTGTGTGTGTTGTTTGTTCAGGGTGTACCCCGCCTTCGCCCAGTGTCGGCTGAGATAGGCGCCAGGCTCTCCGCAAACCTAATGGTATTATTAAGTGGTTCTGCAAATGAGTGCGTGAGAAAGAGAGTAATTAATGCTATTCCTGCACTTAAGCCTAACCGTATCTTATGTAAAGGAAACTTTTGTCTCTCTCTTATTTTTTTCTTATTGTAGGATGTCCAATGTAATGGGATAGAGCACTTAGCAATGCTGCACAAAGGTCTGTGTCCCTCTGTCTCTTTCCCTGTGTACAACATAGTTCACTCATTCACTACCCCCTATTCACTGTGTGGGGAGTTAAATCCAGAGGTCTATATACTGAGCTCAACAGTAAAGTGTTAAAACCGTAAACCTAGTCCTATTCACATAACGCTGTAGCACAATTAAAACGTGACAGGTCAACACCAACCGAACTGGTGGATCATTCACAGAAACCCCTACCACTGCCTTTTATTAAATCAGATTTGAGGCTTCGGATCGATTTAGTTTATTGCACTATGACTTTAATTTTCATATTTTATGTTTTACTCCATTTTTTTTTTTAAACCAACGCAATAAGTCTGCTGGGCTTTTTCACCCAAGCCCAGTGGCTCATCAGACCGGAGCTCATCCCGGTTTCTGTAGCGTGACAGGACTAGGAGTTCAGCTCCTCCTGGATGGGACACTAGTCCATCACAGGATACCTTCCCAGCATTCTTACTGGTACCCATTTACACTGCTGGGCGGACAGAGGCACACTTGTGGTTAAAACCTTGCCCAGGGGTCTTAGCACGGTGAGGGTTTAACGGGAATTCAAACCCATGACCTGTCGTTCATGAGCCCAGCACCCTAACCACTACACCGCCGGCCCTGTGACTGTCGGCTGTACACTACTTTTACCCTGCATTATGGGATACAGCATATAATAATTCTTACAATACATCAGACCCCACTATAAACTGGCAAACTCACTATATAGTGCAGTATAGTAGTGAGCGATTTCAGACACAGGGTTTGGGTCACTGTTATAATGACCTGCAAGTGTGTCACATGACCTACACACACTTTGATGATGTCACAGAGAAATGCATTACCACCCTGGAACATCCCACCCGCAGAGCCTAACACACTGAATCCAGATTTAAACAAAATCAGAGGGAAAAACATTCCTTTCCTTGGGGAGCCAATTTAAATTGTCCTAAAAGGTAAAAAAAATAAATAAATCAAATTTTACTATCCTTGTGGGGACATCTGAGCCTCAGAAGGGTAAATAAATACAAACCACACACACACAGACCCATGCACACCCACGTCTGCAACCCTAAGGCTACGTGCAAAGATTATTTACCCATTTTATACATTATTAATATCTAGCTCACTACATTACCACAAGACGGGTTCAAACTAAAATTCTCAACATTTAAAGTAGAACCAAGTAAACGTCCATAACGGACTGCACAGTCTTAAAGATCTTGTTTAACATTTGCACTGGAGGGAAGGAAACGGTACTTATACTAAACACAAGCCTATGAGGCTTTGGTGTACAAGTCACAGAATGACAAATCAATCTGCTTTGTTTCCTACATCATTGATTTACATTAAAATTTAAAGTGCTGTCCCAGTTCCCGTATCGCTTTCTTCATGGGTGGATTGGTTTCAACATAGCATACACCAGATTGCTACACTACTATTTCCATGAAGACATATGCCAGCTGCTTTTGACCCCATCTTTTGTTTTTCTGCTGCGCATCACAGAGTAATTTCTGTCTGTTCTGTTTACGCTTCGACAGAAAAGAACAGACTTAAAAATACACTTTGTGGGTACCGTGGTATTCTGAGCACTTTCGTCTCATGGTAAAAAGGCCCTGGGTTCGAGCACCTGTGATCTGCGAAGTGCTCCGGGTTCCTCTCACGGTCCAACGACATGCACATCAGGCTAACTGGCTTTTCTGGATTGCCCCTATATGTGAGTGTGAATGGCTGTTTGTGTCTGTGCTGGCCTTGTAATGGACTGGCGAGATGATCAGGGTGTACCACGCAGTTTCCCCAGAGTCAGCTTGAGGTTCACTGTGACCCTAAACAGGACAAGCGGTACAAATAATGAATGTCCGGCAGGGGCCTGACTCCGTGTCTACCGCCCCCTCTCTGTCACATCATCACAGAGTGTGTAGGGTCAATGAGTAGGTGAGGATGTGTGTAAGTCCACCAGATCCAACAGATCTCCTTTCTCTCTACTAAGCTTCCTGCGGTGGCTGAGAAGACCTATATGTGAATGGCAGCGACACTTGCAATCTGGGCATACATATGGCAATATATACTGGCAATACGGGCTCTCTGGGATTCATGGAGTTCTTTAATGTGATATTCCTCAAATTTCTAGACTCCAGCATGACAGGTTGATCACCACTGTTAGTGGTTGAGTGCCTGCCTCTCCTAGGTTTCGGTGGGGATGTCACATGCTTTGTGCAGGCCATGTGACACACTGGCAGGACAAGGCACAAAGAGACAGAGTGACACAGAGTAAGGCACCCAGTAGAGTAGAGCATCATTAAGTGGTCTATCCAGTGACATGGGGCATCCCACAATAAATGCAAAACTAAAAGCAATGGAGTGCTGTGGTCTCACTCTGGATTAAAACGTCCTTTTAATAAGCCCGTAATTTCTCAATGATCACTGGCGAGTCTGCTGCAGTCCGAGGTAAAAATTCACAGGGGGCCCTCTAACCAGCGTTCTTTACCATTATGTTGGTAAAAGAAGTTGCGAACACAGCTTTCATGAGTTACCTACAGAAAAAATATTGTCAGATTTAGCAGATTTTTTCCTCCAAGTCATCACTGGTGTCCTATAAAACATGTAAAACTTTAGAAATGGCAGAGGCGGGGCTTATCGGAGGCGTACTGGTTAGCACGTCCCCCTAACAGCAAGAAGGTCCTGGTTTCGAGTCTCGGGCCCGGCTCGGGCGTTTCTCTGTGGGGTTTGCATGTTCTCCCTGTGCTTGCGTATACTTTCCTCCGGGTACTCTGGCTTCCTCCGACAGTCCGAAGACATGCATTAGGCTAACTGGCTGTTCCAAATCTCCCCTAGGTGTGAGTGTGAATGGTTTTGTGTGTATTGGTCCTATGATAGTTTGGTGAGTACCCCCGCCTTCGCCCAGTGCCCAACATCAAGACTGGTTATGATACCATAACTACTGTGGCTTCCAAATTCTTTCAGCCTGCTAGACCAAGTCGACTGGCGACGTCCCCGCTCTGATTCCCGGTGTTCTGGTTTAACTGGTTTTGCGTGTGGTGTTAGTTTACAGATGTTTACTTTTTGTCGACACATACCTTATTCGTGTTTCACGCCCGCGGATACGTCAATCCTACAAGTCGGTTCAAATTCAAGCGTGATGCTCAGCTTTGTGGATTAAAAAACATTGAGAATGAATTATGCAAGGAAAAAAATAAATATCAGTTAAAACCATTTAGAAGATTAAAATAGCTGTGGCAGGGCTGGAACTCAGTCCTGCTTGGGGGAAAAACAAATCTCCACCCGTAAGCCACATAACTGCATGAGCTACTATGCCTCAAACAAAGATGTACATAATCTATAAAATATTTTGCAACCCACAACCCCCACCGTCCTGATTGTTTAATTTCTGGTCCTTTGCACTACTGCAAAGTCCCTACTGGCCTGGGGCCCCAAGCCTTCCTTGCCTGTTAGCAAGCAGCGCCTCTGTCTATATTTAACAGTCACAGTTGTTCTGTAGTGTTCTATTCATTTTAAAAATCTCCATCATATCCTGGCAACATTTCTGTCCATTCCCCACACCTCCATGCAGCTGCACCAGATGATTTCTTACAGATGTGCCAGTGACTTAGGCTATGTTTACATATTATATTCATAGGGACGTTTCACTCAGTGTAATCATTTGACACAATAGTCACACATAGGCCGAATGAATCTCCAGTCTGAGTGAGAAAGGAATGAACCCGTTACCCCAGTTCTTCATTCAATTCTGTGGATTTCTCTTTTTCCACAAGAACATAGAACCGCTAACAGATTTATACTAGTCTCTGCACCGGACATCAGTCACATTATTGTCATTCTGGCATGGTTTAATGAGTCAAACCGACCGTCTTTAAACCATGATTTGGTCTTGACGTACAACAGACGAGCTCATGCATCCAGTGCATACATGAGCTGCGTTAATTAAAAGAAAATAGGACACAATCATGCAAAACACCAGCTTCAAGCTCACGGTTAAAAAAAAATTAATAAAATAAAAATCATGGGGGGGATTTACTGATCAGGTGTACAAACTAATTTCAGACAGATAAAGTGAATGAAAGATAGAACAAACACGGTGTGATAGCAAATGGGAGAAGATGTGAGTTAACATGGCAACGTTCCAGGCACCTGGAAGACAGAAACACAGACAAAACACAAAGACACACAGACAGTGCAAAACACACAGTAGTACATATGTACAACAAGTTCAAATCATCTTCACGTGGCAATGCACAAGCAAAACGTACTGTTGTAACAAACACAAACACGGGTTAATATCGCTGCATGAAAATAACTGAGTCATGTCGAAATCAGATTCAGAAGCTTTAAGAAAGTTTAAAGCAAGTTGGAAGAAAAGGCTGGAGAGCAGAGCTGATGGACACAGGTTACCTCCCACTCCTTGCACGAGGAGTCTGACGTCGTATTCTCGTTCTTGGCTTCGGGTTCGTCGATTTTTTTGACAACCATGAACCCGGGTTCGCGGCTAATGCTTCCCATGTCGTCACCGAATGTCTCCGGGCTCCACTGGATGAAAAACAGGTACAGGTGGTCTGATCTACATGGACAGAAGATATGAGCCACATGAGGACTTGAGAGTCACACAGAAGAATTCATAAACACACCTAAAGATGAGCCATAAAATCATGCATACAGGTCAAGAGGATCAGTAGATAATGTGATCTTGAGTTATTTTAACAGTTGGTGCCAGACACAGTGGTCTGAGAATTTAAATAAAATATAGCCGTTCTATAGAACGTCGAAACTCCTCAGCCAGGGACCTGAAACGCAGGACAAACTTTATATGTTCAAGGTCACTGTGCCAAGGTCAAAGGTCACATCTGCAAATTAGCTACCCCATGCACAGGTTTGGGTCATAGGGAGTGCCTATGCAAAAGTTCAGAAAGCTGGCCTGTGCATGAGCTGAGCAATGGCCCGGACAAACTTTATATGTTCAAAGGTCAAAGGTCACATATTTAAAGGGCACATATGCAAATTCACTACCCCACACACAGGTTTAGGTCACAGGGAGCACGTACGCAAAATTTCAGAAAGCTATCATGCATATGAGCCGAGCAATGGCCCGAACAAACTTTATATGTTCAAGGTCACTGGGCCAAGGTCAAAGGTCACATATGCAAATTAGCTACCCCACACACAGGTTTAGGTCATAGGGAGTGCCTACGCAAAATTTCAGAAAGCTGGCCAGTGCATGAGCCGAGCAAGGGCCGGGACAAAGTTATTGTCACGCCGCCCGCCCGCCCACCAAGCCAACAACAATACCCCTCTAGCCATAATTGGCTGAGGGGTAAAAGCTGCTAATCTCCTGGGCAGTGAGTGACAGCTCTGCAGATAGAACCACCTTCACTAGTCTGACCTCATAGGAAGGGTACACTAACTCACTACACCACTCTTAACATGCATACTGCAGAGAGCAGTGACATACCGTTGATAGTGGGGCTTGAACCCCTGACCTTGGGATCAGTAAGTAAGATCCAGCACCCTACCATCAGGCCACCACTGCTCCCCTCACAATTCAAAGCTTGGTATTCATAGGTGTTGTTCATCAGGAGATATGCTCCAAAACAAGCATTTGCTATGTTGGAGGTTAAAGGTCAAGGTTAAGATGACAGGAACATGACACAAGTACATGACACTCTGCCATCCCTGGATGTATTTACACATCGAGTTTGGTATTCACAGGTGTTGTACTTCAAGAGATATGCCCCGGACAAACGTTACGACAGAATGATGGAAGGGCTGGAACAGAAGGACACATGTCAACACAACTGTACTGCGGGGGCATTTAAAAAAAAAAAGAAGAAAAAAAAAGTGAAAAACAAACAACCATTTTGCATGCTTACACTCCCCAGGTTGCATGCTTACACTCCCCAGGTTACACTCCCCAGGCTCCCTGTGAGAACCTATGCTTTGATCATTACTGCAGTGGTTAATGTTTCTGCTGGCAGAAATCCTTACAATTCGCATTGATGCAGTGAATAGCTTCTCATTTCTTAAATAACCATGTCGGAATACATGTCCTGTGCTCGTGGAAAAGATGTCACTGGGTTTCAGAACAGTAAAATTGTTGACCTGACTCAAGCAAAGAAATCAAATAAGGTGACTGCTGAAATTGTAAGAATCAGGTTAAGCACTGTGGAAGGATAGTGCTTCACCATCGACATCACAGAAGAAATGTGGTCGCAGAAGCATTTAGACTGTGACCATGAACACTTTCTCACTCACTCATTTGCCCAACTGCTTAATCCTACTTCTAGGGTTGTGGGGAGGGTGGAGCCTACCTCAGCCGACACTGGGCGAAGGCAGGGTACACCCTGAACAGTTTGACAGACCATCGCAGGGCAACACACACACCTTTCACACTTACACTCTCACACCTAGGGGCATTTTGGAACAGCCAACTAGCCTAATGTGTATGTCTTTAGACTGTGGGAGGAAACCGGAGTACCCAGAGGAAACCCACGCAAGCACGGGCAGAACGTGCAAACTCCAAACAGAATCGCCCTCGCTAACCACGACGCCACCATGCTGCCCTTGACTGTGAACAGAGATCACTTAAACACTTGGTGAAGTCGAATTGTAAAAGATTAACAGTAGAACCAACAACTATGTTTAAGAGTGAAATTCATTATTTCTGAACACATAACGTAACAAGGACGCACAGGACTGGGACGGAACAGCTGTGCTGCAATAAGCAATCCCTTGTTAGTGGGAATAATTGGAATAAAAGGCATCAGTTTGTGAGGGAGAATAAAGATCAGACTCTGGAGCAATGGGAAAAGGTCATGTGATTTTAGGAGTCCAGATTTACCCTATTCCAGAGAGATGGGGTGGCAGGGTAAGAAGAGTCACGCATGAAATGATGTAATTATCATGCATAGTGGTCACTGTACAAGTCTCTGGAGGCAGTGTTATAATCTAGGGTTGCTACATTTGGTCAGATCCAGGCTCAGCAGTGTTACGTGCAATAAAATATAGTCATGTGACCTCCTATATATCATTAGCGATCAGATTATCCCATAATTGTATTCATCTGTTTCTGGCATGGGCATAAAAATTCAGACTCAGATAGTGAGCGAGGGGTTCAGGGAGTATAAGGAATTATATTCACACATGGACTGGCACCACAGAGTCCTGACCTTAACCTAACTGAAAGTCTTTGGGATGTGCGGAGTAGTTCCCAGCGTGGATCTCGGTGAAAAATCAATTCAACTCTAAATAGAAATAAATGCTGTGATGATGTAATAGAAGCCAATGGCGGTCAAATGAAATATTAGAGTGCATGACTTTATCCATCTATATAATACACATAGACATTTTCTATAAAGAGATTTAAAACAAGGCAATCACAACCATATCTGCATTCAGTCAAGGTCCAAGGCCAGAGCATGGAGCCCAAGCAGCAGACAGATGAACACTGGACACTTGTAGTATATGAAAGGAGGCGATTCTTCGTGTGTCCTTGCATGACAGGAGACAAAGGCGGCGTTGTAATGGCACCGACAAGCAGAACCGACGGCAAGGATTCGGGAAATTACTTCTGGCTTAAAATGAACCATGCTCAAATTAAATTACCTTGTTTGCGTACTTTGGCTTAATTGGCTAGGAACACACAGTTGATGGGTTTTAATGGTGTCTCACAATCTGATTTGCACTGGGAATTAAAAGCCATTAGAAGATGAGATTTAGGAAAAATGTATTTAATAAAGATAGGAAAACGTCACAAATTATGAAAATAAATAAACATTAATCGTCGGCGGTTAGGAGTTCAGCCTAGTCTATGGGTCTGAGTTCAGTCTCCGAGAGAAAGCGGAGGAAGAACAGATGAGGGCTGTGTTTGGTGCCAACCCACCTCTCCTGTGGAACGGAGAACCAGTACTCGTGTTTACGGTCACGCTGGGCGTACTGCTGCATGGAGGCGCTGGCGTTGGACACAAACGTCTTCTTCATGGCCTTGCCGACTCGCAGGCACAGGAACTTATGAGACCTGGACAGCCACCTCTCCCTGGATGCAGCCAGACCTGAGACACGGATGAGGGGATTGATGTTACGACGGAATAATTTAATAATATGCTGATAACAAGTGGCTCGGACATTTCCTCCTGATAAACGACACAGAATCTTTACACTATACATCATTCAGAATTTATTTATTATGGAAAAGACACTTCAAGCTCAATGCTTCGATCGCCAGCGTTGTGTTAAATGTCCTGATCGTCATCTTTTTTATTAGCATGACCACATACTCTATGCTAATATCGGTGATGTTGGAATGTGAGAAAATTAACACAAAGTCAGATGGACGTCCAACATCGAATCCAGATTCATAGTCGCATATGCCAGTAGTATACTATGTAGGTGACTATGTAACCTTTGTTATACAACTACTGACATAAAAAACACTTTCTACACTTTACATATTACTAAACATTCAAAAGTGGTTAGCACGCTCGCCTCACAGCAAGAAGGTCCCAGGCTCGGGCTTTCCTTTGTGGAGTTTGCTTGTTCTCCCCACGCATGCATGGGTTTCCTCTGGGTACTCCGGTTTCCTCCGGCAGCTCAAATACATCCATATTAGGCTATCTGGATGTTCTGAACGGCCCCTAGGTGTGGATGTGAGGGTGAATGTTTGTGTGTGTTGGCCCTGCAATGGTCTGTCAGGCTGTTCAGGATGTACCCCACCTTCGCCCAGAGTCAGCTGAGAGAGCCGCCAGCCTCCGTGCGATCTTAGTAGTAGGATTGAGCGGTTCAGCAAATAGGTGAGTAAGTAAACAGTCAGATTCGACAGTTACAGTCTCAGAACGTACAGCCACACACTGGGTTCCCATCCTGCCAGCCAATAACAACAACTAGGGCTGCAGAACCTGCCGGATGGATAGATATAGGTTGGGAAAAGCTGACCATTTTTTTTGAGTTGAGATTCTTTTTCCACTCACTGTGGTTGTAAAGAGATGTTTATGCATATAATATTGTCAACTACCACCATAGTAAAATACAGCCTTAATATATTCCTATGATGGTTATATTCTCTTACTCTATACACAAGGACATATTCTTTCCTTGAAGTTTTTATGACTGATTTTTATGATTTTTTTTTTCGTTTAAAGGGATATGATACGGGTGTGCTGTCTTTCGCTGTTGTTTTCAGAACATCACACTTCCAAAAGATGAGCAATTCCTATTTATTTCTTGGAGCAAAGTCGCTGTGAGTGAGATAAGGAGCCGGTTGTGACTGCGGCCACCCATCACTATCAAACTGACAGACACTGTGACGCCAGCAGAAGGTTAGGGTTTTGGATCACCAAAAGTGACCTCATCAGAAGAACGGAACAAGCAGCTACACACATGGAAACCAATCACTGACTTTAGGAATACTCATCACTTACTCATTCACTTATTTGTCGGACCGCTTACATCTCTGTTGGGGTCGTGGAAAGGCTGGAGCCTATCGTAGCCGACACTGGGCGAAGACGGGGTACAGCCTGAACAGCTCGCCAGACCATCGCAGGGCCAACACATACACAACCATTCACACTCACACCTAGAGGCAATTTGGAACAGGCAATTAGCCTAATATGCATGTGTTTGGACTGGGGGAGAAAACCGGAGTTCAAAGAGGAAAATCAAACAAGCACAGGGAGAACAAGCAAACTCCACAAATAAATGCCCTCACAGAGACCGGGACTTGAACCCAGGACCTTCTTGATGTGAGGTGTATGTGCTAACCACGACACCAAGGTGCTACCTTGCTTAAAGAACAGAACAGATTAAAACTAATATATGCAAGGAGATGTTTTCCTGTTTCTTTATGGTTCAAGGGAAGGTTCTACATCTAAATACATTGGAATGCATCTTTATGAGGAGGGTGACAATCTGTCAACCATCTACCATTAAGAGTTTAAGCTGGAGGGCCTGGAGTTCTAGCTTAAGGACTGGATTTATTTCAGCCAAAAAAATGGGGGAAAATATGTACCAAAAAAAATAGGACTTATATTTACTTAATAAAATGTATGAGCCAATAATTTCCTTATTTCTTCTTTCCTGCTTGGATTCTGCCAATCCTGTTTGTCTCATAAAATAAGGGTCACTTATGAAAGCAAAGTGATAACAAAAACAAACTGTTCCTTTAAAAAAAGCAGCTTCCTGTTCTTCTGTTACTCGATTCTACACCTCAGGAGCCGCCTCAGCAATCAGGAGCTGGAATAAACCTGACACAGACAGTGTAGATGTAGTGAAGATCGGACTGGCATGAGCGCCTAGCGAAAGCAGACTTAGAGTTTTAGTCAGCTGATATGTTCTGCTTTGAGCAGGCAAAATTATAGTGGGTAATAAAGCTGCTGTTCAAAGAGAGAACGACGGTGACCGTTCACTTCAATAGATCAGTTCATTTCCTGTCATAAGGCGGCACAAAAAATACATCGTCTAAAACAGACGAGCATGCTTTAATAGCAGAGCGCCAGAGCTTTATACTTATGCAAATGTCGTAAAGCAATGAGCTCGATTTTGCTGTCGCGTCCGTGCTCACGTGCCCTCACAGGAAACGCAATAAATAGAGAAAATAACTGGAAAAATATGTTGCACCCTGCTGCCGTTGGCACTGAGTGCACTTGCACTTCGCAGCTTATTCTCTTACTTTAAGTGTGCTTGTTTATATTCTATTACTTTAAGTGTGCAGTGGTGGCTTAGTGGTTACGGTGATGGGTCACTGATCCAAATGTCACCGGTTCAATCCCCACTATCACCACTGTTGGGCCCTTGAGCAAGGCCCTTAACCCTCAATTGCTCAGTTGTATAAAAATTATAATTGTAAGTCACTCTGGATAAGAGCATCTGCCAAATGCTGTGAAAGTTTTTGTAAACTTACACAGGCAAACAGTTTCGAAGTTCAGGCAGTGGATAAAAATTTCAAACTGCTTTCAAAAGTCCTTTCAAACTGCTGCTTTTCAATAATTATAATAATAATAATAATAACAATAACAACAACGCCCTAAATGGGTATATTTCCTAAGTAAATCACTCAACCCCCCCACCCCACCCCACGTTCAGTGTTATTTATTTTTTATTATTTCCTTACAGTTAATATACTTCTTGATTCATATATTTAAAATGCGCTAAAATAATTTGCAAATCTTGTTAAAAAAAATTCCCTTTTTAGGCAGAGCCCAACGAGATCAACGCCCCCATAAGGCATTAAATAGAATAAGATGCTTTTGAACGAAAGCCTGCAGTGACGGGAGGAATAAAAATACAGAGACTTCCTTGCATATTTGCTTAATAGCTTATGAGAAGGTCACTCTGCAGGAGATGAATGGTCATCCAGCAGAGCCGTACCACTCGCAGACAAAGAAACCTTAATCTACTTAGACAACATTATACTGCCAGAGTCCATTCATTTACAGTCCTTAATCAGTTGTGTGCTTCCACTTGTTCTTGGAGTTCTGTGCAGGATCGTGTTTGCTGCAGGGTTCTGGATTAACTGAAGGAAATAAGCAGCTCGCGCTTCATGAAGAAGAACCAACCAAACGCGGAACAAACATATGTAAAACAAACGCATGCAAACCTGTGCGGTATGGACCTCAATATACCTGGGTATTGAACATTACATTCAATAGACTGTATAACAAAGTAGGTTCTTAGTCATAAAACACTCAGCCATAATGTGAGTGGGCTCCCAAGTGGTGCATCGACAAGGTGCGTGATTATCAACCTAGAGGGTTCAAAGCCATCCGCGACTGGGGGTCCATGGAAGCTTATTGCCCGAGTTCTCATGGGAGGGAGGGATGGCATACGCTTGCCTCCCTGTCACTCACAGCAATCACCAGGCAATCACGGACATCTATGAGTTCATTCGTACAAAGGGGGCGGGTTGCACTTTTCCTCCAAGCGTGTTAGGCTGCCCCCCAGATACGCATGCGCAGCAGTTCACGTATATTTTGTATAATTTAATCGGTTGGAAAAAAAAGTTGTTAAAAAAAAAAAGACATACCATTCTGTATTCTTCATGCTTATTCACATGGATGTTTATTAATTCCGACCCTAAGTAGGTTTAATGCTGATCTGGATAATTAACCCCATTAAGGCATAATATAAGGGGCTTGACAATGTTCAGGTATACCAGTCATCTGATATACCAGATGAAGACCAGAATTACAAATATGACAGAAACCAGAAGGAGCACTACACGTCTAAACTTAATACACGTCTAAACAACTTTGTTTGCTCTCAGGTGCTGTTGCGAGCCCTCCTACGTGTGTTGTTGCGTTTGATTTATTCTTGCTTATTGTGCTGAAGGTCAGTATGTGGCTAAAGCTAGCTGAGTGCAATCAAAGTGGTGCAAAGTGACTATCAGCAGCTCCCAGCAGCCTCAGACAAACAGTACAGGCTTTCTGTGATGGTGAGACTTCACAGCACTGTGCTGTAATGGCTTCTGCCCCGCTTCCCTAGGCACTAAATGGTTTTATAATTAATAGATATCTCTTGGAACCAAGGTTGTGCTTCGTAAATCTCTGGAATCAAAAGGTCTTTTTATGTGATGTGCAGTAATCAAAACATGAGCATATGGAATGTCACACATTCTGGCAGATACAATAGTGGCATAACAGGAATACATTAAGGCTTACCCTCTGCTGAGCCCTGTCTCTGACTGTCTTGGCCTGACGCGGCCTCCTTCTGCGTGTGCTGTACGTTTTCTCGCTGCTCCTTGGCCTGTTGCATAGTGTGATTCTTCCACATCTTACGCAGCTCCTCTACGTCGGTTTCCGAGTCCCGCTTGCCGTCTCTGGTGCTTTTAGCCTCGTCTGGGTCACGTTCCTGATCTGTGACCCCCGCAGCAGTGGAACCCTGGGAGGGTGTTGCTTGTGGCTGGTGCTGTTGTTGGTCTCTGCTGGTTGGTGTGCTTAGCTGCTCCTGGCTTTTGGGTTCATCTGAAGCGCCGGCTGTTTCTCCTCCTGTGTCCCCCTCAGTCTTTTCTTCGTCCTTGTCCTTATCCTTTGCCTCTTCCTCTGGGTCATGCCGGACTGTGTGTACAGATTCAGAGGACGACTGATCCTCACTCCGGAGCTGCTGGGTGGACGGCTGCTCCTCTCGAATAGGTGAGAGCTCGGGCTCGGTGAACACGTCCTCGGAGAGAGAGGCGTCTGTGCTGCGTGGGGCTGTGCTGCCGCTGTCGTATGCCTCTCTCAGACGCAGCTCGGGATGATGAGCAGGCCCTGAGAACCAGGCCTCCACGTCTCTGTATGCACGACATTTTCATTTGGTTAACATACTGATTTCCATAAACTGACATTTTCAAAACGCAAAATACGACTGCTATGGTTCATAATGATGCTTAGGGTGATATTATAAGTGGCTAGCGCCTCAAAGCGTGAAGGTTTGGGGTTTCCTCTGGCTACTCTGGCTGTCACCTACAGTCCAAACACATGCACGTCAGGTCAACTAAACTAAAAAAAAGTTTGCATTTATTTTCAATAACCCTGGGTTTGCGCTGGGGCACAATGTCCACGATCTCCATGATTTCAAATTCTGACATGTTCCACTATAGTGTACGTATCTCACCAAGTTCAACCAATGATTTGAAAGCCTACTTGTTTCAATGAATTAAATACATACGAGTCATAGCATTTTTATTCACGTTAATAAGGTTACACACAGTGGTTTTTCTAATTTTTATTTTGGTAATCTATGAAAAATTTCATTGAGGAGCTGATTTGTGTATTACTTTATTTTCCCCAAAGGATCGCCCTTCCAGAGAAAATAAATATTTCTTGTTCTACTTCTAATATTTTTAATATCGTATAATTAGTTTAGTGATTTGGAATGGGAAATAATACCACAGCTTAATGAATACTACAGATAGAGCAGCAGGGGAATAAAAGGGGGTGGGGTGGGGGGGATCACTCATAAATTATTGATAAGAGGATATAAACATTCAGGCTGGCGTAAACGCTTCTAAAATCATTAACTTCTTATTACAAAACAAAATGGGTGATCAAAACGTAGGCAGCTGAAAGTGGGCTTGATTGACCTTGGAGCACAAATCCATTTCCTGTATCATCAGGCAGAACAATGGATATCGGAGGCAATTTTAGAGTCACGAATTTGTACATTTGCGTTTTTCCATAGCTGAAATGTCACAGTGGTGGATCAGCCTGATGAATCCCATGAGTGATGTGGGTTTTAATGCAATTCGTCTTGGTTCTTGAACGAAACAGGAGTAAAAAAAAAAAAATTAAAAAAAAAGCTAAGCGTATTGTATGATACGTACCGTCCTCCACAGGGGGCAGCTGTGGCCTAATGGTTGGAGAAGCGGGTTTGGGACCTAAAGGTCGCTGGATCGATTCCCGAACCAGCAGGAAAAATGAGTGGCGGTGGGGGAGTGAGCAGCAGCTTCCCTTTCGCCACCTTCATGGCTGAAGTGACCTTGAGCAAAGCACCTAATAACCCCCAACTGCTCTCCGGGCGCCACAATGTGACTGCTCAGAGTGTGTGTGCTTACTGTTAACGTGTGTGTGTGTGTGCTCACTTTGGATTAAGTGCAGAGCCAAATTCCCCTTCCTTAATACAGTACTTCAAAATATTCTTTAATATTCTTTAAAAACAGTTTTGTTGACCAGTACTACTGTATCGGAGACATAACAGACAAATACGTGTATCATCATTACACTGCAGAACCTAATTCATCATCAATAAATTCATTCAAGCCTTACGAGGGCAGAGATTCGCGGATCTTGCTGTCTGTGATCTCTCGATACACGGCTGCAGACTGCACCTCCTCCAGCGGGCACATGATGCCGTACTCCTCACAGCCGCGCTCCTGCACCAGCGGGTCTAAACGGTGAGGGTCGAACATGATGTTGTTGGGTGTCACTAACAACACCCCGCTCACAGCCCCCTGGAGAAACAATAAGATTTAATTTCTTCTGTTTGCTACAACTGTTACAACAAGGAAATTTTGATAGAGCGTTTTTCCACTCGGCAGCACTTGGAGGATAGGATCCAAACGCTTCGGATTCCGAGGGAATAAATCAGTTCAATACTACACAGACAAGGCAGTACAGCATTTCCTGAGGGGGACTGTAACTGTATTGGAAACAGCTTGAACATTTCCAGGAATAAAAAAGTGGAAATGCTGCCATTTGGCATGTTAAGCTCTCCCAGAGTCTTGTTAGTTCAGAAACAAAACCTTCAGGACAAGTGTGTGCACTATTTCTGAGCGACTAATTGGAGGAGACCGAGAGTGCTGACTCGCCTTGCCGTCCGTAATGTACTTGCAGTTGATTTTGAGAAACTTCTCCGTAAGCGCCTCCTCCTCCTCCGAGGTGGAGGAAACGATGCGGGAGTGGCGCAGAGCCGAGAACGCCGGCGGTGCCGGGGCTGGGGTGTCCGAGCGAGGACCTCCGTCGGAGTCCTGAAAGAAAACGGAACAGTCAGAAATGTCTCGGAACATTACAGATGTGATGACCCGTCCCTGCATCCGCCTTTCAAACGCCTTGGTCCTCCTTTATCTGAGAAAAACCTGGTCCGTTACGTTTATTCTCACTGTAAAACAACTTCTGTGTACTCGTCACACAGAACACTTTCTAGGTTCATATAATGGCATCTAGCTGTGGGGGATCTAACAGGGGCTGGACTCCGTGACATTGTGACATCATGTAGATCAGTTAGTAATTGATGTCACAGAGGTGTGTAGGTCATGTGACAAAGATACAGACCCTGGGAAATCCCACCTGCAGAGCTTTACACTCCACTTCGTTTATCCTAAACCTGTGCCTGTTATGTTATGTGAACTGTTTACCCATAATGCTCTGTCCTTATTGTATTGCGTTATAACATCATTCTCATATCTTTATAATTACACTTACACATGGCCTTGGATTCATTCACAAAAATCAAAACATGTACACAGATCCTCTATTGTTAATTATCTCCTGAAGATGGACTGACTGTGAATGACTAACACCTATTATAGCATCCAAATCGGTCTTAAAGTAATCAGATGATGCACTGAGTAACTAACAAGCTCAAATTTCCGACTAGTGAAAGTGAAGGACTCCCGCGTTGCACATAAAATCTGTATGTTTGCCTGGTGTGGCGTACGATCGAATGCATGAATACACATGACAGTTCTGGGAAACAGACGTACGGGCCAGGCGACTTAAGTCTTTACAGTTTTATAGACTCTTACATCAAGTTAATGTGTCAGTTAGTGGAAGAAAGAACTGGAGGAAGCAGAAACAATATTTCCTGCCTTGGGAGAAGAAAAAGAACTTGTGTATTTTGTTCATACAGTCATCCAGCAGGTGAGGAAGTACAACAAGGGTCATGAATTAAAAACGAAAGAAAGAAAGAAAGAAATCTTTTCAGCCCTGTTTTGCCTGCAAGTCGAAATCTATGTCTGACTGAATCATCCTACTGCACTGGAAAATATGCATTTTGGAAAAAAAAAAAAAAAAAAAAAAGCAAACAGCATGGGGACAAATTCTCCCCCCTCCTCTTTAAAACAATACTGCAAACATCGACAGAGCCATTATTCATTTTGGACTCTATGTATGTGGTAATGAAATTGACGGTCACGTCTCTTGTCTGGACCTTCCCAGGACACAATATGAGCAACCTTCACTGTTCCCAGAAGAGTTCGCTTCACAGGAAGCTCATGCATGCGAATGCTGATAAAGAATTAAAACCAGCCTCTGAAACATGGATTAGCTATTCAACTCTTGCAAGCTCAGGGACTGAGAGTTGTGTGTGAATATGTATGTATGTGTGTGTGTATACAGCATGTGTGTATCTGCACGTTGGAGGAGCAGAGATTACCCAAGGCAGACGCTGTGGCCAGAGAGTGGGCAGCATGAACTGCTTCAAAGGAGACCTCCGGCCTACGGCTGTCTGCTGCACTCCGGTACACACTCCCACAGCTCCAACACACACACACACTTCATTCCTTTTTGTATTTTGGAGCAATCAATCCCAACACATGCAAGTTGGTGGTGTTGGCTATGAAACAGGATGCTGTCCCTGCACTGTTACTCATAAGCTGACTGCGCTATTCTGGGTTCATCCTTTTAAAACTCAGACTTCCTGTTTGTGAAGAAGGGGAAAAAAATGTAACGGATGAATTCCGCAGCTTTAAATTAAGTTGTTCCTAATAATAAAAACACGTTCACTCATGTGTCAGCAGTGCAACGCATGCAGTGTTCAGCGCGTTCTCCTCCTGATTCGATGTGTCGTTTATTTTGAGATGCTTTCCTGCTCAACACGGTTGTCAAGAGTGTTTATCCACTGATCTGGCAAAAACAACCATCACACACTCACTCATTCTGACGTCTGCTATGAACAATAACAAAAGCGCTTGACCTGAATTTATTTTTATGCATTACTCACACAGTACATGATGGGCTAACCGAATAACTGCATGAATAAGCAGGTGCTCCTGAGGACAGACAAACAGACTGTCTGTCTGCCATCCAAACTTGCCAAGGCTGCATAAAACAGTTCCCTCATGCAAACACCTCATTTGCAAACTGTTTTATTTATCTTGTTCGCCTGAAATTATTTTCAGTAAAAATCCCCCACAGGGCATCCACTAGGCAGACATGTAATGCATCAGACTGCACAAACAAATTAGTTTGGGTTCTTAGTAAGTCAAGGACTCAACAGGAGTTTTGTCCTTGACTTCATAATGTCTATGGTATTT
This sequence comes from Tandanus tandanus, assembly GCA_039654325.1. Taxonomy (NCBI): domain Eukaryota; kingdom Metazoa; phylum Chordata; class Actinopteri; order Siluriformes; family Plotosidae; genus Tandanus; species Tandanus tandanus. The sequence continues at coordinate 6,151,680 of JBCNYH010000004.1, forward strand.
TTTTTGTTGTTGTTGCAGGAATTCTCATGTAACCAAACAAGATAATCACTCCATTTGGGGCATCAAGTTTTTAAAGCCAGCCATCTCTGTGGCTATTTTCTAGCCTTTAGTCTCGAATCATAGTACAGATTCAGTGCTGTTAACGTTTATAATGACCTGCGCATACATCAGCGCTGGTTCTGTTGCACTTCAATGCAGCCCTGGACAATACTGAAGCATTTTTGGCTTGGAAACAGTCAATTTATTCTATTTTCAACTTATTTGACACGCCATACATTTTTAGTGGGCCTTACAACATTTTTCCTGAAGGTCGTCTATTATTCTGCATTTCTAGCATTACTGACTTCACCCTACACTTTCCAGCAATGCTGTTAAACCAAAAGCTACAGTTAAAACCTCTACTGTAATCTTAAATTAAAAAAGCTAAATCATCACTTCATTACCACGTACAGCACATAACATGTCTAACATGATCATCTGAGAAACTCAGACAAAGAAAGAAATATGCTGAATCTGTATAATGCAGAGTGTCCAGACTGCAGCATTGCAACATTCTGCTGGTCGGCTGTATCACTACCTCTTTACTGACTTGACGAACATTACAATTCTCACATAGGTGGAACTACTTCATGGTAAATGACTGTAGATGACAACCGGTAAGTGTTCTGTGGTCTTCATTTGTAAACTTCCTCTGCCCATATTTACAACAGAACGCCTCCAGAATGTGCCGAAATGGCCACAGTAGTCCCAGCCACGGTTCTCACGTATAAACCGGCTATGTCAGACCTCAGCGTAAGAACAGCGTATGTTGATGATCTCCTGAAGCAACATAGGCAATCTTGAGCACTTCACTTCACTGAGACAGGCCTACTGTTAACACAGGGAATCATTCACAGTACAACTGGTGAGTCCTGAACTCTGGAAAAGTGTCGTATTCTCCTCCTCTCTCCCTCACTCACGCACGCACACATGTAGGGGTGGCATGGTGGAGCAGTGGTTAGCATGTCTTTCTCACAGCATGCTCCTGGGTTCAAGTCCTGGGCTCAACGACGGTGCTTCTGTGTGGAGTTTGTATGTTCTCTGGGTTTTCTCCTACAGTCTAAAGACATGCATTGTGTTGTTAACACCTGTTGTCACACACTGCCCAATATTAATGGCAAATTTCAGGCAACTGTTGGTGTTGTAATATTAAATACTGCATATAAATGCTAACAGGTAGCTATTATAGTGGATAAGTCATAAGATTTCCATTTAATATTTGCATACTGGCTTTAAAAAAACAAACACAATATACTCCTTTGCCATTCAGACAGCATGATTGCACATTCCTGCAGGAAGAGATCAGCCCCCCAAAAAAGCTTTTGCAATACACAAAAGAACATCCTCCCCTCCCCCTGACCCCAAATCTCCATTGTGATGCTATGCTAAGACAAATCAGACTACCCCACAGCCTAAAAAAAGCAACAGAAGAGTCAAAACATGTCTTCCTGGTACAAAATTTTGCCTAACAAATATCTCCAGGGACTCGAACCGTTGCAACACTCTCCGCCCCCTTCTTCAGCACGGAGAGCTGAGCACAGGAAGGGGGCGTGAGACTAGCACATTACGGAAGGAGCTGGAAATAGTCGGGTGTATTTACGGATCTAATGCTAGCTTTCGGTTTAAAGAGCTGTCCCTTAGGATCTCCAGGCAAATCTTCACACATTCTCCATTCATGAGTCAGACAGGCATGTATTTAAAGCCAACTGTTAGAAGGAGCTCTTATGTGTGGATCAACCGAGAACAATTACATTAAAAACTGTCAGTTCTGCTAAAACACTGTCACTGTGTTGAGAAACAGTGCTTTCTTTGCAGCGTGTCTATGGATGACGGTTCCATATCTTGAGATCTTCTATGAGGTCCTATGATCCTGTAACTCTTTCTTCAGACAGTGTCCACTACACAAGCTTCTTTTATTGCATACGTCTGCATGTGGATTAACTGACTAGTCACCTGGGTCAGCAAGTTAGCAAATGAGTAACTGGGGTACCATTGACGTGGTTAGCAGGAGGTGCTCTGATTAGCTTCAATTAGCAGAATTCAGTGACATCCACTGAACCCGAGGTGAATAATTGTGTTCGCATATACTACACAGGAACATAAAAAGCAAACAAAATTCATTCATTCATTCATTCATTTTCTGAACCGCTTAATCCTAATTAGGGGCGCAGGAGGCTGGCGCCCATCTCAGCCGACTCTGGGCGAGTACACCATGGTCAGCTCACCAGGCCATCACAGGTAAACTAAATTAAGATTTATTTTTATATCTTTTATCTTTAGCCTGACAGCGGTAGGTCAGGTGAACTCCATGCACTCCGGGTTCAGAAAACAATCACGTTAAGTATTCCAATAATGCCCTTCTAAACTCATATGAAGCTTTACTATATATTACATCAAAACACAAGAGAAACAAACTAAAATTCATTTTTGCTGTTTGTTTTTTTTCCATTGTAACAGTGATCACCTGCCGGCATCTTTTAAACCTCATTTAACCCTCATTTAACATTTGAATAAAGTTTTTTTTTTTTTTTTTTTTACATTTTTTTTTGATTTCCCCCCATTTTTCTCCCTAATTTAGTCGTATCCAATTCCCACCCATCAAGTATTGCCTTCCCTATCACACGACCACCA
>JBCNYH010000004.1:6157458-6168182 GCA_039654325.1 Tandanus tandanus
TGAGCGTATGCCATCCCTCCCTCCCGTGAGAGCTCGGCCAATTAGCTCCCATGGACTCCCGGTCACGGATGGCTGTGACATCAATCCAGATTCGAACTTGCGATCTCCGGGTTGATAGTCGCGCACCTTGTCGATGCGCCACTCGGGAGCTGAATAAAGTAGTTTTTTTACCTTTAAAAACAAGAGGGCCATATTGTATTAAGATGTTTCAATTTAAGCATTATCCACTTGGGATAATATCTATATTCCCCCAGATAACGAACCAATCAGATTGTGTCATTCCCGTGTAGTATATACCAATTTAACAAACACTGTAATGATGTAGTTTTAGCAAAAGGAAAAATGAAATAATAGAAGCTTGTTGGAACTGAACTTTGCATGTAAACTCAGTGCAGATTATATAAGTTTGGATTGAAGGTTACATCACTGCTGCTACTGTAATATAATTTACCTTTTAACAGCATTAAAAATATCCCTCATACATTCAGTCATGACAGGCTGCAGTGATTTGCTTTCCACTAATCAATGCAAGAAAATTACAAAAAGTGATGAATGAAATGTCCTAATGCATATAGACAGTTTAATACACCAAAGGTAAAGGGAGAAACTGCAGTGGAAGCTGAAGTTCGAACAACATTTTGACCGAATGAAAAGTGTTGCACCATATCCGAGATGACGCTGTGCTCTGATGAAAACCCCCCTGAAAACCAGCATGGGAGTGGGGGGAACTCCATATGGGGTCCTCCCTAAGGGAAAATCTTTTGCAAACATAAGGTTTTTTTGGATTTGCACAGAACATCACTGACAAAGGGTAAAATAAAATGATAATTTTCACTATCTGTGTAGGTTTGGTAAGTAATTAATGTACATAGAATACAGTCCTCTTATTCCCAGAGCCCCATTCAGGAGTTTATGAATTCAAGATGCCACCGTGTGTGTATTGTGGCATGAATATATTATATAATATATTTCTTACTTGAAAAATGGTTAAAACATGACATATTCTCAGTAATACATGCACATGTATTAAAGATTTTAAATTTGATAATCATACAGGCCCAAACAAAGATTTTACAGAGTGGCAAATGACGAAAATACAGGGATAAAGACATATATTGGAAAATTTCTTCAAAATAGATAAATAATCGAACATATAACAATTATTTTCTGAAGGTGTCGCTCTGCATGTCTGCCTCTGTAATGGTTAATATATGCAAAACTAAACTATAAAAATATTAAAATATAATATTCTCAGGCTTAGTGGATGCTGATGTTCCATCTTGGGGTTTCTCAGATTACACCATTCCTGTGTATTATGTACTAAAAGTGATTATTAGTGTATCTACTACACAACTGTAACCTTATCTTAACTAAATCCTTTCACCAACCTGGAACTCAATAATTGCTCCTCCTTGTAGGAAACTGAATATCATATCTGGGAATTGACCGAATATGGTATCCGGGAACGCGCAGAAGTGGCTGATTCCTAGTGAGAGAATGTTCTCACTGGATTTGCATGGATCTCAAAAAAACAGCTCATTTCAATTTCATTTCAAACAGGAAAATATCACCCCTGCCGTTGCGCAGACCGAAGTTCAAATCCAGAGTCAAAAGAACAAAACTCCCTTTTCTCTGTCAATCACAGCAACACTAGCCAAACCTGGATATATGAGAGCTCATGTAGGTGAAAGAGTTGGGTAGCACTTTTCTCTGAGTGGTACGCTGTCCTGTGACACATGATGTGCAGCAGTTGGAAAGAATGAGGTTGGCGAAGTTTAACTGCAATGGAGGAGCCACGTTACCGTCAGACTCCCTGGTTGGTTGTTGTTGTATGATAGCAGCGAGTGGTTGCGAATTAGCAAGTGATTAAATTAAGGAGACGATATGCAGAAAATATTACAGGCCCAGAACAGTTGCACTCATCCACAGATTCTTGGAATATAATAAATATAAAACAAGCCAATTATACATGACTGGTGTAAATTTAAAACATTAAGTTTCCCAGTGGAAAGCTTAATGATCTGAGCATGTGAGTTATGAGGCTGAAAATACAACCAAACCTGCCCTGCTCAGGATTATGTTTCTACTGTGATTAGGGATGTGGTTAATAAAACTGTCAAGGCCATGAAAGTTCAGTGTGACAAAAACCCAACAGTATTAAAAGTTGTGTATTACTGTATTGTGCACAAGTGAAATAAGTGGCTGTAAAGAAGGAAACCCTGAATATGGGCAAGGGGTGGGGGGGTCTGGTGGGCACGTGGTTGGGTTGGAATGGCCTTAATAACAAAGGTCAATAAAGTTTGCTCAGATATGTATTTATTCATCTAAGTAAGTAAGTAAATAAAATCTAATAACAAAAGTTTGAAAATTCACATATTTTGGCTCCACTAAATCTAACTTTTATGTTTATAATAATTGGCATTTAGTTGCACATCTCCTTTGGTTGTTGCACGGATGTATACACTTTGTAAGAAAAGGGCAGATAAATAGTACACTGAGATTGGGAATTACAGAGTAAGCTAGAAAGATGCTCACGGAGTGTGAGACAGCTCCATCATACAGCATGGATAAAGTAGAAAACAGGCCCTATATAGTAATTTTAATTATCCCCATGCCCATCTGAGGATATGTTGTATAATGTGTGGCCGTGACTAAATCATATGAAAAACCAACTGGGGCTGGAGTTCGATTTCCGGAACTGTGCGGAGTTTGCATGTTCTCCCTCTGCTTGCGTGGGTTTCCCCGCTTTCCTCCCACAATCCAAAAATATGCACAGTAGGCTGATTGGCTGTTCCAAATTGCCCCTAGGTGTGAGTGTGAGTGCGAATGGTTGTGTGTGTTGGCCCTGCAATGGCCTAGCGAGCTGTTCAGGGTGTACCCCGCCTTCACCCAGAGTTGTTTGAGATGGGCGCCAGCCTGCCCGCAACCCTAATTAAGATAAAGCTGCTTGGAAAATGAATGAATGAATGAAATATTTAAATTAATGTAGAGCTAATAAAACTGTAAAAAGCTATGACTTTCAGCTCCACCTGGTGGACACAGGTGGGTCCTGTACGCCCCATAAACAAAATATTAAACATCATATTAGTCCCACTTTGCAATGCTGTGTTGCGTTTGACTTCTGCCTGCCCTTTATAACCGAGTGAGAGTTTATCCTAGTGAAAACACAAGACTCCAGGCCATGTGCCAAAGCTGCAAGACAACGAAAGGGTGTTAGCCAACACCAGACACACACTGGTAATTAACACTGACCTTTCTCTCCTTTCACCTTCACCCTTGCTTCTCTGTCTGGTGTCGAATGCTGCCTTGTCTTCTGTCGTGTTATCTGTCACACACATATGCTTGGCACGCCTATCTCACATACGCAAGCATCTCCTTCCTCTCTCCTAGCCTGCCTGTTTCTCTCTCATACCGTCAACGTATGTCTCCTTCTTTCTCTCCCTCCCTGTCTCACTCTACACCGGAAAGGCTAAATTTAGCGCAAGGCAGGAAGTGTGAGGTTGTGCCGCAGGAAGAGGTGCGCTTGGTTTGCTAACCGGATCACAGAAAAAAAAAAGAAAACAAAAAGGAAGAATTACATAAAGTGTGAAGCGATATGTCAGTTATGTCAGCGCTGCTGGATTATATATCCGTAGAAACACAAACATAAACTTTCGGACTTGAAGACATGATCAGGATCAGATCAAACATCATGTCCCCAGCGGCTGGTCGATATGAGGGTAATATCAACATTATGAGCAATTACATCACAATACACTTTTCTGAAATAATTGCTGGCATCATCAGAACACATCAACTCCATCATCATCACTTGCTGAAACAAGACGTCAGCATCTTTTGTATTATCTTCACCTCCATTTTTAAACAAACTAAGGAGAGTGCATTCTTCAAAGTGTAGAATTTTTTCCTTCTTGTGTAGAACTTTTTTTTTCTAAATTTTTTTTGCAATTTTTTCAATCTGAAACACACAGTTTTCAGGTGGCTCCTGTACTGCCATTAAAATAAATAAAAGTAACTATAAACGTACACTTTATAATTTCAAAATTTGGAAAAATGCTAAAAAGTGAGAGAGGGACTGGCGGTTGGGGGGAAGCTGCAGCGGTGTGTGGAATTATGCCTATCGATTAGCATATGCTTCAAAAAGACAACTTCCGTTCTTGGCCGGGGAGTGAATGAGGTGCATATGCCCACCTCTAGTTAGAGGGTGTTGACATTCTTAAACTTTCTCATAATGACATACCAACCTGCTGACTCTACATCAGCATGGGCCTTATGTAACTCCTTATGTAAGGGACAATTTTAGCCAGTAGAGGGCATTTTGAGTCATTTTCCACCTTTAAAACAACAGAATTAACACCAAGGGAAGTCCGTTAGGCTTTTTTATACCCACATCATGTTTCTGTAGCGTAAAGCCACTAGGAGTTCAACTTCCCCAGGATGGGGCGCTAGTCCATCGCAGGTTTCCCTCCCAGTATTTTTTACTGGTACCCATTTATACTGCTGGGTGTACAGAGGCACACCTGTGGTTAAGACCTTACCCAGGGGTCTTAGTACGGTGGGGGTTTAACAGGGATTCGAACCCATGACCTCTCAATCATGAGCCCAGCGCCATAACCACTATATTACTGACTCCAGTATTCTTAAACTTTGTCATAATGATGTACCAAACCGTTGACTCTACATCAGCATGGGCCTTATATAGTTCAGGAGCAATTTTAGCCAGTAAAGTGTGTTTTGAGTCTTTTTCTACCTAAAAAACTTCAGATTTTTTAAAATATTAACACAGCATCAATGTTCATTCATTTATTTTCTGAACCGCTTACTCCTAATTAGGGTCGCGGGGAGGCTGGCGCCAGCATCGATGTTTGTCATTAAAGTTCAGTCATGTTGTTTAGTTTACAAGCACTGTGATCCCACAGTCTGGATTGGATTATTCCTCCATGTCTTTGCGTCTGTAATCATATTTCAGCTTGAAGTGGGTGTGGCTTAAAATGGAAGGCAGGTATTGCTTTCTTCATTACACACGAACCCTAACAACTCGCCTCTGGAGACCTAGTAGAAACACCGGCTGTGTCAGTCAGCATGTTGTGTAAATGGTGGCTCTGACAGTTGTTCAACCTCAGCGACATCACTCCAGTATATTATAAATCTTGAAGAGACTTCTGGGTATGCGGTTAAGAATTCTGGGTATGCGGTTATCATGATTTGTATTTGCATATTAGAAAAAAACAAAGGAGTATAATTATAAACCACTGCAACTTTCATATCTGACTGCTCACGGCCATAAGCAGGATCTCAGTCCTGATGTACATGTTGTACTCTAGTCTCAACCAGATGCCTTATGAACTTTCAGGGCAGCTTTCTAAAAACAATCAGAGGCAAGAATAGCGTGTCTTCTACTCATATCTGTATTTTCTAATGGTTTAGAGTACATGATGTTTTAATTCTTATAAGTGTATCAATATTTGGTTTTCAAAATCTACTATAAAACAGCTGCTTTCTTGTTCTAGGTCCATGAATGGTCCAAGGTCGGGGTGTGCTTGAGTATAGGTTACTGATTAATTTTAGCGGCAGTCTGATGATGATATGTCTCATCACTTTAGTCAACACGTTGTACGATTCTTGGCATGCAAAGTGACTGAACCCAGCTCCTTGTGGTCTGCCATCTCATTTCCAAATCTAGCGGTTGAATTAAGTGCTACCCAGACTGAGCATTACCGCCCCACTCTTACAAAGCCATCCCCCGAGGCAGCAACTCACTGCAATGCTTCATTACATATAAGCACACTGATGATAAACACTCCCAAGTAATATGTAAGTGTCTGGACTCTCCCTGCCGACAATAATACCTTCTTAATTAAGAGATCTTTAAAGGCTTGGGGAGGAAATGAGACGCATATCAGGTGCAGTAAAACACATAAATGTTCTTTAGTTACATTTCCTGGCATTGTGAACAAGTCAGTACTCTAATGACCTAAAAATATGTTGTGTACATGTAGAAAGAGAAAGGGATGATTCTAACAGAAGGCATTTCTCTACATGAAATACCAATCAGCCATAGCATTAAAAACATTACAACCACTGACAGATCAAGTGAATAACATTGATTATCTCATTACAGTGGCACCTGCCAAGGAGTGTGATGTATTAGGCAGAACGTGATCAATCAGTGCTGGAAGTCAATGTGTTGGAAGCAGGAAAAATGAGCAAGTGTTAGGACGAGTGACTTTGATTGACAAGGGCCACATTGTGACGGTTTAACGACTGGGTTTTGATGCATTCATTCATTTACCGAACCACTTAATACTACCAGGGTTGCGGGGATGGTGGTGCCTATCTCAGCCGACTCTGGGTGAACCCTAGACTGCTCACCAAACCATCACGGGGGCCAAAGCACACACCACCGTTCTTACTCACAACTTTTTTGGAAAAGCCAATTAGCCTAATGTGCATGTCTTTGGACTATGGGAGGAAACCGGAGTACCTGGAGGAAACCCACACAAGTACAGGGAGAACATGCACACTTCACACAGAAACGCTCTCGTCGAGCCCAGGACTTTTTGCTGTGAGGCAGACGTGCTAATCACTACACCACCGTGCTGCCCATGACTGGGTCTATTCATCTTCAAAGCAGCAGGTCTTCTGGGGTGTTCCTGGGATGTAGTGTTAAGTACATACCATAGGTGGTCCAAGGAAGGCAAGAGAGTCATAGGTGCCCCATTCTCTTTAATATGGGTAAGGAGAAAAGGCTAGTACTTTTGGTCTGATCCTGAAGAGCTACAGTAGCACAAACTGCTGAAACTGTTGATGGCTGCCTAGACACAGACCAGTCAGGTGGAGTTAATATTATGGCTGATCCGAGTAGAATCGAGACGTTTGAGGGGGAAAACAAGCCGAGAGCTAGTCAAACAACATGTTATCTGCAAAACAAGAACAGTTCACACTTGGTAACCTTGGCAGCATAAGAGAAAGCTATTTTGCACATGTGGCGTTCTGCTGCTCGAAACCATTGGGGAGGAAAACAAAGCACAATGCTAACTCATCGCATTGATAGGGAATGCAAGTGCTTCACATTGCTTGCTCATGCTTCCCTCGACAGGGGCACGCATATTCATTGAATTAAACAATAATCAGAGGCTACAACGGAGATCCGAAGGCGCCTCGGTGGAAAAGCACAGCTGCAACAAAATCGCACGTATGAATCAGTCTTTGCATTACACGGCAGTGTTTTGGGCTCGACTGTGTGCATACGACTGTTTATCTTCTCTTTAATGTTGCTGGAATAAGAAGGCCCAGAAGACTGGTTTGGAAGAAGTATGAGAGTATGATGTACGTCACCTTCTCCTGCTCGGCCTCGGAGGAAGTGGGAGACAACGGGCTGATGGGGCTGAGGGATGGGGAGCTGCCCGCACTCGACACATACTCGGGATCATGAACGTACAGAACCTGCAGAAAAATACGACGACACCACAACACACAGCATGCAGTTGATTACGCATATACCAGCAATTCACATACTTTAAGTACACATTTTATTGTGTTCAAATGATGTATTTGTTTTATTTCTATACAGTGGACACTAGCATCAGTCAGATACTGGGCGAACTTGCTACTATACATACATTACTAGACGATGCAAATGTCTACACCAAATGCTGAGTAAAAAAATATCTTTTTGCCAGTGAGCCACTATCTGTCATGGACAACTGGAGATTTTACTCAACTTGGAGATGTAACTCCTCTGATATGCTGTGCTGAACCCTATTATTTTTAATGGTAATTCTAAGAGATGAGTTTGGAATCATATTAAAGTGATTTGTGATCAGAGTTTGGGGTATATTTAGGGTTTTAAACTATTAATATAGGTAATTATAAGCAATTTAGGCGGTGTGTCTATTATTTGTGGATATTCGCTATTCGCTGGTGGTCGTGGTCCCTAACCCCTGCGAATAGCGGGGGACCACTGTATACACTTTTTCATGGACACAATTAAGGCTATAAAGAGAGATAAATGAAATATTCTAGAATAAAATATTGTGGGGCGGCACCTTAAGAGAAATAGGAATAGCATCGATCTGATTTTTAGTGTCGTGAACGTTGTGTCCATCTGTCTGTACGACCTTATGTGTACACGTGGGAACCCTGTGTTGATATTTCGCATGCCGGTATATAACCGTCGTAATGGGAATGAATGTCTTATTGATGGTAACTTCTACTCTACCTTCCCCTCCAAACTGTTACTTGTTTAACAACATAAACATTACTCCATGTGGCATATGCAGTAGGTATCTTCATTTTTTCAGCTGGCAAAATTAACTATTACTCCCACGCAATGCATTACTCATTCGAATAGAAAAGGCTTTTAACCCAATCACATTGAGGATGCGCATGATGTTTCTGACGCGTATAACGTGCTTATAAAAGTAAGTCTATTCAGCTGAATGGCATCTCGCTACCCTGGGTTTCCATTAAAGAAATGTTACCTCAAAAGCATAACACTCTCAAACAATATCACAACTTTGGTGAGGGGGCGTTCTATGGTTACATGATATTACGTCATCGATGACGTCATCAAGACAAACTCACAGTAAAATCTTGTATCAGAAGTTAATTTTTTCGGAGCTCCGCTTTTAGGCAGTGCCCAGATCTTTATGTTTGAATTCGAGGCAGTGAAACTGAGCTTCTAAAGTCTCTGCAGTTGCCGTTCCTGTTCAGTCCTACAGGTGGCGCACTCTAAATTATTCACACATTGGTAAGCAGCAGCACAGCATCCTATGAGGTAGGAACAAATTCTTTTCTAACAACAAATGTACATTTCTTGGTTACTTCTAATTTTAAGCTTATGTTGTATTGTTTAAATGCTGTCCTTGTTTTTTTTAAGTGAAAAACTGCAGTGAAAGAAACTATTACTTATTTTACAAATGTGTTCCTCGACAGTTTCCACAATCCAATAAAATTTTAAAATAAGATGCATTTCTGCACAGCCTCACAGCTTGCATGCAGTGAATACGAGTAATGGTCTTGCTGCAAATAGCAGATGGCGTAGATGTGGACAAATGTAGACGACACAACATCCTGGCAACAGGCTAAGGCTGGTCAGAAATCGCAGTGACAACAAAATGTCTATACTGAGTGTAGGAAAGTGGGATGAGTATAAAACTGATTGTGTAAGGAGAAGAAAAAAAGAGTGCTGTAGGTTGAGGTGTAGACAGTGGAAATCAAAGGAAAGGAGCACACCTGTCCGGGGACGACGGCTCTGGAGAACAGCTTGTTGAGCTGAACCAGCTCGTTGGGGGTGGTGTCAAACTTCAGTGCTATGCTGTTCAGAGTATCGCGAGATTCCACCTGGACCAGACACACCATACACACAAAAAAAATTAACAGAAAAATACAAACAGAAGATGAAACTAGGGAGTATTGGTACAGATAAAGACAAAGGGAACATCAAGCAGAAGATAATTTGTTCAATTAAAATGATGAACGTTGGAAACATACCAGTTAATGAGTCATGAGACTACACTGGAATAGAGGATAAATAATCGGAGACTTAGAACCAGTATCAAGCAGACGCGACAAAACCAGTTTGAGAGCACATTTGAAATTTCCTGCCAAACAAACACCAGGCGTTTTGACTCGACTCGGCAGGTTAGGTGGCTGAACATGTCGAGATGTAGGATGAACAGCTTTTCTTGTGTAGTGACTAATGAGGCTTGTGATGCTTCATCGCTATTTTTACACAGATTCATTTTGAAGTAACGTAAAATACTGCTGTTCAGATCAGAGCTAGAAACGGAAGTTACAGTCATACAAAACTGTGCAATTTTAACAGCATGTGTACACCGAACGTAGTGGTATGGTCTTCCCACACTTTTAGGGTGCTTTTTTATGCTTAATGATGGTGCAGTTTGAGGTTATAGAGAATCTGTGAATAGGCCTGACATGATAACATTTTTGATAAACTACCACGATTAACTGTACTACTCTGTCCGGTCAAGCCATACTGCAGTAACTGCAAAATATTCAAAAGTGGGAAAACCAACCTTTCTAACCCCTCAGCCCTGAAGTGAACTTTCAGTTTGTCTAAAATTTCTCATATATCTCCAAATATGTTTAAGCAATTCATTTTCTTTAAATCAACTTCCAGGAAAAAAAATGATTAACTTTGAGGTCATTTTTCTGAAGAAAAAAAAAAGAAGAAAAAAAGATTTTGCAGTTACTGGCTTGTCAGGGCAGAACTGTCCTACCATGCTACCATTAACTTATCCTCTTCAGTGTCGCCGTCTGCATCCCTGTTTTTGTGTTGTTCATGTTGGTGTTCACATTCCCCCGCCCTCCCCTCTCCTCTAATTCCCCTCATCCCTCCGAACTCCACTGTCCCCAAATTCCCTTCATCCCCGTGCCAGTCAGAGACACAGGAGAGAAGAGCGGTGAGAAAATGCTCATAGCTTATATATTTTTTCTTACACAAATAAATACATTAATTGCAGTGATTAACTGTGGTCAAGAAAATGATTGAGACTATTAGCATTAATCGTGCGATCGGGTGATTAATTGACTAACGTGTCAGGCCTTAGTTTAACTTGAGACAATATCAACATTAAAAAAAAAAAAAAAAAAAAAAAAAAAAACCCACTCACCACACCCCCCTCAACTTTGACCCCACTTGGACCCCCTACTACCCAAACCTCCACCAAACACCCTTTCCTTGTAACAACTTGACAAAC
>JBCNYH010000004.1:6168282-6179122 GCA_039654325.1 Tandanus tandanus
AGATCCAGCACTGCTGCTACTGTGGATGAGGCCAGGCTTGACATGTTCACCAGAAAGCAGAGGCCTTATGAGTCAATTCCACCAACCAAAGCGGCACTGCTCCAACACACCAGGCGTGCTGCCTACCAGGCTGGTTGTGTGTGGGCCCAGGTGACCCTGCATCAGCCAGAGGCTGAGGACCTTGCAGACTGGGGGTGGCAGAAGGTTGGTGAGGAATGGCAGGCCTTCTGGACAGCCAACTCTCCAATAGCCAAGGGTTGCCAACAGCTCACCAAATGTGGCTGTAAATCTGGATGTCGTGGCAGGTGCAAGTGCTACAGACTGGGTCTCACTTGTACAGCACTGTGTAGTTGCAAATGTGAGGTGTAACTCTACACTCTTGTGGTCTTATTATTGGAGGGACTGAACTGTTCTAAAACTGTTTCATATGTGTCATCAATGCGTAGGATCTTCTGAGTAGTTACAGTATGAGACTAGATTACACGTGCAAAGCGTTTTTTTGTGTAAATTTACATGTTTTCTTGTAGACATCTCCAACGCCATCTGTAATACAGGAGTCGGGTAGCCTTTTCAGTTACAGGAATGGGTATATGAAATTCTCTGACTCAAGCAAAGTTCATTCGGCATGTCATATCTCCAGAACTATAACAGATACAGACAAAAGCACCCACAATACACACATTTATATCCAGCTTCAATACATTCGTTAAGCAGAAAATCTGTATTTTCCAACTTAAGGCTGATAAACTCATTTTTTGTCATCACACATAGACCTTCAGAGGTATATACATACTGTATCTCAAGAACTATAATAGCTACAGACATGCTTTTGGTATCAAAATGTCCGCAATAACCAGATTTATATTTGACCAATACATTTATATATGTTTATAAAAAAATCTATATTTTTTAAAGTTATGGCTCATAAACCCATTTTTTGCTCTCCCGAGTGTAAAAGTACCTATATGCTGTATCTCAAGAACCCAATACCCAACTTTATACTCAACTTTTACACATTTATGGGGTTTAAAACCAATACATTTCAAGTTATAAAGGACAAACTTGGACATCTTGGATTTTGGGGCCGTCATCTTGGATCTTTGCGTGGCCAGCGGTATTTTTGAAAAGAGTGGGATTTGAAGAGTACATGTAACAAAATTTCATGCTTGTATCACTATTTGAATGATTCTTTCTGCTCCACTATTGGTAACAGACTGTTTTCTTCTTTCATTTGAAGGTTGTTTGAAAGAGATCAGACTTGAGATTCCTCAGTTATTGCATTTTTCATAAACTATGATTTTCGTTACGGATTTTCGTTAAGCTCTCATTTATTAGTTTGTTCATACCTTCAACTGTAATACACTGGAAAGTTTTGCAAAAGCCTATTTTAAATACTTTATAGCATACTGGTATACAAACTATAACAAACTTGATACACAAGATTTATGGAGATACAACGCTACCCTCTCCACTAGTTGAAGTGTCAGTGAAAATTTTCAGTGTCCACAATGGAAAGATTATTTTAATTAATGTAAGCATGCTCGAGACATTGGTTCATGGTTAACTATAAAGTATCAAGAGATGATCAATTATCACCAATAACAAATGTGCACATGACTATCTATCCAAACATCTGGGCATTTAATATTTTGTTTTCAGCAAACCTTTCCTTGAAATCCAGAATGTCAGTGGATGAAGAAACAATGGCAACTTTCATGTTTTTCCTTCTCACTCGGTTGCCTTTAACTGAAGAAAAAAAAAAAATCATATTTTATATTCATCACATTTTTTCCCTCAATATTATATGTTGTTATTCAGTGTCAGCAGCATGCCTATTCTGTGCCAGTGGTACACAACTTCAAATAGGTGTAAAATCGTTGTTTGAAATAATCATTTCCCAAAATTTTGGAATGTGAATGATCAGAGAGGCAGTGGTGGCCCGGTGGTAGGGTGCTGGCTTACTGATCTGAAGGTCAGGGGTTCAAGCCCCACTATCACCAAGTTGTCACTGCTGTCCCCCCAGTGCAGCTAACTGGGTTATCAAAGGCCAGCCGTGTCTCTCACTGTCTGTGGTGAGAGGCACGTAAAAGAACCATTGCTGTCGTTGCGATGGCCTGTGATGCGAGGGCCACAGTATATATATGGCTTTCCACATGCCTCACCCATATAGGCTTCTTCATCCTGTCAAAATGAAATAATCACCTTTTTATTTAGAAATGAAAAGTAAAAGTAGGACTGCAGAAATAAAGGTTTCGCTGAGGAAAGAAATCGAGTTACGTCTTAGATAAACTCTCCATAATTTATGGACACAGATGAGAGAAGTCTATTAGTAAGATTTTATTGTACAATTTGAAAATACTTTCAAGCAAGTAGACACCAAATTATAAACGTTTTTATGTAGACATTACACTGTAAAACATAAATAAAATGCAGAACTGTTATGTGCCACAAACAAGAGAACAAATATTTATAGTAGCAGTCAAGGTAGTGGTTAACCTTGTAAAGAGAAATAACCAGAGACCAGAACTAGGAGTTAGAGGCAGCACTGAACTGTAAACTGTCTGAGTTCGACTGAATGATTCGAATTGGACTTACAATTGATCTCCAAATAAATGAAAGCGTTTTACAATCTTAAATCTTACAGATTTGTCTCAGTTTCATGACTGTAGCTTAGAGGAACTTACTGTCACACTGACTGCATGCAATAAAATGCCATGGGGTACAGAGAGGTTTTAGAAGCTTGAATTGTTAGAAAGGCGGCTCTGTGGTGTAGTGGTTAGCACGTCCGCCTCACAGGAAGAAGTTTCTGGGTTTCTGTGTGGAGTTTTCATGTTCTCCCTGTGCTTGTGTAGGTTTCCTACAATTAGCCCGGTTTCCTCGCACAGTTCAAAGATATGCACATTAGGCTAATTGGCTGTATGTATGAGTATGACTAGTTGTGTGTGTGTTTCTGTGGTGGGCTGGCGAGCTGTCCAGGATGTACCCCGCCTTCACCAGTGTCAGTTGATTGGCTCCAGCCTCCCCACGACCTTAGCAGGATTGGCCAATGACTGAATGAGTGAGTGAGATTTCAGATCACAAATAAATGACATGAGTCGGCTCGATAACTTGCTCGACCCGACCACCGATGACTCGGCGAGCTGTACGTTGCCGATTACGATTGTACGTAACGATTGACGGATATTGATGCACTGCATGTCGACATACTTCACAGTGTGAACTTCCTTATGCACTCGAGAGAAAGTTTAAGTACAGTAGAACAAGAGCTGAGACAATATATACTGACTTCACCCAACCTTCACCGAAACGTCCACGCTTCGAATAGCGTAACATTCCGATCCAATACTTTCAGCGAGATGAATTAAACTGGATGAAGGTGCAGTTTAAGAACTAAAGGTGTGGAGTACTAACTGGGGTTCATAACTAAAGACTAAACACATGATTTGAACTTGTATGAAGTGACTTGTGACCATCTCGGGGAAAGGCTCCGGAAAATGTTTATGAAAACTGCCAGCTCTCTTCTAAAAGACAGAAATAGGAAGCAATTAAATACTCCAGTGCTCCATCTGTTCTTCCGCATGTACACCTGTTCATATCATTAATGTGCTGCTCTGCTGCTTTAGAGACACCTGTCTGTTCCGGTTCTTTATTCATTTTTCTGGTGTACTATTTTTATCATGCTAAATGAAATGAAGCGATGCACCAATCTCTACCCTGATTGAAAATGGAGATCCAGCAAACCCGTTTCCCATTACGTTTACGCAACAACCAAAAGGGATCCTGGGTACAGACTGGAGTGTTCAGGGTCCAGGCTCCAAACTGTAGACTAATTCTTTGCTAACTATCCTGTTCTTTGTTGGAGTTATTGACAGGATACATCAGGTCCCGATTTTCTCTATGTCCATAAAGAATGAACTACATGATTATACACATCCTACATGATAATATACATGTACAATGCAAAGTTACATAAAACAAGAGTGCTGTGTGGTCCCGACGGAGCTAATCAATAACCAGCGTAGCCCATGCATCATCAGTCGTATTTGCCGGAGGAGTTGCGCCACCAGTCACTCTTCTACTGTTGTTTGCCTCGGACATGCTTATTGACCCAGTTTACTGTATTGCACTGAATCTTTACCGTCCCTCTGGATGACATCAATACACTGACATCACAAGCACAATCACCCCTGACTTGCTGAAGTGCGTTCAAAAGAAAACCAATCAGACACCTATTTCAGTAACACCTTCGAGCTTTTAAAGGGAACACAGACAATTCGATCCATTCTGTTAAATATAGCGAAGTTGGAGGTGATTTGACCTTTAAAATCATGCGGCTCTGGGAAACGACAGCAAATACAACGCTGGGTCTTATTCTAAAGCATGAACATAAAGAGAGTTCGTTCTGAGCTGCAATATTTCCATCTATTGTTGTGAAACAACGCTATAAACTTATATCTGCCTGCACAACAAATTAAACTCTGGAAATTAATGCAAATATTACAGAAAAACATTATAACACAGAATATTCATATTCATGTTCATGTTCCAAGCGCATTTAGCTTGCTTTGCTCAGCTCCCAATGTAGCTACTACGAAGCTTAGCATGTAACATACAGAAATACAGAATCGGTGTATAAATTGTGGAGGGTTCTGTAGGCTATGCATTTTCCTCCACACTGGATCTAAAAAAATAAATAAATAAATAAAATAAAATTTAAAAAACTGCCACACCAACAAGGGACAACATTATCAGTTGCTACACAAATACAAAAAACAAACTGCAAGCAACATGAGCAAGCAGAGCTTTCCGGTTTCACCACAGGGTTAAGTATAAAATACACCCTATGTCCCTGAATGTCAATTAATAACATCGTAATGGGGGCCTTGTAAACATGGATGTACATCAACGATGCTTCAGACCAGGGATGTGGCGATTTGCCGACAAAACAAAAGCTCTCGGAGAGCGCAAACCTCCTTTAAGTCCAGAAATCCCCCGTATGAACCCAATTATCAAAATCCGCCAAAGATCTCAATGCTAAAAAATTTCTTTACAAAATTCCTGGATTCAGTATTTGAGCTGGATCAACTTCATAATATAACAGAGTCTTCCTTGTCCAAAGTAACAAATCAACAACAAAAAAGAAATGCGGATATGCACTGAACAATAAGAAAACTTGAGAGATCTGCTGTGGCTAGAGGATATATAACAGCTATGACTTAAACCTGCAAGACATTTGGGTAAAATTTGTATATACAAGCAACTTTTCACAAACAGACACCCATGATATTCCTTTCCTTCTAAATTCAGATGCTGGCCAATCATGTTCATCCATTAGGCCAAGTATGATTTAATCTGTAATTTGGCACTTAGCAATAACTTAGCTGGTAAAATGTCCTTAACGTGCTCTTCAGGCAAAAACAAACAAAAAAAAAACAAAACTGGAATTAATTTTAATTTGCCTCATTAAAGGATTGATATGTTACTTAGTGCTTATTTACATTTGGATATATAATTTTTTCTTTCCAGAAACGCACTTCCATTCCACTTTAGCTCTGTTGTTTCCAAAGAAAAAATACCTTCGAATTTCATTCCTGAACCATTAATGATCTTTTACATTCTGACTTTATTTTTCATTGTCAGTGAAAAGAAATATTAATATCATTGAAATCCTAGCTGAGAAAGATAAATTTGCCTGTTTATCACTTGGATTGAATTAAATTCTAAGTGTTTTTTTTTTTTAAAGCCTTCATCCAAGCTTTCAATCAGTGTGCTGGAAGTTTTTTCTACTCTTTATAATGGAAGTGAAGAAAATTTGTCACTTGCAATTTTGCAAATCTAACTTCAGTAAAAAAAATTAAAAAAATAAAATAAATAAAAATAAAAATAAAATTGTGCTGCTATTTCCAGACAGTAATTTTTACCTTGGCGACAAACTGACGTAGTGGTTAGCATGCCTCACAGCAAGAAGATCCTGGGTTAAAGTCCCGGGTGTGGGCGTTTCTGTGTGGAATTTACATGTTCTCCCTGTGCTTGTGTGGGTTTTCTCAGGGTATTCCGGTTTCCTCCCACAGTAAAAAAAAATAATGCACGTTTGGCTAACTGGTTGTTACAAATTGCCCCTAGGTGTGAGTGTGAATGGTTGTGTGTGTGTGTGCTGGCCCTGCAATGGTCTGGCAAGCTGTTCAGGGTATACCCCACCTTCTTCGCCCAGTGTCGTCTGAAATAGGCTCCAGCCTCCCTGCAACCCTAGTGGGAATAAGTGGTTCTGTAAATGAGTGAGAATGAGATGAGGTTATTTTTTGCTTAGTTGATAATACCAGCAAATGAGTAAAGGAATTAAACTAATGGACAATGTATGCATATGTAGTACTGAGAAACACTGACTGCACTCAGAGCCTTGTCTTCTCGCTGTCAGTTCAGTACTCACACCTGAACACTAGAGACTTCATTCAAAACAGTTATATAAAAATAAATAAATAAATAATCTCTGTGTGATTCTTGTTGCTATGGTAACATTAACACTAGCCAGCATTCATCTTACCTTATGTAGTCGCAACTAGACCGTCTTGTACCTCCTCAAACCAGTGTACTGTTTAGTCTTTGTTAGAGATGAAACAAGTGAATATGTTTGTATATCGATTCTGCTGAAGGAAATCGCTGTATATAGAGCAAAACTCCTTTAAAGGCAAGAAGTACAACTTTTTTTTAGTGTTGAGCAGCCATATTGATTTGCCTCCACTTGCTGAGCTTGGGGTTGAGGATACCATCCCAAATTCCAAGTTAAAGGGTGTTTATTTATTTATATTTTTTTTCATTATTTCACTATTACTCATCATAATAACACAATGCTTAATATAGGACAACGGGATGGGGGCAAATTGTTGTCATCACAATTAACGAATAATAATCGTTCCTTATATTTATTTAATAATTTATTTAGATGGGAAAGGAAAAGCGATTATCATGCAATCGATGCCCTTCATCCTGTACAGAATGGTGGGAATAAAACCCCAAGGGCCGTGTTTTATTCCAAATGAACCATATCCTATTGACAAATTAAATTAAAAACAATTAAATGATTTAATTTGACATCATAAATTTTTCGTTTTCCCAGTTTTTTTCAAGTCAAGTGTCTGCAAATACGTGCTAACCCCTACCCCCAACACAAAACCCCACCAAGCTGCCACTGTTAGACCCTTGAACATGAAACTAATCTGAAACTAGCCTATCTGCTCCAGTGGCACGGTGTCACGTCTGACCCAGCATTCTAAACCCAACTTCCAAATAAATTGGGATTTGCAAAGAAAACAAACGCCGTTGTATTGTACTGTATTGTATATGTAACAAATAATAGCATCTGTATAAGGTCCTATATTGGTGTCTGCATAAACTGAGGTTGTCTGCAGTGTGTCCGGGGAGGATAAAAACAAACAATTTTATTTTGAATCTGTGTGAAGTATGCAGTGCAGAATTATCGTGTAACTCAAGTTCTGTCTATGCTTTACATATAAAACGCACCTGAAAATAAAAGGCTAGCTGTGGAGCCGTGTACCCTCACAGACAAACCCAATCCTGCATGCTGCAACTAAAAACTTTTCATTAAAGCAACAGGGACGAGAAAGGTGACAGGACAATCCCTAATCAGCACACAGCATGAGGGAGAGTGTCAGCATAATGGGAATGATATTGCGGTGGACGGTGCAATCAAGCGGAATGTAAAAATCAGACGAGGAGTGCTCAGACGGCTCTCGGTATCCAGGCCTGAGCTCGCAGTTTCAGCATGACAGTTGCCATAGTGACACTGTCATTACGATAGCCTTGTGGAATGTGCTGCCTAACTGTGCCGCTGATCATTTACGGACCTAATTTTAGCTGTGGTCATGTCGGGATGTGACGTTCTGTCCTTCAGTGAACACTGGGAGAAAGCGGGATAGAGAATCTGACATCGCGCATACAAAAACCCCCAAAAACAAACAAAAAAAAAAACAACCCAGAGAGAGCGCCTGAGACAGGACATGTTGTGGCCAACACTTTCCTAACCAAAGCGGAAACGCTCAACAGCACGTCAGCAGGAACTGCTGAGAGATCATAGCCTTGGACTTAACAGAGAGCAGACACATCGTTATGGTATCTCATGTCATGGCTGTTTTCTTTCCTAAGCTTGGATTAATTAATGATCAACCAGGCGCTCAATCAGTGACCATGATGCAACACCTCCAGAGTTCCAGAATCCACAAACAGCCATGTCTTTTTGTTGGCACAATGAATTGCAAATTAGTACAAGAAAGACAGATGCGTTCTGCATCTGGTCACCAAAAAAAAAAATCTCCTCTTGGGTTTTTCAACGGATTATCAAAAAAAGTAAAGAAAAGTTAAGGCTTTGGTAACGAAATGTGTAAAGTCCCCAATCTAAACGTCATTATTGCGAAAGACCAGCTGTGTTAATGGTTCGCCTAGAAGGTGCTTGATGGCTCTTAAAAAGGTAGCAGGGACCTGAGACGTTTCCTCTGAGACACATTCAGCTTGAATAGCCACCTTTAAGCACCAGCATGCCGGCGATCGAGCAATCGGTGGCGCTCTGGACAACCTACAATAACCTGCCCAATATGGCTGAATATACAGCTGAGTTGAATAAATGACATTATTTTTGAGCTCAGCAAGGAAGGGAAAAATATACATATGTTTTTCCTACATCCGAGACCAAACACCATTTTAAACGTGATCCAATACTTTGCTGAACTGGTTGCTTTCTTGGTAGCTAAGCGGTTGGATTGCAGACACTAACCCCCCACCCCTCCACCTTCTTTCCCCATTTACTTCTTGATAAAGACTCAAGGCATGCCTCTCTTTTCTCCAACTGCAAATTAAAAACTTATCAGCAGCAGTGGTTATGAAGTGATAAGGTCTGGCCTGGAATTGCTCAATTCGCAGGAGACATTCAGACAACTAGCCAATGTCAATGCTCAAGCCACTTTAAAATCTCTGCAATGGCCCTGGCAGGTCAACACGATAAGTGCTGTTGGCATGTCTTGTTGTCATCAACCCCCCATTTCCTCCATCCACCTCCTAATTAGTGGTAGCTGAAAGAAAGGCCAATGAAGACAGTTAGAAATTCAGCCTGTTGTATGCATGCAAAGGAAAACGCTTACGAGGCGAACGAAGCTCATATCCGCATCCCTCCCTTTCCTCCTGAACCTGTGACAAATCTCTCCTTGCACCCGTTCCTCACTCTGCTAAAAAAAACAATCGGCCCTGTCAGTCATTCTTAGGCGACAAAGACGAAAGTGCCGGAAGAGGCGGTGGGGGGAGAGTGGGGCGTGAGGGCTGGAGTGACGCCCGAGGCTGCTGGGCATCACAGGAAAGACACTGGAGGGCCAAGACGGCAGGAAACAGTTATAACCCATGACAACCCTACGGCGTGGCACAGATGGCCGACGCAGGTTCTGCTTGGTGCCAGTTATCAACAGGGTCAGGTGCCAGTCCGCTGGGCTCGGTTACAACACTGGTGGATAGCACTGGCTATCGGCAGCAGGAGTGCTGGCTGGCTGTCTTTAACCCTGGCACGGATTGAGTAAGAAGGCAGCTCTACCTGCAGCTGGAAATTTCATCTGTCCCCCTTTTCTTCATCACCCCTCCTTCCCGCCTCCCTTTCAGTTCCCCCTCTTGTTGTGTATACATGTCTCACGTACTTTCACGTCGCGCAGGCACTAAATCATCAACGACAACAAATTAAATGCTAATCTGCATGGAAGGTCATTTGTGCTGGTGTGCATGCTAAAGACTGACAGGAACGACTGCTTTTTTCCACAATAATCCATACAGAGAGAGAGAGAGAGAGAGAGAGAGAGAGAGAGAGAGAGAGAGACTATAAACAGCTATAAAACCACATATCCTGAGCACGTACACATACACACATGAAGGATCCCACAGCTGTTTCTCTTCCTGCATCCTATCCATGTTGTTTACATCCAGCTCGATCTTCCTGCACACACTGCACTGACTCGGGACATCTGATGCCACTGACTTTCCGACTGGGCTGTGTCCGAACAGAAATGCAGCATGCACACACGTGCGGGCGACTTCGCTCTACACGCGTCGTATTAAGTATACGCAAACGCCGACAGAAACATCAGGAGGCAAAGTGCTCAAATTAGGATAGGACGCTGAACCAGACAGGCACATGCACATACACACGGACAGCACAGCAAAAAGGAATAAGGCTTTCACTTACGGAATACTCGATGGTCCCCTTGGGTCGCTGGAAGGACATGCGGCGTCCATCCTTCTTGTCAGGCGTCTTCTTCTGGCCGGTATCTGAAAGCAAGCGAGGGAAGGTGCGCATTATGTTCATCCTCCTCTCACAGCCTGTCACAAGCTGTCGCTTTTCCCAGCCTCGCGGCTAGACAGCTCATTCGTCAGTGGCGTTCGAGCAGTTCCTGCCAGCCAGCTAGTGCTGTGAGCCGATCCCCTCTCACCGCTTTTTCTCTCCACTCTTGCTCTTACTCCCTCCCTTCCTAACTATTTCCCTCCCTCCTGCTCCCCCTCCCTCTCTCCTTCCTTCGCTCCCTCTCTCCCTCTCTCTCTCACACAGCACAGCACAGCACAGCACAATGACAGCAAGAGAAGGCGCCTTCACCTTGCTCTGCCTCCTATTGTTTCTGTTTCATGAATTCAATGACCTCGAGTAAGGGTGGTCACGTATTTCGGAGTGTGTATGTATGTGCATGTGTATATATATATATACATATACATATATACATATACATATATACATATATATATATACATATATATATACATATATATATACATATATATATACATATATACAAACACATAC
>JBCNYH010000004.1:6199222-6234792 GCA_039654325.1 Tandanus tandanus
TTTCACGCCTTTTGTGCGTATGGTGCATACAAGAAGATACATATATATATATATATATATATATATATATATATATATATATATATATATATGTATATGTATAAATTTATACATTCTGTCTTCAAAAATGGCTCATTATTTGGTCTTGGGTACATTCGGGAGGACATTAATTACAATTTTTAAAACCATTAAAACAATCTAAATTCTTCTCAATTTACAAAGTTAAGACTCTAAAGAAAACAATAATGTTCATTATTCACAGAATACATTCTAAAGCCACTTTAAATTAATGTCACGTAACATAGACGGACACGTCATGTCACCTGTGGCTAAAATCAAGGAAGTCGGAAAAGTGTCCACTGAGCACGTCCAGACGAAATAAATATTCATGGGACTCGGTCTTGGCTTCAGGCTTTTTTTCCACTGACGTGTGAACCATTTTATAAATGAACCTAACATGCAATTGGTCTGAAGACGTTTCACCGGTGCTTTATTCATGATAGAACTACCTGCATGGATTTTTTAAAACAATTCTTTTATTGAATGCAACCAATGCTACCTTCTTTCCAGTTTACTAAAACCAAGTACAAATATTTGCCGGTATGGACATCATATAGACCAAGATATCAAATATATTGATCTTGACAGACGTTACGTTCAGAGGCCCATCTCATTAAAAAGGCGATTTATTTTGTGTCAAAATATAACAAAATAAGCAAAACCACACATTAAACATCCTTTTCACACTCCAAAATAATGTTTTTTGTAATCATAAACAGTAGTAAGGATTTGTAATATTTATTTGTGAAGCCGGGAACTGAACCTGACCAGATATGTAACTTTCATGCCGGAAAATCTGCAATTTTAGTAAGAATAAAGTCAAAAAAAGGAAAGCAGCGGTGCTTTGTAATATACCGAAATTGTCTTTACTATTATTTTGACTCACACTTTAAACAGTTACTAAGTTGGACTTTCAATCGCAAGGGAATATTTTAAAAATTTAGATTTTTAATATTACATGTGCAAATGGGCCCAAGTGCAAATAATGGGGGGCACGGCGGCGCAATGACTAGCACGTCCACCTCGCCGCAAGAACGCCTGGGTTTGATTCCTGAGCTCGGGCGTTTCTGTGCGGCGGTTGCATGTTCTCCCCGTGCTTGTGTGGGTTTCCTGGGTTGGGATAACTTGCTGTTCCAAATTGACCCTAGTTGTCAGTGTTTGTGTTGTCCCTGCGATGATCTGGCGAGCTGTACAGGTTGTACCCCGCCTTCGCTCAGTGTCGGCTGAGATAGGCGCCGGCCTCCCCGCCTCCCTAGTAGGATTAACCGGTTCAGCAAATGAACGAATGAGATTAAAGTCTACCTGGGATTCCAGAGGCATTTTAATGTGTTCAACTGGGATTAATGGTGTTAATGGAAATGGTCCAGTCTCATATTTTTTCACTTATACAGTGACAGGGAGGCTGAATTTGAGTGTAACTCTGATATGTATTATATTATAAGGAGTATATTGTGTTTTCTGTGTAAAACTGGTGTTTAATAGGCCACAAGTCATTGAATGAATGGCACTAAATGTCAATGCTACCTTACTATTAGCTAGAAATATTAGCCATAAACTCGAATAAGTGTTAAAACAAACAAACAAACAAACACTTGTTTTGTTTTTGTGTATAAAAACAGCCACGTTGACTTATCAGTAAACAAACAAACAAACACACACACACACACACACACACACACACTGCACTACCTGAGGAGAAATGCTAACTCGCTAACTCGGTTTAAAAAAAACAAACCAACGGTTTCCGGCTTACTCGAGTTCAAACCAGCTCTTTTTTAAAAATGATATCACTTTAAACATAAAGAAGTAAGTGTTATGAGTGTTGTCAGACCTGTGTTTTGGGTCTGGTCGCTGTTGGAGCCGTGTGACAGCTCGGAGTAGTCAGTAAAGTGAACCTCTCTCACTGTGGTGGCCCACATTCGGTTGGAAATCGCCTCCCTGACAGCTCGCGCGCCCGAACCCGTCCACGAGAGAATGTAGTCCATGCTCGCGCCGCTCACACGCACTGAACACTATAACCCGAGAACGGGTGGAATCGGGCAGCGTGCATGCATTAATGCACAGGAATACCAGCACACACACACACACACACACAGAGTCCTATATCTCTCTCTCTCTCTCTCTCTCTCTCACACACACACACACACACACACAAACAGGAACTGAAACGGACATTAACAGCTGCCAAACTTTTCCTCCACCCTGGTTCAGTTCTAACACACCTCTTTACAGAAAGTCACTACACTCATAATAATAACAACAAAAGTGCTCTGAAGTGGCCCAAAGGAACCCTTTAAAGCTTCTGGATCTAAAGGTTTAATTCAAATGCTGTATTTATTATAATAGTCCCATCATAAAAAAAAAAAAAAAAAAAAGTAGCAAAACTTTCAAAATTGTACGTATCATGCATGCATGCCATTTTAGCTCATCACTATTACGTGCACACGCAAGCATAAACAGTTTTTGATGCAAAGCTAGTCCCTGCATGCATAGGCGCTTCTCTTTTCACAGGAAAGTGAACGGGTCGCCTGATAACGTCACATGATCATTTACGTAGTCGTTGGATCGAAAAGGGGCTGGCTGAGGTTGTCTGGGCGTCTGATTAGAATGCCTCCCGGTCGCCTCCTTTCAGAGGCGTTTCGGGGTAAGTCCAACTGAAAGGAGGCCCTGAGGCAGACCCAGAACTCTTCCCCTCTGGCCTAGGAATGCCACGGTATTCCCCAGGTGGAGCTGGTGGAGAGTCTGGGGAGAGGCCTGGGTTTCCCTCCGTGACCTGTTGTGGTGGTTAGTGATTGGTTGTTGGGTACGACAGTGATTGGTCCTCAGACCCAGTAATGGTTAGTGATTGGTTGGTGGGAACACAGGTAATCAGTGATTGGTCTTCAGACAGAGTGGTGGTTAGTGAATAGTTTCCAATCCGTACACAAGCGGCAAATATGACGGCGGTGTGGCAAAGCAGGCTCACACGGGGCGGTTTAGAAGGCGGTTCAGTGCAGTTTGAAATGACAGTTGTGAGCAGCAGGTGAAAACATGATGTGAATAGGGTGTAATGAGGTTGTATTGAAAGTGGTACCGAAAGGCTGTGAAAGGTGACAACACGGCAGCTAGTCGGTGACAGACGATTTTGAGAACCACCATAAAATTTCTAACATTTAAAAAAAAATTGGCGGTGAGAACTCCCGACTGGCGCATCGACAAGGTGCGCACCTATCAACCTGGAGATCACCGGTTCGAATCCAGGTTGATACCACAGCCATCCGTGACCGGGAGTCCATGGGAGCTAACTGGCCGAGCTCTCACGAGAGGGAGGGCTGGCATACGCTCACTTCCCTGTCACTCACAGCGATCACAAACCAATCATGGGCTTCTGTGAGCTCATTCGTACGAGGGGGCGGATATCACTTTCCCTCCTCTTGTGTTAGGCTGCCTCCAAATATGCATGCACAGCAGTTCGTAAAGAGGCGGGTGGCAGCATCGCATGTCACAAAGGGGGCATGTGCATGCTTACACCCCTCCCTGATTGGTGGTGGTCGTGTCATAAGAAGGTAATACTTGATGGGTGATTGTTGTTTTTTTGCTGTTTATTGCGGTCAGCCCTGATCGACGGCGAACACTGTCACGGTGTCAAGACGATGTCACTGCAGTATGAGGCGGCTTGGAACCACGCAGAACCAACGTCAGATCCGCCCCCGTGTGAGCCAAGGTGTGTTCGTCTTCATAACCTGGCGAGGGAACAACTAATTCTCATTCTCAGCATTCTAGAAACGAAAAAAGCAGGTTTGTGCGCCAGAGGCAAAAAAACTAAAATTAATTAATAAATAAAAATAAACATAAAAAGAAAGCCTTCAGCCTACAGCGTGATTTCATTAATAATTCAATAAATGAAACCTGCATTGTAATTACACTGTAATAAACATTACAGCAAACGCTGTGTTTGGCAGTCTACGGTATTGCTTCCCATCCTGACTCCAGTACTGCATTGTTTTACACATATTATTCCACATCCGACAAGAGAGTCACCACGATCAGGTGTGGCAGTGCAGGGGAAATGTGCAACACGCACCTACTGTCGCTGTGGCACAAGCGAGGTATGTGCTGTCCAGCCCTGTGACAGGAAAGCGTGATAAGGTTGGGAAGAATCCTTTTGCTTTGTAAAGCTATATATGAGGATTTTAAGAAGTGCCCTATTGCAAGTCAATGTGGTGGTGGTGGTGGGGTGTGTGTGTGTGGGGTGTTAGACGGGAGGCTCCCGGAAAGAAATTTACATTCTGCTGTCAATCCTAAACATCCTGCAATTGCTTCCTGGATAAATATAGAAACAAAACAACCCCCCCCCCCCCCTTCTGAGGAGTGCATAAAATCATGCCAACACTATTCAGGAGTGCAGTGACATTTCAGCCCACCTACAGTTTAGGGATTGGGTAATCTCATCCATTCTATTCCTCTACTGACACCTCTTATCCAAAAATATGTGAGCTGATTGCTTTTGTATTTATTACATTATAATCGCATCCCATCAGGCAACAAATAGAAGTACTCCTTGTGCTGAATTTAAACAGGTCCAATAATCCAAATACACAGGCGTCTCCCCCTCTGCTGGGGCATTTAGGTACTACAGCTACACCTCTCTCTCTCTCTCTCTCTCTCTCTCTCTCTCAAGACGTCCCAAATGCCAAGTAGGGTCACGGACTTCTAGCCATCATACGTGAAAAGAAATAAGCCTTGCTTTGATGATCGCCGGTCCAACTCTTTTTAACGCAAACTTGATGCCATGTACCTTTAACTGGAGCACGATTTTTACTGTGACAGAAGTGCAGTCTGGAAAAACAGAGGGAAAAGAAAACATATACTTGGAAGCACAGCACTGTTAGTCGTTAAGCTGTCTAGGATCTGTCTTCATTGTGACCCTGTAGTTCAGTCCTGCACACTCCAAACCCATTGGGGAGAAGCTGTGAGCAATAAATAGATTTTAAAAGGCCACAGAGGTTGTCCGCCGGCCTTGTTGTGCTTCAACATACTGTGCAGCTGCACAAAAAGAAAAAAAAAAAAGTTGCCAGTGAGTGTGATTAACACATTATGCTCTATGTTACATACCAGGTTCAGGGAACTATTCTATTAAAGGGGAGAGGAAAATAAAGGGCAAATGTTCACCTCTCATGCAGACTCAAGGATACTTATGCATGTATGCATGTAAAAACTTGCTGTTAATGAGTCATTTTTAAGAATCATTTTGGTTTTTATTTCATTTTCTGAAATGCTTTATCTTTTATTAGGGTCACGAGGAGGCCGGAGCCCAACCCAGCCAACTCCAGGCGAAGCAGGGTAAACCCAGCCAAACAATCGCAGGGCCAACACACACACACACCGAAGAGCAATAATCACGAATATCCAATAAACTTAACATGGATGTCGTTGGACTGTGGGAGGAAACCACAGCACCCAGAGGAAACCTCTGCAGGCACGGAGTGAACGTCGAAACTCCACACAGAAACGCCCTCGCTGATCTTAGCAGCTCGAACCCAGGACTTTTTTGCTGAGTCAGAATTGCTAACCACTACACCAAAAATACTTATTTTTTTGCTCCCAACTAGCGCAGTTGTTCAAAAACCTCATGATACCACAGTGATTGGGTAAAAGATGAAATGCTTTCTATTTCCTGCCAATCGAAGCGACGCTAGCCAATCATAGGCATCTGTGAGCTCATGTATGTAGCAGAGGGCGCATAGCATTTTTTGTAATTGCACATGAGCATACACACAGCATGAGCAGCAGCTCGAAACAAAGAGGTTGGTTGGTCTTGGAGGAAACATGATATTGTCTTCACCCTTCCCTTGTCGTACCTGATGACAGACTGGAGAGATTTGGGTGGTAGGTGGGAACTGGCCAAGACGAAATAACTGCAATCATCTGCGAGTTGCAACACTTGTACTGGTAAAGGAATTGAATGTGAAGCACCTTCACTTTACGCCACTTTACATCTTACCCCGTGGTTGATTATTTACCTATAACAGGAAGTCCGACTCGAGATACTGTGTAAGTCTTTACTGGATAAATAATGGTAGAAATAGACATGGGTAAACACCCCTCGATTAAACATGCTCTCTCAGACTGTAAGAAACACAGGCAAATGTCAAAAAGTAATCGATTAGCGTGCCCTCGGCAGACCTGGCTGTAATTAAGCCAGAGTTTAATTTGAACGGCTGTGTGAAAGATCCTCGTTGCTCATTTCGCAGCTGCAAAATGAAATGAGTCTTATTAAACTGAGAGGTTAAAGCAGGGGATTCTCCTTCTACTCAGACAATCATTCACTGGATTCTCCAATACATCAAATCAGTCCGATCTCTCATTCTGGAATAACAACAATAGCTTTAAATAAAGTTCTTTACTCATTAATTCATCCATTAATTCTAGGGTCGCGGGGAGGCTGGAGCCTATCTTAGCCGACCTTGCGCGGAGGCGGGGTACAATCTGAATAGCTCAACAGACCATTGCAGGGCCAACCCTTTACAGTCACACTCACACCTAAGGGCAATGTGGAACAGCCAGTTAGCCTAATGTGCATGCTTCTGGACTGTAGGAGGAAACCGGAGTACCCGAAGGAAATCCATGCAGCACGGGAAGAACATGCATACTCCACGCAGAAACGCCAGGCCGGGCCCGGAACTCAAACCCGGACCTTCTTGCCGTGAGGTGGATGAGCTCATCACTACACCACCGTGCCGCCCATCAGTAAAGCTGTTAAACCAGTTTGTTATTGACAGTAACAAAAAAAAAAAAGCAGATTTTTTTTTTTTTTAAAGATTAGATTATAATACTTGTGCCACTAAAAGTATATTAGCATAACATGTTTCATAACGACTAGCTGATATATGCCGAGTTACATATTACACAAAGCTGTTTGCAACTAATTGCTCACAATCTATCATGGCATGCCAGTCTCGTTTTCATTATACCGAGAAGCCAGACTACTTTTTTTTTTCATTATACACCAGACCACCTCTTGTTTAAAGCATAATGACATGATGTGTATGAATGTTCGCCCTGCAATCCATTGCCAAGCTGTTCTGGGTGCACCCTGCGATAGGGCTCCAGCCTCCCCACACCTCTAGTAGGAGTAAGCGGTTCAACAAATGGATGGATGAATGGATACAAATACAGATTTCTTTCAAGAAACAGCACAATATTACCATATTTAAAAGCCGCGACACCCCAACATCTGCATGTTAGTCTGAGCGTTTTGCAGGGCCAATTAATCAAACAGAAACGGGGCCAAAACTCACATGGAACTGTGCAGATGCAACTAATAGCAGAGGCAGTCATGCACTTCTGCTCTAATGAATAAGCACTAAATACAAGAGAATTCACACACACACATCCTGCTTATCGGGCTCAAGGCTAAGGCAACAACACAAGGGTAAGAAAAAATCTGCTTATTACATTTTTAACAATTCAATTAAAGCAGTGGAATGCTGTGGAATTTATCTGAAGAATATTGTAAACCTTATAGTTGTGGGATTTAAATCCGTGGATGGATGTTTTTCAGAGCTGGCTAAAGCACCGAGTTACACGCTTGGACCAAAACACACAAAGACAAATCAAACTCGCGTATGAAAGGAGTGATTGAACATCTGCACAAACATTAAAATTTCATGACCTCGATTGTGTGGTGAGCAGAATTTACTGTCAGCGCGACATACTTAACGATTATGCGCTTAAGGTGCGGTAGATGTCCCAGAATCAATTCAGGGATATCCACCACGACCGAGGTGCATAACTGTTTCAATATAAACCAAATGGGTTTATTAAGCATGACAGAGGCACGTCAGGTGAGCACCATGCTTCAAGCCAAGCTCAACGAAAACACTATGTAGCTAATGTGTCTGCTTAGCCTACTCATACAGTTTAGTCTGTACTACACCGAAACGTTCCATAAAGATACATACTCCATAAAGATGTTTTAGTATATACTACACAGAAACACAAGAAATAAAATATCCCACAGAGAGAGCAAGATACACCCATTTGATACAAAGTACTGTATTATTACTGTTCTATTGTCCGGAAAAGAAATATATAATCAAAATACATAAAAGGTCATAGTGACCTTCACCTTTGACCTTTTGACCTCATTTAAAATAGGGTTCTGTACTATGACCTGGAGAACAACTGTGTTGACTTTCATTCAAATCTATGCATTTGTGTACAAGTTATTGTCTGGAAACCTTGAGTGGCCACGCCCATTCACCCACCCAAAACGTACAGCGTGATAACATTTCAAACGGCCGTATAAAAACTAAAACAAGATTTCTATGGTGTGATTTTCCATTTTAAAGCATGATAATGAGCTGTTCAGGGTGTACTTCGCCTTCACCCAGAGTCAGCTGTATAATAGGATATCCTACATGCAATCTGATTGGTCCACTATTCAAGGATTTAAAAATATTACTGCGAGTGGATAACGCATGAGACAAAATGACGGACTCTCACGGTTTATCACAGTAATTTGAAGTAGGCATCATCATGGCTATCATGCTTTTGTTTGCCGAACTGCTTAGTGTTACTAGGGTTGCGGGGAAGACGGAGACTATCTCAGCCAACTATTGGTGTAGGTGGGATACACCCCGAACAGCTCGCCAATCCATCACACACACAAAAATTCACACTCACAGTCACGCCTAGGGCTAATTTGGAACAGACATTTTGGGAACGTCTTGGGACTGTGGGAGGAAAACGGAGTACCGTGAGGAAACCCAAGCAGGCAAGAAGGTGCAAACCCCACACAGAAACGCCCGAGCCAAGCCTAGGACTCAAACCCAGGACCTCCTTGTTGTGAGGTGTCACGCTATCCACTACGCCACCATGCCGCCTATATCCCACGTAGTGCACCTTTCAATTAAACCATATTTGCAATGATTCATTACAACTAGTTCTATACATGCAGCAATATATTAAGAAATTACTGACACCCATTAGATATTTATTTGCAAGTCTGCTATTTACAGATTATCCCCATAGTGTATATATACATTTTTTAATTGTCTATTGCTTTTATATTTTTCAAGCCTAAAGCCCGGTGCTTGTGTTTAAAGCTGTCTGTCTAGACGTTATTTAAACACCTTGTCTCATACACTCAATCTGGCAACTGCTGAGGTGTCAACTACAAGCAGTTGATTTGCATAATTCGAATGGTGCACCCGTATCTAAGCACGCGCATAATGTGAGACAGAATAGAATTAACTTTCCATGGGTAAATATTTGGACTTAAATCCAATTCTGAATAGAGCCCCACACATGTACTAGCAGTCAAGGAATTGTACCAGAGTAGAATGATTGACGTTTGAAAGCACCAGGATGAAAAAAAAAAAGGAGACGCGTCGGTGTTACTGAGCGTTCATGTTGTCAGTGTTGCAGGTGTAAACTGAGCAGTCATATAATATCCCAGATCAAGCATCCTCACTGCCAAAGTACCGCTTTCACTCCCTGAGTGTTGACAGCGCTATCTAACGCGTGATTATCTTTTCCAAAGCACCATCATGATGCATGAATATTCACAAAGAGAAGGTTCCTGAATCGATCACTGGAAATAAGGTGTGTAAGCATAAACGACAAAATAACATGTTTAGCTGTATTGCTCAAGTAAACATGGACAGAGCTGTTTTGATTAAACAGGTGTGGACGCCATCGTGCTTGCAAACTTGGTGGGCAAAATGGTGGACGTTAAAGCTGCCCTTACACCGGCACTTTCCCTTGAACAACTTGCGCCTGGAACAAGATGCCCCGGACCAATAGCGAGTGAAAAAAATGTTTTTTTTCCAGCAATAGGCGCAACTCGCTCCACTTTTTGAGGTGGCTCGATTGGTTCCAGAACATCATGCTCCGGGCGCAACTTGCAGTCCGAACACAACTGGTGTCCAGTAGGAGGGTTAACGCGTGCACAGTGGCGTCCATCAGGGTTTTCAGGCTGTTTCTCAGGCTTTCGTGGCAGATGGGCGGCAGTTCTTCTCCAGTGGTTTGCGTGCTTGTTGTCCCTCTGGCTTCCAGCTTGCCACCAATTTAGGAGTGACGGTGTAAACATGTAGGAAAGTGGGTGCAACCTGCTCTTGTTCCAGAGGCAACTATTTTCCGTTACTTGTGTAAAACCAGATAAAGATTTTAAGCTGATGGGGATTCTGCGGTAGAGGTAAGATCTCCAGCAAGTTCTCCATCCACGAGGGTTATGGCGTTTTTACCAACATGCCATTAGTTTTTTTCTGTCCAACTGACCATCGTGGATGTTAATCTAGCAGATCAAGGGCTGCAATTACCCACAACCCCCTCTGAGACTCGGCTTAAGGAAGGGCTGTCATGAATGGTTAACCTCATAAGCCATCACTCATGTAGAAGGAGGCATGGAAGGTTTTTTATTATCTGTAAAAATCTTCTTTATCCCATTTCACCTTTCACTTATTTTTGAATCCACCTCATCACCATCCAAGCTCGTATTGTCATTAAACGCCACAATGCATTATGGTCCTGCTATTTCTGCTAGAGCACATATGATTTTATCAATGTACTGGATATTCGGACGGTTGACAAATGCGGATCATGATAAAGAGAAAGAAATACATGATGAATAAATGAACAGAGAGATAGAGCAAGAGGGGAAAACATCTCCCCTGCACAATAGAAGATAATCATATCAGAGACACCCAGCTATTTTTAGCAGATAAGCCCCCTTCGTCATGCCAAATTGCGTTCACTTCTGCATCAGAATCCCTGTTTCTGCAGGCTGGTTTATGGTGTAGCCATACCTGCTTCCAGAGCACATGCTGGGAGATTAGCCTCGGCCGCTACGTTGAGGCTTAGAGCCGTGAGCTGATTACGGCATCGATCATCCTCCAAATTCTACAAGTCGGCTCAAGGTTACAGAGCTCCAGCTGCATGTCCCAAGTTTCAAGGTCACATGATAGGAATGAAATATACATACATTCATTCATTCGGCAAAATGCCTGATCCTATTAGAGTCGCAGGAGGCTGGAGCATATCTCAGTCAACACTGCGTGAAGCCGAGGTACATCCTGAACGTTTCGGCCGTCCATCACGGAGCCAACACACACACAAACATTCACATTCATACTCACACCTGGGGCAATTTAGAATAGCCAATTCGCTTAATGTGCATGTCTAAACTGCAGGAGGAAACTGGAGTACCCAGAGGAAACCCACGTAAGCAGAAGGGGCTGGGGTACAAACTCTACACAGAAATGCCCTCGCTGAGACCGGGACTCGAACGCAGGCCCTTCTTGCTGTGCGGTGGATATGTTAACCACTATGCCACTGTACCGTTCTTAATCTTGAGTATTCCCTACAATGGCAAGCTGTTCAGGGTGTACCCCGCCTTCGCCCTTCGGCTTAGATGGGCGCCAGCATCCCTGCAATCTTAATTGGGATTAAGCGGCTTAGAAAATGAACGAATGAATGACTAACTAAGGAGTGCCAATGGACATGCTGTTACTAATTTGAAGCCATATAAGGACATATTGGTACAGTGGTAATTAAAACCAGTACCAGTATAGGGCCTACCCTCTATAAGTGCACCTCCAGTATTCATTCTTTTGCTGAAAGCAGCCCTCTGGTCTGTTTGGCAAATTGATGACATAGCTTATTCAAAAAAATTTTAATTTAAAAGACGAATGGCCAGAGAAGTGCATATTTACTATTTCGATGTCAGAACCAAAGTATGTAGCTCTTCACTTTTGAGACCAATGGCAGACATGGTCTCGTGAAGCACTAATACAAAACAGAACAGCTTTGAACTGCCTTTTTCTCGATCATAAACTGATAATTAACAGTTAAGCCTTAAAAGGTAACTGTTTATGGTGTAGTCATGTTAGCCACTTATGCAGACATATTAAAACAAGAAATATTATATCAGTGAAGCTTTATTCATTTTAGTAGAACATTCCTGACGGGTTTTGACTATGCTAGCACGTGAAATAAGATGATACTCGAAGCTTTCTAGTTAGCATACTTAGCGTGTGCTAATACACCTTAGGTAAGCTAGCGAAACCATTTATTCAGCTTGTTGCTTCATGACCACAAAGTTCTGAAACACAATCAGGTTACACAAAAATCATTTCAAAGAAGACGTCTGCTCGTATTGAACTGCAGAATGTTTCTGGCCTGGCTCAGAAAGCTATTATCAAGCTGATGAATATTAATGAACATGGTGGGTCTGGTTTATGGATATTAATAACTAGTAGGTGGGCGCTGTTGTGGAAAATGGGCGGTGAGTTGGAGAGGCAGAAAACACCACGGGATGATTTTTAGTAAAAACAAACAAACAAACAAATAAATATTTAAAAAATAAAAATATATAAAAAAATAAAACAGAGGGGAAATAGAATAAAATATACAAAAAAAATAAGTAAAAATATATAACAATTTTTTAAAATAATAAATAAATAAATAAAACTCAGAGGGGAAATAGTACACAAATGCTTGGGGATAGCAGGATCTAAAATGTACTCAGTGACTCATTTACCTAAGTCGACTCTGGGTGAAGGCGGTGTACACCCTGACCAGCTTGCCAGAACATTGCAGGGCAAACACGCACACACACACACACACACACATCCATCACATTTAGGGGCAATTTGGAGCAGCCAGTTATCCTAATGTGCATGTCTTTGGACGGTGGGAGGAAACCGGAGTACCCAGAGGAAACCCCCACAAGCACAGGGGGAACATGCAAACTCCACCCAGAAATTCCCCAGGCTGGGAATCAAACCTAGTACCCTCTTGCTTTGAGGTGGACATGGTAACGACTACGCCACCGTGCCACCCAGAATATAAAATTTAGAATAATAAAAATGTAAAAATATGTTTAGGGATATTTGTAATGTCAGGTGTGTGCACATGTGTGGATTAAAGGGTTCAGTTAAGTTTGGTTGAATATTAAGGTTTCCTGGTGAAACCACTCCAGCTCGTGCGCTTTAGTATCGCTTATTCACGTGTTCTACATCTTGTTTTGGTTCTGTATGTTTACAATAACTATAGTAATAACGAGGCCACATGACTGGAGGAAGGATCTTGCGCATGCACGATAACTTGGTTGTGCAACACCGATTCAGAGAAAGCGGAAAAGTCTGAGATCGGGTGTTAAGAAACAGAAGGCGGCCTATGATTTCAAGATGGCACTGTTTACTAATATCATCGTACTTGGTGCAGGGGTCATAGACACTCGCGTACAGGAGGAAGCAAATGGTTTCAGAAAGACATCACAGTGATTTCTGTTTTTATTTCCAAGAGACAACATTATATTTCATGTTTGTTTAATAAACATGGAAATTAGGGCCTCTTTAAAATTAGAGATCATGTGACTGCCTTAAATGACCTTTATTTTACATTTCGAAAGACAAGTCTTTATGTATCACTTGCTCTCAGGTCATAATGATTTATTTTTTAATTATAGACACGTAGTACATAGATGTTTAAAAAGGAAAGAAAAGCATTCTACTTTTAGAAACCAGGACAGAATGTAAACAGTGATATTCTGTGGCATGTTTTCATCCTGATCTCCTTCATCGACAGCAGCAGCAACAGTAGAAAAATACACCAGACGCTGTTGCTTTTCAACAGGAAACTCTGCCTCGCTGCTTCCTGGGAGGTCGTCTCCCAGCCGGCTTCATTCATCGCTGTCTGTTCAGTCATGGCTGCTCCAGGCTCGGTGCAACTCAGATCCATTAGAGCTGTCAGTCTGCCGCCGCCTGCGGTGCCGCACTGACCACCTTGACCTCCAAATACAGCACAGGACGATGAGTCCATCACTGCACCGACCCCTTCTGAGTGTACTGACACAGAGCTATAAAAAAGCCTCGACTTACTACCACTAGACATTTCAAACGAGCTAGCAATACAGTATGTGAACGTAACACCTCGACCTTGCACAAGGACTCAAAAAGGGCGGTGTGAGAGGACATGGGTACAGGTGATAGGGGGAAAAAGATAAATAAACAGAGAGGTGACATGCTTTGTCATCTCTCATCTCCGGAAATGTGTACAGAGGATTAATTGCTTTCGCGTTTCTGCCAGACACGGTCATATATTCGGTCATTATGCTAAGCTACGGCGCGTGAATGCTAATTCATCCTAATGGCTGAACGGCTGTCTCCTTTCATTCTGCTCCTGATTAAGATAAAGGGAAATTGACAACAGCTTCAGGATCCATGGTGGCAGGTGGGAGAGGTGAACGAGTGACATTTGGCACCGTTTAATCAAGGAAATGGGGGCAGGATTAAGAGCGCTGCTGGGGCGTGATGCAAAACGCATGCCTTCAGATCAACCAGGCTGATTGGGCTGACATGAAACTCCAAACACAAGAGTGTGTAAAACACACACACACATACACGTTATTTGTAGCACAACCAACTGGCTAAAACTGGATTCAGTTTCACTCTCCGGTCAGGTGTGTACTTACCTTCTAACATGCTGCTCACGTGGGCTTCCTCCAGGTACTCAGGTTTCCTCCCACAGTCCAAAAGACATGCACATTAGGCTAACTGGATATTCCTGAATGCCCCTAGGTGTTAATGTTATTGTGTTTCGGTGTTGTCTGGCGAGCTGTTCAGTGTGCACCCCGCCTTCGCCTTGCGTCTGCTGGGATGGGCTCCAGCCTCCCCGTGGCGCTAATGAAGGATAAAGTGGTCCAGAAATTAGGTCTGGAGATGTGATCCATCCACGAAGTGTTTATCTGCCTTCATTCTAATTAAATCTTCATTCCACCCACCCCACCATTCATCAGTAAGCCCACACAGATGTCTGAAGCGAAAAAGTTTGAGAAATATAATTATTCATAGGTCTTGGACCAAAGGGAGTTCATTCAGCATGGGGTTATTTCCAGAAATGAGATGATCGTATGCTGCTGCTTTGCAGGAAGATTGGCTTGTAGGCTCTGGAGGTCTTATTGATGCTCTCTCTGAGTACAGGCTTGCTGGATTGGAAAACTGATGGATGCAGTGTGCATTGATTCTCACTCCTCCAGTCTTGGATGATCTAGGGTTTACGTGCCACCGGTTCTTGACGGCTTCAGGATGCCGCATGTGGATGATTCCAATTCTACGGTGTCTCGCAATAGAACATCCAGCACAGTTCCAGGGTTGGAAACCATTACATTGCTCAGGGAATCTTATTCCATCTCCGATCGGTGCTGTTGTAGCCATGTGCATGAAAATGTGACAAACAACACGGTTCTGTGAAGAGGAATAATACACACTCACCAATGGACGTCCAATCATCAATCACTATTTTTATTGCCGTCAACATCATATACTTCTCTTGTTTGAACTGTAAGTTATTATGGTATGCTAAAAGATTGATCATAAATGCAATTGGTTAGGACCTTTGAGGTTTTTGGAAGGTTTTCATTATCTGAAGGGGATCGACGTATATTTAAGGTAGAATTAAAACATTGTGACTAAACATTAACTGCATCTGCTGAAGCTAAAATGAACTGATAAAGTATGACCTTCACTCATACATTCATTCATTTGCTGAACCACTATCTCAGCCAACTCTGGATACAGGCTGGGTACACGCTAAACAGTTTGCCAGACCATCAGAGGTCCAACACACACACACACACGCAGATGCAATTTGGAACAGTCAATCAGCCTAATGTGTACATCATTGGACTGTGGGAGGAAACCAGAGTACCCGAAGAAAACTTGTGCAAGCACGGACGTACTGAAGTATGACTTGCTATTCTTTAATTAACTAGAAATGCGTTCTTGTCACAGGACACTAGGGGTATCCCTGCATAGTCAACAGCACACTTAGACCTGACTCGCGCGTAAGCGATCTTGTCCGAAAGTACAAGCGAAATTCATTTCGAAAGGAATTTAATAAATTTGAACTGGAATTCGCATATTTTCGGAGATAGTCGGTCGAATTCGAGGTAAATGATCCGTATTCACGGTGTTGGTGAAAAAGTTTGGACCTGTGCAAAATTTTGGTGCGAAATTACAGTGAATAGATATTATTATTAGATATTCAAAGGTTTTCGAAGAGACCGCATTTCAAGCATAATGGCAGTATCTTCGGCCGAAACCAACCGAAAACGCCCTCTTGCTATTTCGCTTTTCGCTATTTTGTGTGAGACATGTCTTAGTATCATCATAGTTTTACTAAGTTTGATTCTTGTGACATGGAAATCAGGTAATAGGTCAAAGTGACCCAGTTTCAATAGGCTTGAAGTATAACAGGTATGAATGGGAATAAAAATGCACCCTGTAGAGTGTTAATGGGCATTTTTTATTAATTGACCTCTGTGACCTTGAAAAATAGGTCAAGGTAACTCAGTTTCGATAGACTGGTAGGGCGTGCCATAGGGACCATTTGACGTAAACATAAAATAAATTCATAAAGAACCGGCACTGCTAGCATGTTAACAAGAAGTGTCTGTGGCGGATGCGGCGGTGGCGGCGGCCAGCCTGTGAAACATAGTATCCCCTAGCCTTCATGGGAGATACAATAACAAATTAGACTCGTTAGCAATGATAGAAGAGAATAAAGACTTCACGATGAGGGATTATAGGATAATAATGAACTTTGGAGCGGTGACAGTACCACCCACCACCCTGCTACTGTTTACTTTTCTGTTACAGCATGCCTCGTGGTGTTTAGATATTTTAAGGAAGAGAAGCTCACTGGAGTCTACTCGATGTTCCTGTTTGACTCCGAGATTCAGTCCCAGACTTGAAGAACAGCTCGTTTAGTCCAAGTGATGTGTGATAACAATTTCACACAAACTTCACTGTGAATATGCGTCCTGGCTCAATCCCATTTGCTGTGAATATGCATGAGCGGATGGCCGGAATGGCTTGAAAAGCAGCTTTTAATAAAACAAAGCATGGGAAAAGAAATGAAGAAAGAAAGAAAGAAACCCTGGCAGTTCTGCATAAGAGTCTCGTTTTAGTTTTGATACATCCTCAGTCTCTTATTTCCATAATGTCGAAAGCTCACCTGTTCCAGAGTATAGCGGTGCGAGGTTTCCCCAGTGTGGGATTGAATCGATATGCTAGCAGAAAGGCGCCTCTGAAACTGCTTACTCTTACACTTAAGATCCCCGCAATCAATCGCTGCCTCGCATACGGTGCAGCCGAGAGGAGCAACACCAGGATTACTGTGGGACTGGCATTTATTATGGAACATATAGACTGGAGGAGGCAAGAAACTGCTTTTGTGTGTACTGTGTGTGTGTGTCTATGAGAGGACCCCATCTCCATTAATTATACAGCCAGAACAGTAAATCCAGTGCTACGTTTTCCTTGGGGTGGACAGCAATAAATCCAAGTCTGGAAAGTAAACTGTTTGCATTCTCGCCCGTGGACTAACCCATGAATCTCTGCAGCACAGAGGGGGGGTTGTTAAAATGCTCAGACATGACCCTATCGAATTGGCCTTGACGCAACCCCTCAGCAAATAAACATTTAACCGGTTATGGGTTTTGTTGTAATCAGTTACATCCTGCTCCGCTTGCACTCCAGATGACCCCACCCACTTACATACAAGAAGTTGATGCAGGACTTGCCGTGAATCTCATGACACAGCTTGGAACAACATTGTAAACATCAAAGGTGGTCATAAAATGGTCATGGAAGAATACTTCATACATCACATATACTGATGGCAGTGTGTACATTTCCTGTCAAAAAAACCGCATCAGAGGCTCCTCGATAAGGCTCATCGATAAGGTGCGCAACTATCAACCTGCAGGTTCGAATCCAGGTTGATGCCAAAGCCAATTAGCCTAATTTGCATGTCTTTAGAGTGTGGGAGGAAACCAGAGTACCTAGAGGAAACCCATGTAAGCCACACAGAATGCCTGGGAAGAGCCTGGGAATCAAACCTAGGACCTTCTTGCTGTGAGGTGGGCATGTTAACCACTACGCCACCGGGCTCCCGAGTGGCGCATCGACAAGGTGCGCGACAATCAACCTGGAGATCACAAGTTCGAATCCGGATTGATGCCACAGCCATCCGTGACCGGGAGTCCATGGGATCTAATTGGCCGAGCTCTCACGGGAGGGAGGGATGGCATACGCTCACTTCCCTGTCACTCACAGCGATCACCAGCCAATCACGGGCGTCTGTGAGCTCATTCGTACGAGGGGGTGGATAGCGCTTTCCTTCCGAGTGTGTTAGGCCGCCCCCAAATACGCATGCGCTGCAGTTCGAAAAGAGGCGGGTGGTAGCATCGCATGTCACAGAGGGGGCATGTGCTTGCTTACGCCCCTCCTTGGTCTGTGGTGGTCGTGTGATAGGGAAGGCAAAAAGTTGATGGGTGGGAATTGGATGCGACTAAATTAGGGAGAAAAATGGGGGAAAAACCCATAAAAAAAACAAAAAACAAAAAAACACTACGCCACCATGCTATCCAGAATATAACATTTAGAAACGCTCTCACCAAAGCGCGGGACTCAAACCCCGGACCTTCTTGCTGTGAGGCGGACGTGCTAACCACTACGCCACCGTGTCGCCCTGAATTGTAATCCCAGTTGCTTATTTATGAACAAATAAAGATTAATGGACATCCAATCTCCCGGTTTCGTTTGCTTATGATTACGTCTGACAGAAAAAAATAACTGTATTCCTTGGCTGATTCCACAAGCGGCTGATTTAATGTGGCTCATTGTTCTGTTTATAGGAACCTCATGAGGAAACTGAAGCACACAGAGTTGAAACTTGACCACTAACATCAAAATGTTGCAATGGCTTATCGAGATAGAGGTAAACAGTCCCGGGGGAGATATAATCCAACTCGATAGATATGACCACATAAAAGATTTCCTATTTTAAATACCACACACACCCTTCAGGCTAACCACTGAGCAACTTCATGCTTTATCGTCCTATCTGACATTTCTGTATTCATGTGTATGTCTATCTTTGCACATACACTACACGTGAGTGTACATGGGTCTTGGTGTCATCACTGTTGTAGCCCGAGTCTCACCGATGAGACAGGGCGCTGTAAAAACACTGGCGAAATCGGACAGATGTGCGTGTGAAAGGTTTTTTGGGAAGAAAGGGCAGATTGATGCACAGAGACAGCATTGTGCTCAGGTTGCATGCTTAGCTTAACCCCTAGTGGCGTCTCATTTGGCAGAGCCATGCAGGCCCAGAGCAGGACAAACAGCTGGAGAAGCATGGACACAATGAAGAGACTGGAAATCCTGGTGAATTCTGGTTGGAGAACTGGAGTAACGCTACTGTGGACCTGCCAAGCTTCATGCACTGTGCACTGTATTTGTAACTCTGTATTTTAATGATGCACTTTGGTAGCACTGCATTATTCCTCAACAACAAGTGTTTTGAACTGACTGATAGTAACGGACGCCCATGGAACCCCTGCTATTTCGACAAAAGTGTTTCCAAGGTTCCTAGTTCAAATTCGGATGATGCCACAGCCATCATCCTTGGCAAGGAGCCCAAGAAAGCCAAAATAGCCTGTGCTTACATGGAGGGAGGGGTGGCACATTCCCCGTCAATTGCAGCAATACTAGTCACGGCATCTGTCATTTTCCTCCGAGTGTTCCTCCTTTATTTGCCTTTGTTTGACCTCCTTTATTTGCCGTGTGGCTCCAAGAAAGCATGGGATAGCCTTCAACCCCCCATTCCTCAGGGTACTCTGGTTCAAAATGCACATTAGATTAATAGGATGTTTCATATTGCCCCAGGTGTGTGTGTGAGTGTAAACGGTTGGGTGTGTTGGCTGTGCGATGATCTAGCAAGCTATTCAGGGTGTACCCTACCTTCGCCCAGGTCAGCTGAGATAGCCTCCAGCCTCCCCACGACCCAAACAGGATTAAGCAAATGGGCAAATTAGGCAAATGAGAGGAAATTTCTAGCTCCTTACTTCTAACTATGACTA
This sequence comes from Tandanus tandanus, assembly GCA_039654325.1. Classification (NCBI taxonomy): domain Eukaryota; kingdom Metazoa; phylum Chordata; class Actinopteri; order Siluriformes; family Plotosidae; genus Tandanus; species Tandanus tandanus. The sequence goes on from JBCNYH010000004.1 coordinate 6,219,195, forward strand.
CAACAGCCGCTGCTGATTCATCCAAGGTAGAACTGTATATGTATATCATAAATGAACACCAATAATAACATTATAGACGTGATTTTTAAAGGTGAAGATCATTAGAATGTGATTAAAACTAATGCTTGGTCAGCGCGCTAACTCGCCGATCAATAGTGAGAAATATCAACTGTGTGGAAATATGTCACAGACATTAGACAATTAATTTGTAAACGAACCAATGCTGAATTGATTTACCTCGGATGTGGGAAGCTGGGAAGAATTACGTTCTTTTTCTTTTAACCTCCACACATCTGAGCTCCAATGTGGGTGAGGAAAAAAAACAACAACACATGGACGCTTCCACATTTGACTTCTATTAACAACAAGCTAGCCAGCTAGGTGTGATGAGTGCCGTATGCTTACCTCACCTGTGTTCCGACAGCCCATTGGTCCAACAGCCCCACTCATATAAGATGGGCACCTTGCTTAAATCAGTTGGTCACTTTATTCAGTTCAGTTGGGTTAGGGTTAGGGCTGTAGCCTTTGCCTCCTCAATACAGCGAACAGTATAGTCAGGGTTATGGATCTAACAAGACTGTAAACATGCCTGTACGCCTATTGACATCAAGCAAGTACTCGTATGTAGAGTATAATATAGCTCATTTAAAGGTAAGACGTAGTTCTTTGTTCACTGTTGATGCTGTGGGCGGCCATATTGATTTGATGTCACTTGCTGAACTCAGGGTTGAGGAGACCAAAAGGTAGGAAATTGTGAGGGATAAAATTTAGTGAAATCCCTGTTTGGTGGAACCATACATCATTCTTCTTCAGGGTTAGTAGCTTCGTTACTGAATAATCAATACTGATTCCTGGCAGAATATTTGCAAGTGTTGCTGGAGGTTGAATGGATTTTGGTGGGCTGGGTACATAAATGAAGAAAAACTTAATGACTGTAAACAGCCCCACCTTATCAGCTCTATATGTTCCATAATAAATGCCAGTACCACAGTAATCCTGGTGTTGCTCCTCTCGGCTGCACCGTATGCGAGGCAGCGATTGATTGCGGGGATCTCAAGTGTAAGAGTAAGCAGTTTCAGAGGCGCCTTTCTGCCAGCATATCGATTCAATCCCACACTGGGGAAACCTCGCACCGCTATACTCTGGAACAGGTGAGCTTTCTCTTCATTTGGACCGTGACATTATGGAAATAAAAGAGACTGTGCGCTTATCAAGACTAAATGAAAAACTTGTGCAGAACAGCCAGGGTTTCATTTTTGGGAGGGTTCATTTTATTAAGAGCAGCTTTTCAAGCCATTATGACCATCATTCTGACATTAGGGATCCTTGCACTACTGTTCTTTATGACAGGTGATATTTCTCTTTCATTTGAACTCTAAACAATATACCTTTGATGAGAATTCAGGGCTGTATCTCAATCTACTTTGCACACTAAATAGGATGCCTAAATAGTACAGGCACCACTGATGTAGTGAAGTATTACTTAAAGGCGTATCTCACTGGGCTTGCTAACAGTTGGCTGCTGCTCGCCATTCATTCTGCAAAAATTTTGCAAAAAGTCTCCAAGTACTCACCATGTTCACCATCCATGCGCTGATCTTTCTTGACGTTACCAAGGAGTTTTGAACATGTTCCAAATTTTGAGGAATCCTTGGCGAACATGTCTTTTCGCCAAACAGTCTGTAAATACTTGCCACAGTCACCATCGGTTCTCAGAACGGTCTGCAGACATTCTTTGTGGTCGTCAACTTTTCCTCAGTCACTCGCCTCCCTGAGGAATGTGGCGACTCATTAAAAAAAAAACACGGCCAATAGTTAGCGAACTTTGCGTATAGTTGGTGAAAGGGTGTGATCATGTGACCATGACGCTATATGAAGGCAACTCGCAACTCGTGACGTTATATGCCACCATTGCCAAAATTCCACTGACTGTTCGTGCTTATGAACTGTTTGTCAACTGGAAAGTCATCAACAAATCGCCAACTTGTATCTCACTGACTGAATAATACTTGATGAGTAGTTCAAAGTCATCAAAAAAGTGGCAAAGCGCTAGTCGCCACTTTCTCCAAACACTCATTGGTCAGTGAGATACTCACCGTAGTAGCAGACCACAGTAGTACGTACCACGGTCCTACATTGTTCACAACACTGTCATTATCTCAGCTGTTGAGCACCAAGTGAGCAACCAAAAACACCTTTTTTCTATAAGAGCTTGTTTGTTAGCTAGTGCACCAAGACTGCTCAGTTCTCTTGCTAACATTGTCTGTTTTGCATTTTATTGTGATTGCACAATGTTGTGTGTGTGTGAATTCCCAACCCAATCATTTATACGCCCAGTCTGGGTTTATTCTTCAAGATCAGAACTTCGCATTAAAATTTTCAAGTAGGAAATCAGCGGCCTGACAAAGGCTGTAAAACTCAAGGGATGTGCTGAAGAGGAAAGCCTTTTCCATACTGCTGCTTTTTCAGGTCTGCAAAGTGAGTCTACCAGCTGACTCAATGACAGGTAAAGGGGAAAGACTTCTGTTATGGCTTTGGTTTTTGGGTGTACCAGAAGTTTCAGGGTTGGTCTTTGGCTGGTGTGATATTGAAGGTTCTCTGGTAGTGTCACAAACTTGGAAGGACAGAATTCTCCATGTCTCACTAGACTTTCCCTCACTAGAACTAGAAAGCCAAGCCTTGTGTCCAGCATGAAAACGCCTTTGTGCATCAAGCACGCTCCAAGAATACATGGTTTGTTAACGCCGGTGTGGGAGAACTCGAGTAGCCTAGACCGAGCCCTGACCTAACCTGACCTGAGCACTACTAAAAAGAACTTTGGGATATACTGCAATACTGACTGTGTGCCAGGCCTTCTTGTCCAACCTCGGTGCCTGACCTCACTCCTGCTCATGTGGCTGACTGAGCACAAATCCTCATAGCCAGACCTCTAAATCTAATGGGCTGTAATGACTTCCCAGAAGTGTTATAGCTGTTGTTATACCTGCAGAGTGGGGAATCACTCCATATTAATTCCAACAGTCATAGAAACAGATGTTCAGCAAGTACATCTGGTTGTGAAAATTAGATGTCCTTAAAATGTACCTTTAGCCATACAGTGCCTATTATATTACATCCACTTCTAACTCAAAGCGGAGATATTATGCTTTTCCCACTTTTTGTAACTTCTTGCTGGACGACGCCAGAGTATCAAATAACGAGGGTAGCGCTTGTCTAAATTTTCCACCTGAGCTGACTGAGCTGGCTGTAAACACAAGCTGGCCTTCCCCTACTGCCCCCTGATGACCAGTGGTATCCCCGCCCATCCTTTTTTGCCTCCCAGTACACTGATCATGGAGCTTTCATGTGAATAATCAGAGCAGAGTAGGCACAGAGAGTGAAAATACAATAAATACGATGAGGAAGCCAAACAGGCCATCCAGAAAAATCAGCATTTCAGGGGAAGGTGGGGAAGCAGCTTCCTGAAGAGCTCTGGAGCTTTTTGAAACAGGAATCATACTTTTGTGTTTCACTGGTGTCCGAAAATGAGTATAATATATGACTTTTAAGTAATTTCAGGCTGTCTGAAGTGGGAATGCACTGAAAATATACAACATTTACTGTAGTGCTATAATGTGTGTATTACTCAATAGATGTAGATTTAAATTTTTTATTTATATTTTAAATGTAATTATATATTTTAAATAATATGGTTCCATATATATTTTTTTTTTTTGTGTGTGTGTTTCTTGATTTATGTTTCTGCACGGTAGTGCCACTGGTGATGCTACCCAGGCTTCAAATTAGAAGCCAACCTGGGCACAGTGCTGTCTGTGTATATTAGTCTCCCCTCTATCCACAGTAAACCTTTCTCTCTATCTCTCTCTCTCTGTCTCTCTCTCTCTCTCTCTCTCTCTCTCACACACACCTAATTAGCTTCATCATAGAATTTACCGAACCCTGTCTCATCAGTAACAGCCATTACATAAGTAACATGGGAGCAATATCTGGGGGTATGAGATGGTAGGGTCGAGCTGTGCGGACCACTGCCATAAAACTGTATTTCTTTGCTGCCCTTTTGTAACCGGAGGTTGGGAAGTCAAGACACGGGGCAATACCTAAACAGATCTTCTCATATATATTGGTAAGATGGTGCAACACAAATTACTCGATTTTCAACATACAGATTTACACATACAATAGGAACGCATGCCTCTGATGCTGTGACTCGTTTCAATCTAATGTTGCAAAGCCTCAAGGGATTGCCAGCAGGTTGAGATTTATCAACCGACATCCCACTTCATGCTCCTTTGCCAATGTTTTTTTTTATTTGGTAAAATGACTCACTGCTACACTCTTATAGATCCTATCTCCACCAGGCAATCACTTCTGACTGTGAAAATCCACACATGGCCACTCAAACCTGGGTCACATGACGGTAATGCTGCCAAGAAGAATCAACAGAGCAGATGTTCTGACCTTCCTAAACTACGCGATCTACCGATGGCAATCATTCTGAACCTTGCAAGGCTGATGCTAATGTCGAATGTATAGTACTTCTCTTTTTTATTGGGAAAAAACCCAATCAGAAGTGGTTAGCACTGTGGTTAGCACTGTCGTGAAAAAAGGTTTTAACAGGTTTCTGTAAAATAAACGTGACTTCATATTTCATGTTGGCTCTTCTTGATGCTAATCAGCACTAATCAATAGCGCTAAGGAAACACTGATTATGCTGTGTGAACAGAATATTATGAAAACTAAAATCAGGTTCGCCAAACACTTTTCAGAAGCTGTCTCCTCGTGGAAATGTCTGTAGGTGTATTTTCTTAATGAATAATTGCACATCGCATTAGTGCCGCCCACGACGATTCGTCTCTGTGCAACTCGTGGGTGGTTATTGCGATGGTTACTGCCAACATTTCGATGTCACGGAGATAGAGTTGTTATGAGAAGAGCGAAAAAAACATCTCTATCCCAGAATACTCAAGCCGTTTAAAGATGAACCTGAAACCGTGAAAGTCGTATCCCACAGACAAACCGCGGGCCTCAGTAACCAGATCTGTAATGCCAACAACTTTAATATGAGCAGCTTCTGTGAAATTTTGAAATGATGGACTACAGACTGTATACTGTCTAGTGACCAGAACTCCTTGGTGGTGCTTCAGAAAATTCCTAAGGAGTTGGCTGAACATTAGCGCAACTTTTCATTCTATAACAGCAAATTTGAGTTAGGTTTTATTCCAGAACGGATCTCTTACTGCACTTTCACACTTATTTGTCCTTTTCCCAAATCTGACTCAAAGTGAAACCAATTATTTTAGTCAATCTGCTATTCGATTCAGCCTGGCTTCGTTTTGTACATGATTAAACTCCACCCCTCAAAAAAAAAAAACACACTTTGGCTAAACAGCATGTAGTGCTGAAAAATTACTGTCTGATGTATAATTCACTGGGCAGAAATACATGCAGAGAATTTGCATTCAGCACAAAACAAAGATAGCTACTATTTATAAATTATATTTCTATATTATTCTATGTTAAACTCCGTTATCCTTTATTAGAGAGGTGGGGAGGCTGGAGCCAATCCCAGCTGACCCTGGGCGAAGGTGGTGTACACCCTGAACAGCTCACCAGTCAATCTCAGGGGTATCATCTAATATTTAGCAAATAATACATGGGAACAGCACGGTGCTATTGGTTATCCACTTCCCAATTGTGTACATAAAATTAGTGTGCCGTCATAAATTAAAACGCCGTCTCATAAAACATGAAGAAATCTACATAAAATTGCTTTCACATTTTTTAAATTAAAAAAAAGCACTTTTTTAAAAAACGTTTTAAGAGATAAAGACAATCGTTACACTTAAAAAATGTAAAACTAACCATAAAAATCACATTTTAGTTTCTTTTCTTATGTTTCCACATAGTATATACTAACACAACTATTCACCTCAGGTTTTGTGGATATATCCCTGTTTACTCCCACTATTCAACGATATCCAGCTCGCTTTCGGCAAATCATTTTTATCTACAACTGCTGAGGTTATTTTATCAAATAAAATCCCATAAGCCCTGTTGTTTTATTCTCAGTTTCTTTTACTCAGCATGCTTTCTCTCTTCTTGTCAGCCTTAAACACTTACAATAACGGCTTTTCCAAGTACAGCAGGCTGGTGTTCTCCAGATATCACACAACGCCTAGCTTTTCTCGCCCTCACACCTTCACTTTGGGACTGCACTACCACACTTTATATATGATGCATTGTTACATAACATTCTGCTGAGTGTGTCTATAGAGGAAAGTCTCAAAAAGAAAAAAAAAAAAAAAACTGTAGTACATACTATGGATTGGCGTACCTGGTTCTTTTAACCATTTTTTTTTTAAAAAGTATAAATGCAAAGATATACATGTTTTTATGTATTCTTTTTTATAAATTCTATGCAAGAAATCTTCTGACTTCTGACTTCTGAAAAATGTAACTGAGCAATTGAGGGTTAAGGACCTTGCTCAAGGGCCCAACAGAGGCTTGACCCAACTTGGTGGTACTGGGGTTTGAACCCCTGACCTTTGTCTCAGTAATCCAAAGGCTTCACCCCCGTACCTTCACCACATGTACAGCTAAGGACATCCATTTAATGCAGGTTAGTCCTTTTACCTTTAGGTTTTAACACTAGAACTGTGATGTACAAGGAACCAATCACTGTCTGTCGCTTGCTTATTTGTAAAAGCCTATCCAAACACTGTCTTTATTAAAAACAAATAAAAAGCTTTTATTCGACTGCATTAAAACCGCTGGCAGCGTTCTTTCAGTGAGTGCCCTAGTGGCAGTCTAATTTGACGGTGCGCATCAGGGCCGCTTGTTAAAATGCGGCTGATGGATCAGTTATGTGGCTTTAATGGCGCCGCTGTCACAAAGCCAGGAGGGGGACACAGCGTGTTGCCGCCTGCATTAGCACTCTCCTCTGATTAGTCCGAGTAAGCTACCAGGCCAAAACACGGCATGATTGGCAGCGATGGGGTGCAATCTTTCAAAAACAGGAGGCTTGGAAAGTGAGCAACAAAGTCGCAGTGCATTGTTTGGAATTGAAGTTTAGTACAAAAGCCAAAAAATAATAAGTAAACACATTCCCATTGCACATGAGTGCATCATTATGTTGGATAATGCGACAAATATAACACCACCGTATCCAAACCTTACTGGAACAATCGTGTAGTTAACAACGGAGTAATGAAGCCAGGCAAATAATATTTGCAACCATATGTTCAGTCTGTTACTGCGTCCTCGGTTCATTTTTTCTCACGTACATCCTTTATTATGATGTTCAGCCATGTCCCATACGGTCAGTAAGCAATTAACTTGAATTAACAGCTGAGAAGTGGAAGATAAGCGACTCGGCCTGCTTGAAATAGCCTATCTTTCCGATCTCCCACCCCAGGGGCTATATTAATGAAAACGTGCAATTGGTATTGAGGTCTCTAAATTATCTTTATCCTTGAGTGCTGCTCAACAGCTACGCCACAATTATCCATTATTCAGAATTTGGGATGCAACACTGACTCAGACAAGGAAGTGCATCAAGTTCGTGTGTTTCGAGCTTTATTAAGTCTGACAGTTTGTTCTAATTATGTAATCTCACCTCAAAATTCATATTTTAGGCAAAGCAAATACACAGAATAGAACATTTGAAGACACAAGTGTGAAAACACAGCATTCAAACTGTGGGAGGTTTTTTTAGCCCCGAATTTTAACCCTCAACCTATTAGTTATGCAACATGACGCAACAAAAGTAAACATCTGGGCGGCATAATAGCATAGTGGTTAGCATGTCCGCCTCACCGCAAGAAGGGCCTGGGTTTGAGTACCGGGCTTCTGTGTGGAGTTTGCATGTGTTTCCCCATGCTTGCATGGGTTTCCTCCTGGTACTCTGGTTTCCTCCCACAGTCCAAAGACATGCACATTCGGCTTATTGGCAGTTCCAAATTGCCCCAGGTGTGGACGTGAGTGTGAATGGTTGTGTGTTTCTTGCCCTGCGATGGTCTGGTGAGCTGTTCAGGGTGTACCCCGCCTTCGTCTAGTGTTGGTTGAAATAGGCTCCAGCCTTCCCGTGACCCAAATATGATTCAGCGGTTCGGCAAATGAGTGAGTGAAACACCACTAAATGGTCTGTCCATTACTTGGAACATCATTGTGTAAAATCCATTATTACTACTAACTACACTTAATCCCACTATTAGGGTCGCAGGGAAGCTGGAACCCATCTCAGCCGACACTGGGCGAGAGCGGGGTGCACCCTTAACAGCTTGCCAGACTCGCAGGGCAACACACACACAACCATTCACACTCACACTCACACCTAGGGGCTGATTTGGAACAGGAAAATTTGCCCAATGTGCATGTCTTTGAAATTTGGGAGGAAATTGGCATACCCGGAGAAACCCCACAGGAAGTAAACTCTACATAGAAATGCCCAAGCTCAGGGCTTGAACCTAGGAATTTCTTGCTGTGAGGCAGACGTGCTAACCACGATACCGTGTGCTGCCCTATTATCATCATCTTTAGCATTATTATTATTATTAATCTATAATAAAATCCTAAAATAACACACTATCAAATCCCCATTATATCCCAGTCTTCCTGGACATTTTATTCCGGTAACTGGGAGTTTTCTACATGTGTCCTCACATTCTTTAATCATTCTCCATTCTCCTGTCACTGACCAAGCATGATGAATCACTAATCATCAGTACTACATCAGTGAAGAAGCCCCAGCAGTCCTCCACCAGCATGCAGCGAGCTCATGGGCGCGACTGACTCAAAGGTGAGGCAGGCCAGACACACGAGTCTACAAATGTACGTGAGCGGAATCACGAGGGCTATTACTCTGCTAATCCACACAAATCAGTGCCAAGTTTCAGCACTGATACAAAATTAGGCGTTGTTGATATTGGGTATTCAATTACTCATTATTTCAAATAAAATAAATAGATACGTTTAATCTTTTTAGAAGACTGTATAAGAAATCCGAGGCGGCACGAAGATATAGTGGTTAGCATGTACGCCTGAGAGCAAGAAGGGCCTGGGTTCAAGTCCCCGGGCTGGGGCGGTTCTGTGTGAAGTTTGCATGTTCTCCCTATGCTTGCATGGGTTTCCTCCGGGTACTCCGGTTTCCTCCCACAGTCCAAAGACATGCACATTAGGCTAATTGGCTGTTCCAAATTGCCCCTAGATGTGGATGTGAGTGCGAAAGGTTGTGTGTGTGTGTTGTCCTATGATGGTCTGGTGAGCTGTTCAGAGTGTACCCCGCCTTAGCCCAGTGTCGGCTGAAATAGGCTCCAGCCTCCCCGCGACCCTAATACTAGGATTAAGCAGTTCAGCAAATGAGTGTGATGATTATAAGGAATCCTTGTAGAAATCCGGTGTTGATAATGGTTCCTTAATGACTTGATCCATTTCCTCATTTTTACTCCATAAGTCAAAAGTTCACATTTAAACATCAAGTTATCACACCCTGCTCATTGCCATATCGCTTGTAGGGCACAACTAGTGGCCAATACCAAGCCCTTATCTTTGTGTGCACTCTATTCCACTTTTGACTTTGATTGTCAAGTTTATTTCCCAACACCGCCTGAACTTTTACGTATTGTTGACTTCGACTTTGTCCCTGCCCTTTGGGGTTGCCCACTTTGCCAAGAAACCCGAATTAGCAACTGTAATACTTTTGCTGTAACCTTTCTTTACTCTTTTTCTCATAGAAATTTAGATTTTTTTTTTTTTTTCTTGTTTGGGAAACACAATCTGTATGACCTGATAAAGCTTGCATTTATTCATTTGGCAGACCCACACAGAACATCCAGAGCAATTAAGAAATGTGCAAGCAGACGATAGTGGCTCAAACCTCTGTGCAGGTTGTTACTGAGTGGAAGAGTGCATAACCCTAATCAGAGTGGTTGAGTCTGAACTAAATTACATGTGATCACATTCTCTTTAAGGTGTTTTATTTATTATTTAAATACCTAGCACTTTTAGGATCATTCCAAGACTTATTTCTTTTGGACAATGGAATACTTTTATACAGAACTTCTTGGAGTAAAGAATTTTGGTCTAACTTGCTTAATTATATACAGGAATAAGTCACTTTTAAACACCTATTACCTCCGCCAATGTGTTTGTCTGCGTTGGTTGGTTTGTTTTTTTATCTGTTTGTTTGTTAGCAACTTTACGCTAAAAGTTTTGAACCGATTTTGCTGTTTTTTTGGAGGCATGAAGTATGGCCCATGTAACACTCCATTAGATTTTAGTGTTGATCCGGATCACAAACAAAATTTGGATTTAAAATTTTTTTTCTTTTTAAAGATTCCTTACTATTGTGGTATGTGGACAATTTTAACAATTTTGCGTCCGACAACAGAAGTAAAGGCTACAATGGTTTCACGAAAATTACAGTACAACATCTACACAAGATCAATCACACACCAAAGTTTGCTCAAGACCCACGCAGCGTTCCGAATCTGATGGTCTAAAATATATTGGGCTTGTTGAGAAAAGAACTGTAAAAAAGTAATACTGTATATAGCAGAATTAAAAAATAAACTAGGGAAAAAATTAGGAGCTGCCTTGGTGGAGGTATGCGCTCTCCAGGTAATTCTAGTTTTTAAATGCTTTCTTCATGACAATGTGAGAAAACACAATGGATCACTGTACGGCTTCATTCTAGCAATATATACATATTTCAAATCTGATTTTGGCAAAAAAAACCAAACAAAAAAAAAAACCCAAAACTTTATTTGACAGCAAGCCTTTAAGAAAGTTGGGGTTGGTGGTATAGTGGTTAGTGTGCTGGGCTCATGATTGAGAGGTTGTGGGTTCAAATTCCCATCAGACCCCCACCTACTAAGACCCCTGGGCAAGGTCTTAACCACAAGTGTGCCTCTGACCACCCAGGAGTATAAATAGGTACCAGTAAACTTACAGGGATGGGTGCCAGCCTCCCTGCGACCCTAATTAGGATTAAGCGGTTCAGAAAATGAATGAATGAATGAATAAACTTACAGGAGGAGTTGAACAGGTGTCCACATACTTTTGGGCATACTAATTATCTTCATGAGGAACATGTGTAAGAAGACTGTTTACCAAATGCACCAGTAAAACGTTCAGTTTGCATAAAGATAAGTAGCTTACTAGCTTAATGGATATTCTGCTTCAATTATGTTGTTAGCTAGCTACGTGCTAATTAGCTTAATCGTTTCAGCTTGTAATCAGATACAGGCTGTTAAAAGTAACCAATCCCCAAAAGCTTTTACTATCAGTCTACAGAAATACTAATGTTGGACACTTTAAATAAAGCTGGATAGACAATTTAGCATGATATAATTAGGAATATGCTAAATGCTTGCACTAGCTTGCCTTCGCTATTGACTATTAAGGCCCTTGATGAGTATATTTTGCATCTTTTAAGAAGGCTTGCGTTGTGCTAAAACGATTGTGTGATACAGCACGAAAGCAGAGAGGAAGGCAGGAGAGGAAATGTATTAGAGTCACTTCGTTTCAGATCATTCAGGCATCACAAACAGGCAGGTGAATACAGATCACCTAGATAGAGAGACACTCACGTACACTCATACTCAGGGGACCTTGTGAGACACACACACACACACACACACACACACACACACACACACACACACACACGTACACGCAATGGAAAGATGTGAGTCCATGCTTACCAATGGTGTAGCCTCTCTTCAGCTCGCTGCATCGTGGAGCACGCCGTTGGGAATTAGTCGTATTGTTTTCCTGCACCTCGATCGTGGTCGTTTTGGCAACAGGTGATGAAGACCTGGTTATGGACAGACTCGGGATGAAACTGGAGAAGCCTTGAGAGGTGACGTCCACCGACTGGGACTTCTTCTTCAGTCTGTTTTAGACATAAAGCAGAGACATTAACAAGTATGATCTGTTGAGAAAGAAATCACTATGCTACATGCTGCTGTACCTGATACACTCGTATGCTAACGATATGCCAGGCTGTCTCACCTGACATCAGTACCCAACCTCACTAATGACGGATAATTAAAAAAAAATCCTGGTTTCTCAACTTTTTGACAACTGAAATGTGGCACACGGGTTTTTTTTTGGTGGTTGTTGTTTTTTTTTTAATAGGGAAATGAGGTGACTGTCGAAGACCGAAAGCTGTTAAAGCTAAATGTAGGTAAAGTGACTGAAGCTAGGAATTTGACGTGACTGCCAGCAATCTGTATTAAACTCTGAACAACTGTCTATAGACCAGTAATTTTTTATAAAAATAAATAAATAATAACCTATTTCAAACAGAATTAAACCAATCTCAGAATCAGAATCACAGCATCGAACGTGGAATCGCCGTTTTTACGTTGTCTGAGGCGTTTTATGAGGTTTTGAGCTTGGTCCCCCCCCCCAAATTTTTTATTTTTTTATTTTTTTTAATAATAAAATAATTAATTAATTTAGATCCGGCACCAATTTCCAGATGCGGGCGCTGATGAGAAACCGTAATTTTTTTTTTTATCCAGCCTAATACTCTAGCGGCTCAATAGATAAATCCCTACCGCCATAGTTCAGTGTGACAGACACGTATACATTTGAACACACAGTGTATTTGCTGTTAACACATACAGTAGCTTAAAGTGGATGAGAAATGAGCTCAACAGCACCACCCAGGTTCGTAAGTACAAGTATACACAACGATATAAAGAAGTAAAGCTGGGACTGATTTCTTTCTAGCCCACTCTGTAGATTCACACAATTAATCACTTTTAAAATGACCCTTACATTTTGTACACAGGGGGATTAACTTGCCCACCAACACCCATCCACCAATGCACCGACAGCAACAACTTTTTTGATGAAAAATACAATAATAATAATCATATTAATAATAATTCTTTAAATTCTTTTCCTCTAAAACTTTTTTTTTGGAACTTTGTTTTCAAGTAGATAATTCTTTTACTTTCTTTATTTAATTTAAAATGTATCTACTGGGTATTTTAAAAGACAATGTGCACATGTATAATTCAAAAAGTGAAAATATACAGCCTGTATCATGTAACTAAAAATACTAAACAGAACAAAAGCTTAAAGGTAAGACCTTCTTAATATAAACATTTATCAGAGTTATTTCTTTTTTTCCATTACAGTAAGTTCATTCTGCTGCATGACTCGCTCGCATTTGATCAATAACCTTATCATGGTCTTGGTTAAATCCTGCCACAGTGCAAAGCTTTAGGTGACATTTTGAACCAGCGTTAGTGTTTGCACGGACGAGAAAAGTCTGCTTCATCGTTGATTATGAGACCCGAGACAGTTGCGCCGTTGCTCAGAAAGATACCACCTAATGCAAACATTACAATTTATCTATTCAGGCTGCAAATTAACAAAACAGACACAAGGCTTGCTGGAGCAGTGAGGAAGAACGTCGAGAATGTCGTTGGCGGGTAACGGGTCACTAGTTGCACTGAGTGACACTGAATCAGATACATAGCATTTACGAAAAGGAAAACGTTAGCAACCGAGGAGATAGCGGGAGCGAGCAGGGTACACACAGATCGAGTTTATTACAGAGCCATGTGAGCTTTTTAGGACATCGATCACAATTTCAGAGATAAAACGGGCCAATATGTGTATAAACCCCGTCCTGCCTATCGGAAAAGAATCAATAATAGAAATGTACCTGCTATAAAAGCAGAATGTAGATAAAGTACAATCCTTTTTGCAGTTGCTGCTAATGTTAGATTATTCATCTGTTATTTATTCATTTGCCGAACCGCTTAATAGCACAACACTCATCTGTCAGCTCTCTAAAGCACAAACTTCCATCGAGGATTAGTGGCTGCTCATTAATTTGCAATCATAATAAGAGCCAAGCTGTTGAAAGTGAACGGTCAAACTGATATGCCTAGTATCCTAACTCCATGCACGAATTCGCCTGGTGTTCTTTTATATGAATAAGGGCATCTGCCAAATGCTGTAAATGAAAATTGGCCATTGGCCTCAGTGATGGAGATGCACATTTCAAACATTCAGTCGTACGCCTCATATTGCTCATACCCCCATATATACCCTTATAACGCTTATGTATTGTTTTTTTTTGTTTGTATTTTGTTTAGTTTTCTGCTCTGGCTCAGTGCTTTTGGTCCTGGCGAATCTATACCTCAAAACATTGTACTCATGTTTGTCTGTCTAAAAAATTTGTGCTTTACATATAAGGAACATGATGAAATATTAAGGCTAACTAGCCTTCCAACATCAACACCGAGTGCAAGACGCAGAACAAAACAGCTCTGTTTTCTACTTCATCAGCACACCCGTCTAATAAGCGACGCTGTTCGTGTCAGCAAAACAATCCATAAGGCACAGCACTAATTGGAATCCATTAAATGAGGTGTCTCGTAATTCATGTATTATGAACATCGTGGAGAGATTATTATAATTTTTTTAATTTTAACTAGAGCCATGCTCAACCGTCTCAGCCAGGTGCCGTTAGAGCCGATGCAGTCAGAAACAATCAGTGTAAAATCTTCTCGATAATGTCTCTGGCTGGAACTTCTCAACTGATTGTCGGCCAAGGTTTCTTTCTCATTTCAAATATCCATTTTCTTGCGGACTTTTGAAGCAACAGCAGTTTTATTATTCACTTTAATGCTTCAGTCTCAGCTCATACTAATGTCTTCCCGTCTAGATTCATTTAACATTTCTTTTACCATCTTCTCTCTCGCTCACTCACTGGATAGTCCAGGGTTATGGCTAGTTAAGGAACCTTGACTTGGTGTTAGGTGGAAAAGCACTGTATGGTTTGAACTGGTCATTGGGATGCTCATGAATTGTAAGGAACAGCCCGAAAACAATTATGGTGATCAGTTTCTATGCTAATAAGTTAAACATTAATTCAGGAGACTATTATTCCCAACTTATTTTGCAATTATAGCACTGCTATTAAACATTGCATAAAGGTACATACACACAGGACGTAATAATCGAGAAATGACCATATATGGTCAATGAAAGTCAGCAAAATGAGTGATGAGCGAAATTTTCTCAAGCGACTTAAAGTGGGCGAGTACACGGTTAAACGGTCCTGAAATTTCAAGCTACGCAATTTAAGTGACCATCAGAGTGAAAATTTCTATTTCTTTAATTTCTGTAATTTTCTATTTCTCTCCTAAATTGGTCATAGCCAATTCCCACACATGAAGTATCATGTGACCACCACCAACCAGAGAGGGGCGTAAGCCAGCACGTGCCCTTTCCATAACATGTGATGCTGCCACCCACATTTTTTAGAACTGCTAGGCATGCACATTCAGGGGCAGCCTAACACACTCACAGACGGCCATGATTGGCTGGTGATCGCTTTGAGTGATAGCCATCCCTCTCTCCCCATGAGAGTTCAGCCAATGTACTCCCATAGACTCAGTCATGCATCAACCTGGATTCGAACTCACGATCTCCAGGTTGGTCTCCGGTCACACACTGTTTTGATGCACCACTCGAGAGCTCCGAGCAAAAAAAAAAAAAGAAAAAAAAAAAAAAAAAAAACGTTCGCTCTTCCCCTCTCTTGTTGCTTCTTTCCTCGGTTCTTTCTTTT
>JBCNYH010000004.1:6238318-6249431 GCA_039654325.1 Tandanus tandanus
TATACATAAATAAAAATGTTGATTGACAGCTGCCTCCAAACACTGAGTGGAAAACATGCAAGAGGGTTACCTAGGCAACCAGAGCCGGCGACACCTTGAAGTGATTTGCTTATCACTCAGTGGTGAAGCACTTCAATTGTCACTCATCGCTTCCTGTCGGTGCCCCTTAAGTTAATGATCTCCATTCCCTTCCTGCATTAATGCATGTGCACACTGGATGTGTAGGCAGTTCAAGCATTACTAAAGGTGACATTAAGTTTTATATATCACAGACTTTTATTTTGCCAAATTTATTATTGTGGATGTTTATCTGGTTAAAATACACATTTCTCATCCACAACCCTTCATTACATAGGGTACCTTTACCAGAAGGGTATCTACAGTGGAGACTTTCACCCAATCAGTGAGGGACTGCAGTCCCCGGCTTTTGATAAATTGCAGCCTATTAGCAGTTTAAACTCACATTGGGAAACACAATAGAGTATAATCTCTCCAGCAAATTAAATCTTTAACACTATGAATACGTTAATACACTTAATACTCAATAAACTCAGCCACTTCCACTTCCATGGCCCTAATCTGTGCCAGTGCCCCAGAGGTTGCAGGTTCAAATAGCTTCAGGTTTTCGATATCCCAGGATCCCACTGCATTCTACAATTCCGCCCTTAAATAAGTCCCGTCCCTGAGGCGAGAAGAAAAATAGATGTGACAGAAAATATTAAGAGGCTGCGAGGTATTACAGGCATAGCTCTGAAATACTGAAGCAGTTGTGGGAAAAGTGAGGGCGGAATTCTTCCACTTAAACGCCATGTCTACTCTATGCCTCGAGAAAGCTTCCTGAATGGCTGAAGACTCCGACGCAATCTCATCCAGCACCCTCAATCGCCCTCCTTCTGTTAAAGCACTGGATTCTCCTGCTGTTACCCAAGTGCTCAGTCAGGGCTTAAAAAAAAAAAAAAAAAAAAAGAAGCCTGAACGAGCAAAACAATATTTCTGGCAATTCTTTCCTTTTCAGTGTCAGCCAAAAACAAAAAAAGAGCTGACAACTGCATGATTTAAAGTCGATGGATCAAGAAGCACTTGGGTTAGTTACGCAACAGACGCAATGATGTCGCTGATGAAATCATGTACACGGTTCACACAGGTTGCAAGGATGAGTGAACATCCATCCATTATTCAACATCCACTTTTATTAGTTAAGCTCTTACAGTCACATACGTCACATGGCGTACAACACGTCAACAGTGTACGGTTAGCAGGCGTGTCGTATGAAACTCACCTGTTGTGCGATGGGAAAATGCTGCCGTAGACCCTTGTCTTGTTAAAACAAGAATTCCGGCTAGTTACTAGGAAATGGACCTGGCGTTGCTAATTAGCTGCTAAACGCTAGTAGCTAATTAGCAACATCGAGTCCATTTCCTAGGATTGTTCTGCGATGCCCTACGGCGTCCTATAGCTGTGTTATGATAGACATACGAATTTCATACGCAGTCTGGGTCATCAGTACGATTTTCTTACCATAATCAATGCTTTACATTAAACCTTTTAAGACCATTAAGGTCTTCCTTATATACCCACCTGTATATTGCTAACAGTGGTAAGCCACACACGAACAGGAACTGCACGCGAAATCGCCTGTTTTACATGATCTTTGGTAGCAAATAGTAAAAGGTTTTGGGGAATTCCATGTTTGCTGGCAACCGTATCTTTAAACTCTGACTGGTTATCACCCAAATCAGTCGTCTGTAAGTTCAACTCAGTTGCCCACCCACTTCGCGTCGCTTGAGAAAATTTCGCCTCTCGTCGCTCGTTTCGGTGGCGCTTACTGACTTTGCATAGCTCCTTTGACGCTCATCGCTTCCTATGTGGATGCGTCTTTATGTTAAGCGTACGCACGTCACGTAACATATGCATTCATTAGGAATATCATACGAGAAATTTTTATTGTTCTTGAAACAACCGTATCACTTTCATAAGAGCACAATACGACATGACTTACAGACGTGACCTGTAATACTTGACAGATGTACAATGTATTATTTGTCAACGCAACTATGAAGCTTTCGAATCCACCTCTGTCTCTCTCCAAACCTGCGTCAATTCCTTCTGTTTGTTCAACAGAAAAAAGAAAAAAAAAACCTTACAGGATGTTTGTGAAAAGGTGGCAGCAATGTGACGTAGTGGTTAGCACGTCCACCTAACAACAAGAAGGTGCTGGGTTCGAGTCCCAGGCTTGGGTGTTTCTGTGCTGAGTTTGCATGTTCTCCCCGTGCTTGTATGGGTTTCCTCTCACAGTCCAAAGAAGGGTCCCAACCTTCTGATCCATAAACTAGAGCCTTAACCACTAAGCCACCACTAGCCGTTTTGCTTTTCATTCAGTATTTTGTCTTTATGAGTGAATTTCTAACTTTCCGAACCACTTTATCCTTTATTATGGTCAAAGGCAGGGTGGAGCTTATCTCAGCCAACTCTGGGTGAAGGCAGGGAACATCATGAATAGCTCGCCAGACTATTGTAGGACCAACACACTCACACCTAGGGGCAATTTGGAACACCCAATTAGCCTAATGCACACGTCTTTGGACTGTGGGAGGAAACCAGACACACACGAATAGAACAAAAACTCCACACAGAAATGCCCCACTCTGCACAGGGCCACTACACCACGGTAACACCATGATTTCTAACCTTTTTATGTCAACTAGAAATTCTTCTACAGTGCTTTATTTACTGTCCACACATTCCTAAATCTGAATCGCCTACAACGTCCTGATTTTCCATTCTATTTTATGTGCTATTACTTAAATAGATCTCCTGATAGGAAAAAAAAAAAATAGTCTGATGAATCAGCTGAGTGAGAGATGAGGCATCGGTGGCCTTTAAACAATTGCAATACAGCAGAGTTTATTTCGTGTAGGAAAACTCTGTACTGCCAGTTATGCTTTGAATGCACACACACACACACAAAATCAGTATCATTACAGCAACTACTTCAAAAATGAGCGATGCCAAACCCCAACCTTACCCTCAACGTAAAACATGCCGTCACCTTAAAATTTCATGACTGGCATTACTTGA
Source organism: Tandanus tandanus (assembly GCA_039654325.1). Classification (NCBI taxonomy): domain Eukaryota; kingdom Metazoa; phylum Chordata; class Actinopteri; order Siluriformes; family Plotosidae; genus Tandanus; species Tandanus tandanus. The sequence goes on from JBCNYH010000004.1 coordinate 6,241,397, forward strand.
GTAATGGGACTTTTGGATGGGAGTTTTTGCCCCAGATGGCACAGTGGTGTACCGGTTAGCACGTCTACCTCACAGCAAGAAGGTCCTGGGTTTAAATCCAAATCTGTGTGTCGTTTGCATGCTCCTCCTTATGCTTGAGTGGGTTTCCTCCGGGTTCTCTGGTTTCCTCCCACAGTCCAAAGACATCCACGTTAGACTTATCGGATGAACCAAATTGCTCCCAGTTGTAAGTGTGATTGTGAAGGGTGTGTGTGTGTGTTAGACCTGCGACGAACCCCAAACCTTCACCCAATGTCGGCTGAGATAGGCTCCAGCCTCCCTGCAACCCTTATAAGATTACGCAGTAATAAGTGAGCGAGAGTTTATGTCCCCATAAAGATGACAAGTCCCCACAACGTGATAAATACCTTCCTCTCTATAAGATCCCTTTCTCTCTCCCTCTTACTTACTTACTTACTCACACACACACACACACACACACACACACACACACACAGAGGTTTCTATAACTTCGAGGACAATACACTGACTTCCATTCATTTCCCAGAGATGTACCCTAACTATGAAAATAACCACTACTCGACTAACCCTAACCCTAACCCTAACTCTAAAACACGCCTTTATCTTAAAATGTACTGATTTACATGATGGGAGCTTCCCAGGCTCGGGCCGTTTCTGTGTGGAGTTTGCATGTTCTCCCTGTGCTTGCGTGGGTTTCCTCCAAGTACTCCGGTTTCCTCCCACCGTCCAAAGACATGCAGATTACGCTAATTGGCTGTTCCAAATTGCCTTGAGGTGCGAGTGTAAGTGTGTGTGTGTGTGTGTGTGTGTGTGTGTGTGCCCAGATTTGGCTAAGATGGGCTCCAGCCTCCCAGTAACCCTAATAGGATAAATTGATTTGATCGGTTAAATCGGTTTAGGTGCCCACAATGTAGCACAATGAATATCTAGACAACACACACACACAGACACACACACAGACACACACACACAGGAAACTATTTCCAGATATATCAGCTTTCCTAACATATGCATTAATGCATAATCCTTTTTTTCGGTGTCACCCCAGGGGCCTGCGTTAGTAGCCTATTTATTATGATAGCGGTGTAGTTGTTTCATGATTGGTTTGTCTAAAGAGCGCCAGTAAGATATTTGCTAAACATAGCAACCACTATAATCAGAGTGATGGTCCATGTACGGGATATAACTTTCAACATGTTTCAGACATCAACGTGATCTCCCTAGAGAGAGATTATATAAAGGACATATTTACATGATGATTTGAGACTTTGAACCCGTATAATAGCGCGTAACAGACGACAGAAAACTGTTAGCGTATGCATACAGAATAGGAGTTAATGTTTTCCTAAAGCTCAGGTGCACTATGACCTCCAGAGCAGTTTTGTAATAACAGGCTAATAAATGACCACAACAGCAAACAGATGAAGTATAATAATCGATATTTGTACTGAAAAATCTGTATTTTTCCAAAATAAATTTTTTTTTTTTTTCAATTCTACGCCTCACCATATAGTCCCCTACATCTGATAAAAGAATGCGAGAGAACCTGCGAGCACGCCACTCAGCAAACGGGATAAACAGGTGAGAGAGAAGCCAGAGGCAATGTCGGTTACATCTCTTTTTCCGCTTGAGTTAATCGCAGAGCTCAGGTGCACCAGCACATCCTTTCTAAATCTGTTCATCCCTCTATGTCTAATCTGCGCCACCAGTGGTACGCCCAGTGACCTGGAAGACATCCATCATGGGCGAGAAAAGAATACCGCAGCTCCCATCCAGCTAGAGTCATAGCAAAATGGAAACTCAGAAAACGACCAACATATGAAGAGATATGAAGAAAGCTCAATGGTTTAAGCTCTCATCTAGTGATCAGCAGGTTGTGAGGTCAAATCCCAGGACAACCAGAGAACAACTGTTGAGCCCTTGGCCGCTTGTATCTTCTTTCACTCGCTCATTTGCCGAAATACTTAATCCAGCCAGTGTCAAGAGGAGGCTGGAGCCTATCTCAGCCGACACTGGGTGAAGGAGGGGTACACCACAGGTGAACAGCTTGCCAGACCATTGCAAGGCCAACACACACACACACACACAACCATTCACACTCACACTAACACCTAGGGGCAGTAGTCGGGCTATGTCTGACTACTATAAAACGCCTTGTGAGCATTCGGGTATCCTACGTACGGATTTTTGTGTACTAATAATATACAGCTATGAGTATTTGGATGTAGCCATGAGCATTGAATAAGGCAACTAATTACGGAGAACATAAAACAGGTTCATCGGTCAATTGAATACCGTCAGTATCACGATTTAGCAGAAATATTAACTTTCCTTCAGAAATGAAGTGATTTTTACTCCAAGAACACATCAATAAAGAGTCTGTATAATGTAGCATGACAGGCAGACCCAGCTTCCTAAACATAAAGCCTATTATATAGATATGATAATGCTATGTATGATTAGGGGGTAGTAGCAGGAGATGGAGGCGAACAGACTGTTCATGGGTGGGAAAAAAAACAGGGTGCACAGAAATGAAGCTCAGGTGTGCAGAAGAGCATGTGAACGGTGAGCACCCCCTGGTGCCTGTATACTTATTAATAGTCTGCTTGTTCCTTCATGTTCTTTTTTCTTTTCAAATTATTTTCATTTCATAAGAAATTGTGATCGAGGCGGCACGGTGGCGTAGTGCTTAACACGTCCACCTCACAGCAAGAAGGCCTGGGTTCGATTCCTGGGTTCGGGGGTTTTGTTGTGGAGTTTGCATGTTCTCCCCGTGCTTGCGTGGGTTTCCTCCGGGTACTCCGGCTTCCTCCTACAGCCCAAAAACATGCACAGTACGCTAACTGGCTGTTCCAAATGGCCCCTAGGTGTGAGAGTGAGTGTGAATGGTTGTGTGAGTGTTGTCCCTGCGATGTTCCTGCGAGCTGTCCAGGGTGTACTCCGCTCTTGCCTAGAGTCGGCTGAGATGGGCGCCAGCCTCCCCGCGACCCTAATTAGGATTAAGCGGCTCAGAAAATGAATGAATGACGATATTGTGATACATATTATCGTGAAAATGTCAGAAAATATCGTTATACAATTAAATCGCCCAGCCCTAATTCCAATTAATAAAAGATTCAAGTAACTGTTTGTGTTGACGCCAGTGTGGCTGGGAGAGATTCGTCTGTGTCCTTATACATAGACGTGTGCAGTTATGTTAAAATGAACGGCTCTGACATAGTAATTATTTTAAAATGACTCTAATTTGCTGTTTTGGTCCAATATGTAATAACAAGCCTCCATACCACCCAATCGTTCCTCCAACATGCCCTGAAGAGATATCACTCATTACGGTTTGGCCTGTCTATTACTTTCAGAAAGATAGGAAGAAAATAGAGAGAGTGAGAGAGAGTGAGAGTGAGAGAGAAATTACTTGGCTAGCTTCCAGCTTCAGCACCAAGAGCAGTAAACAAAAGCAACAGCTGCACTGCAAACAACAATAACACCACCCGCAACAGCTCCCACCCTGCGCGTGCTCTAATTAAAAGCACACGTCCCATGACGCATCAGAACGGAGGAGTGTGTGAAGCACTTACTTGTGTGCTTCCATAAACAGAATTTTCCCTACAATTACCACCGAGATGACTTCGGGGACAAAAACAGCAGCAGCATGGCCGCGCACATGTCTTGCACGTACAGCTAGCGAGTCACTGTCGGCTAATTTGTTGTCATGTGAAACACTGACTTACAGTAAGTCATGGCTTGGATACGCGGTCTGAGGTTGCAGATGACAGATGGCCACATGTCTGTGATGCTCATATCCATTTCTTTCTCACTTTCCTTTTCTCTCAGCTAGCATTCGCAACCAAGGGGAATTTAGCCACATGTTAGCCCCAGTTGTTCATCCCCCAGTACCACCATGCTGACACTGTTGTGTCCTTGACTGTTGGGCCGGCCGGGCCATTAACCCTCAATTAAACAATGATATAAATGTCGCTCTGGATAAAGGCGTCTGCCACTGCAGTAAATGTCAAAATATTGACTTATACATCTTAATACGTCACGTATTAGGACAGCTGTGGCCAAAAGTTTGCTGGTTCGGTTCCTGAATCGGCAGGAAAAATGTGCTGTGTCCCCTTCACCGCCCTTACGGCTGAAGTGCCCTTGAGCAAGGTACCTAACCCTGAACTGCTCTCTGGGCGCCACAGTGTGGCTGCCCACTGCTCGGAGTGTGTGTGCTCACTGTTCACCTGTGTGTTCTCACTTTGGATGGGATGAAATGTCGAAATGTCCCAATTCTTATGATTTAATGTGAAGGAATTGTTCCCTTCTCCCCTGTAAGTCTAGGAAAGGAAATCCCTCTTGCTCACCCAGCCTGTATTCTGTGCACGGTTTGGCGATGGCAGTTTAAACAACAGGTAGTCAGGACCAAAGCCAAACCACTTTGCAGTTCCTGGGGCTCATTATTCATCCTTCAACCTATCATTTATATCATCAGCGACACCTCCTCTACACTACAAAAACAGTTGAAACAACTAATATACTGGTTAGATCCAGCCAATATATCACGTGGGTTCATTTTCGTAACTGCTTTATCCCTTATTAGGTTGGCAGGGAGGCTGGAGCCCATCCCAGCTGACTCAGGGCGACACAATTTGAAATAGCCGATTAGCCTAATGTGGCTAGGAAGCCTTGAGAGGAAACCAGAGTACCCAGAGGAAACCCGCAACACACAAGCTAGAAGTGTCAGCCCACCAAACCAATATGCATAGTTGGAACCATCAACCATCAATTTCTGAAGCGCTTAATCCTAATTCGGGTCGCGGGGAGGCTGGCGGCCATCTCAGCCGACTCTGGGCGAGGGCAGAGCACACCCTGGACGGTTTGCCAGACCGTCGCAGGGCAGAAACTCGCTGACGGCAACCCAATGGCCTACTCTTTATAAACGTCAGCATTGGTTCTTTTACATACCTTTCACCACAGACAGTGAGAGACACGGCTGGCCTTTGATAACCCAGTTAGCTGCACTGGGGGGACAGCAGTGACAACCCGGCAATAGTGGGGCTTGAACCCCTGACCTTCGTATCAGTAAGCCAGCACCCTACCACCGCGCCACCACTGCCCCTTGGTTGAAACCTGTCCAAGCAAAACATTGGTCCGCCTCACAGTTTAACAAGCAGGTTTGAGGTCCCGGGGTTCACGTCCCGGGCTCGGCGAGAGCATTTCTGTGTGAAGTTTGCAAGTTCCTTCCCTGCTTGCATGGGTTTTCTCTGGGTACTCCGGTTTCTTCCAACAGTCCAAAGACATGCACGTTAGGTTAATTGGTCGTTCCAAACTGACTCTAGATGTGATTGTGAGTGTGAATGTGTGTGATGTTCAGGGTGCAGCCTGCTTTCCCTCAGTGTCGGTTAAGATCGGCCCACGACCCTAATAGTAAGATATGGGTTACTACAAGTTACAAAATATTAGTTATTACAACAGACTATTCCAAGTGGGTGTAATATTACAGTTTGCCAATTCTGGCTCCCAATTGATAAACCAGAGAAAATATCTGTTTATTAAAAATGATTTTTAAAAAGCTTGTAGGCTTTCTTCATTCAGCCGTTATATAACTGACTCGGTTTGACGTCAGTGCCATGGCACCGCTGCCTTCTATCAATGGCAAGTGGCAGAGTAATGAAACCCTTGAGTACCATTCCCAGGACTAGAGGCAAGACAACACCATCGAGCAGAGAGGCAACAACAGCCCTGCTATTTTATTGCGGATGTTTTTATCTCCTGTGTGTCCTTGTTGTTTAAGAAAAGGCTCTTAGAAGAGAGTTATGGGAGGTTTGGCTTGTCTGACTGGGCTTTAGAGACCTTCAGAATTTCTGATGGCTTAATCGAGGGAGGGGATTGTGCAGAATCTAATACAGGTTGATAAGCATTCACGATCGGACTTCGATGACCATTCGAACACTCTTTATCGGTGTAAACTGTAGATCTTTAAGTCAATACAAAGTAGAAATAGCGAGATGGAGATCTAGGATCAGTGCAGTGCTTCAATGTTACTTTTCCATAAATCCCAGCATATCATTCACGCATTTGCTGAACCATTTAATCTGACTAGGGTGTCGGGGAGGACGGAGCCTATCTCAGCCAACTCTGGGGGAAGGCGGGATGCACCCTGAACAGCTTGCCGGTCCATGACAAAGCCACTAGCACTCACATTCATACCTAGGGGCAATTTGAAACAGCCAGTTAGCATAATCTGCATGTCGGTAGTAATGCCGGAGGAAACCAGAGTGCCCGGAGGAAACCTGTGCCAGCAGGCTGCTAGACTTGAGTAAGGAATTTCATTTCTTCATTATTTTTAAACATGCTTGAATGACAATAAACCTGAAGCTAATATTCACTTATTATCCAGCCATCCATTTTCCAAACCTCTTAATCCTACTCGGGTCACAGCCGACTTTGGGCAAAGGTGGGGTTCACCCTAAACAGCTTGCCAGTCCATTGCACGGCCAACAGACACAGGCATTCACACTTGCACCTAGGGGCAATTTGACACAGCCAATTAGCCTAATGTGCATGTCTTTGGACTGCCGGAGGAAACTGGAGTACCCAGAGGAAACCCATGCAAGCATCGTGAACATGCACAGAACTCCACGCAGAAACACCATCGCCAAGCACAGGACTTGAACCCAGGACGTTTTTCTGTGAGGCACTACTACGCCAGGGTGCCGCCCCCGCCAGCATACATCATACTATCATTTTTGGAATATTGATGTGGTAGGATAAAATGACACCGCAGTGGAGCTCTTTTGTTCAGCTCAGCGTTCATCATCACAAGCCACTAAAGCACTATGAAGATGACATGACAAAGATGCAGCCTTTGGAGATGTACGAGGCATGTACAAATTAGCTGTCCGGTACATCTTAATGGACCATTTCAGTGACATGTGGGTGGGTGATGAACAAATGGTGGTCCATCACTGAAAATGCCATGCTAGTCATTCCGCAGTTAAATGGCTTTGCTGAGGGCGACAGTGAGTTATCAGTACCGGGACGACATTTCACTTTACATGACAGATACATGCACAAGGAGCTCGCAAAAAAGGACTTAAAGACTCGTAGGATAGATACATCGCCTCTGAAAGGTTTCTGTGAGATAGCAAATGATTTCAGGTGAAACAGAGGTACACGAAAGAACATAACCAAAACACTAGCAGAAATTTTAGAGGCTTAACTGTAAAGACAAACAGGACAGCACTGTGATGTAATGTTTAGAACATAGCAAGAAGGTCCTGGGTTCGAGTCCCTGGCTTGGGAGTTTCTGTGTGGAATTTGCATGTGTGAGTTTCCTCCGGGTACTCCGGTTTCCTCCCACAGGTCACAGACATGCATATTAGGCTTGCTGGCGGTTCCAAGTGCATCATGCAGACATCCCATTCTGTAAATACTCTTTTCAGGGAGGTACAGTACACTAAATCAGTGCAGTGTACTGACATTGTTATTACACTGTTATTACATTTCATTGTACTGGCGTACCCTTTAATATAATCTGAAGTGAGATGTGTTTTATATTGTTTTTCAGGTTTTTGTTTGCCATGGTGATGCTGGATAACAGGGATGGGAATCACCAGGGAGAGCATGATATGATATCACGATATCCAGGTGCCGATTCGATCCGTATCACGATTCTGTACATTTTTTTTCTGCTTCCTTTGTCACAATTTTAAAACCTTGAACCATGTAAAAGAAAGTTTGTAAGTTGCTATTCCTGCACAAAGTCTGCAAATAATTTGCTCCTACCACACACGATGTTGTGATTAAACCACCTCAAATTCATGCATACACATTAAAAATTTATTAAAAATGAACCATGAATGTTGCTGACGGTAGAGCACGAGTTTGGCATAGACATGGGAGCGTTATGCAGATGCTCATATTCTGGAGCGAGACTGCTGGGCTCTAGCGCGAGACTGCTGGGCTCTAGCGCGAGACTGCTGGGCTCTAGCGCGAGACTGCTGGGCTCTAGCGCGAGACTGCTGGG
>JBCNYH010000004.1:6282453-6332601 GCA_039654325.1 Tandanus tandanus
ATATATATAATGTTTTTGACAAACATCATTCATTCTTCACCCATCTTGCATCCATGATGCACTGGGACACTTCCATGGTTTCGGTTGCAGTGTATACTTTCACATGACAGGGTTGTAAGCCCACAGCAGAAGCTCTTCCCTAAGACAAACATCCATTTACAAACTTCCATTCACATTTAAGGGCAATTAAAAATATCCACTTAGCATAATGTGTGTGTATTTGGACTGTGGGAGGAAACTGGAGTAGCCCATGTAAAAGCTTCACACAGAAGCGCCCTTGCCGGTCATGGGGTTCGAACCCAGGACCTTCTCACTGTAAGGCGAGAGTGCTACCCACTACACCACCACGCCCCCAAACCACATACACACTTAAATAAATATTATGTTATTATGTCCCATATTCCTCTGTCTTTTGCAATGTCCCGCCATGACCTTTGTGCACTTAAGTTGTATCTCCGAACCACTTACGACAGAAACTTATTAGGTTCATATGAAAGGTCTTTGGACAGGCTTTTAGAAAAAGTGGATTTGGTTGCTGTGGTAACCATGGTAGCTATGGAAAACTATTCTTTATTATTAGCTCTACAACTACTTATGATAGAGATTTGATGTTTCGTTTATGTGAAGGGGATTTTTTTTGGTTTTTCTGTGAATGAGCCATCCTGGGACATCCCAGAGAGCTTTATGCACCGCTTCTAGTTTAAATATATATATTTTTTTATTATTTACTGAATTATATACAGGCGGGGTGGCACGGTGGCGCAGTGGTTAGCACGTCCGCCTCACAGCAAGAGGGTCCCAGGTTCGATTCCCGGGCTCGGGGCGTTTCTGTGTGGAGTTTGCATGTTCTCCCCATGCTTGTGTGGCTTTCCTCTGGGTAATCTAGTTTCCTCCCACAGTCCAGTGGGGTTGACTGGAGATTGTCGGAAGCTTCCCAAAAGATTATGATTAATATTTCACATAAACATTATCAATAAAACTTAAATTATAATGATATAATTATAATTTTGCTTGGAAGGAAACAGGACTTCAGTTTTTGCGTGTCCTTCACCTTTTTCTCATTACTTTCCGATATCTGGACACTTTATTGAGCGTGAGCTCTTGCATATCAAGTGAGCATACCTTTTAAATATTTGAAAAGCCCTTTGCTGATAAGAAATGCGCTACTCTTTTTTTAAGTGCCTGCAGCAAATCATGGGTTTGTATTAAAGCAGTCATTCAAATACATCACTTCTACGTATAGTAACAACTATACAACATTAAGCTGATATAAAAAAAAAAAAAACATTATTTACGAGCATACACTTAAGTCACTGATACGCTTCTGTAAGAATTCTGTAAGGAGGCATTTAACAAACCTTTATGGAAGGAGTCACCAGTGTCTGTACTATGCGTCAGTCTCATACTGTATAAAGCTTTAAAGTTTTCTGAAAGGAATGGCTGTTTATTTTACTGCTTATTTTAATCTGGGAAATTGCTGTAGTACAAGACAAAAAAAACCCAAAACTGTTAGGTGGTAACAATAACACTGCTTCAATATCCTGTACCAGCACATCATATGGCATGGGGCAGTGCTGGCTCAGTGGTTGAGGTTCTGGATTGCAAGCCCCAGTACCACCAAGCTGCCCCTGTTGGGCCCTTGATCAAGACCCTTAACCCTCAATTGCACAGTTGTATATATATAAAAAAAGATAGTCACTCTGGATAAGGGTGTCTGCCAAATGCCGTAAATGTCATATGTTATTACAGTACTTTCAAAAGCTGGAAGGTAAGCTGGCTACCACTCAGAAAGGAATGGAGAGAAACATTTAAGGAAATACCCGAAAAGACAAAAAGACCAACATCTGGATAAGACAACAGATCAGGGAGAAAGACAGTACAGATTGCTAAATTAAAGAAATGGACATGTGCGGGCCACTGCGTCCGTATCACAGGCGGTCGCTGGACCAGCAGGCTACCGATGTGGAGCCCAAGAGATGGAGCTGGGAACCGTGGACGCCAGTACAAAAGATAGCAAGATGAGATCACCTTGTTTACCAAAACAGGCAACTGGTACCATCTGGCAAGGGACCGCTGGGAATGTAAATGGCAAGCTGAGGCCTTTGTCCAACAGGGGACATCACCAGGCTGATGATGCTGATGATTTCTTTCACAAGACAAACTCGATTCCAATAGCGCCAATGGGGATGTCTCTGCCACCAATAAAGTCTAGTCCTTCTTGTTACATGTTAAACTGATCAGCAATAACAATAAAAACCATTATGAGCACTGATAAAGTGAATATCATTGATTACCTCAGTGCAGTGGCACCTGCGAAGAAGTGGGATGCATTAGGCAGAAAGTGAAGTCAGTTCTAGAAGTTGACGTGTTGGAAACAGGAAAAATGGGCAAAAGTAAGGATCTGTCTTGCTCTAACAAGCTCCACATGGTGTATGCCTCAACTACCATTTACACATACTTCATATGTACGCTACTGAAGAGGAACCATTTCAAATGAAACTCAAACTCAAGTTTATAGTCATTCATCCACATACAGGGCGTGTAGTATGCTCCGGGTCCCGCAGACATTAAAGACATTTAACCATGTTGTGAACTTTAACCTCTTTGGATTCAGTTCTGAAATCTTATCACTTTCTCACCCATGCATTTGCCAAAACTCTAAATCCTAGGGTCGCAGGGAAGCTGGTGCCTATCTCAGCCGACTCTGGGCAAAGGCAGGGTACACCCTGGACAGCTCGCCAGACCATCCAGACCAACGCTACACAACTGCTCTCTGAATAACACCTGATTTCCTCGGACACTGACATGACTGGAAACATATGCAGATAAAAATAATTCATTCCTGCCCCTGCGCTCTGTCGAGTGTTTACTCACTGCACTAGATGCAAAGGCCTGTAAACTGACCTTTCATATTAATTATTGTCCCTACATTGTCCTGAGGCTTAAGCCTGACTATTATGTAACCTAGTGATTACTACAGCCTGTGTTTGCTTTGAAATGTCAGACTACTGCTCTGCTAACAAGCACGCATGAATAGTGTCCTGCCTTTTTCCATGCGCTTATGCAAATCGCTTTGGAGTTATGGTGTTAAATGTAATTAAAAAAAACATATCAAGTGATGCCGAGTCAACGCTGGCCTGCAGTCAGCTTCCAGCCCAGAGCTCTGGATTAAGCCAGAGCGGAGTAAAATATAAATATTTCTGTGCTTATATTCTAAAGCTAACATCTCTATCATACGGATCTTAATCCAAATCCAAATGCATACATGATATTATCTGGCTGATTTTTCTATTGGTTTAGTTACACTTAAAAGGATAAAAAAAAAAAAAAAGTAATGCACATATTAATAGAACGTGAGTGGCTCATATATTCAAAACTGGCTTGCATCATCATCATCATCATCTTCTTCGGCTTGATCTGGGGTCGGGTCGCAGGGGTAGCAGCCCAAGTAGTGAGGTCCAGACGCCCCTCTCCCCAGGTTTGCATTTTTAAATAAATAATAAAACCAATATATTCTCAGTTACTTACGTCTTTGCCGAACTGCTTAATCCCATTAGGGTCACAGGAAGGCCGGAGCCTATCTCAGCCGACACTGGATGAAGCCTAAGTACGCCCTGAACAGCTCACCAGACCATTACAGGGCAACACAACATGACATGTCTGAATGTCAAGATTATCCCTTGCACACTTGATCATGCAGAACCGCGCACCAGGGAGACATGGCAAAGGCCGTGGCAGAGGCTCAGGAAGGGAGAAGAAGATGCGAGGCCGCTGCAATGGATCCATGACCTAACATGGTTTTGGATTGACAGAGCATGTCTTTGGATTGTCGGTGGAAACAGGAGTACCCGGAGGAAACCCAAGCAAGCATGAGGGGGGACATGCAAACTCCACACAGAAACGCCCTCGCCGAGCCCGGGATTCGAATCCAGGACCTCCTTGCTGTGAATGGCCAATGCTAACCACCATACCACCATGCTACCCTAAAACCCATGAGATATATATGAAAATTTAATGCTATATTATAGCAAAATGTTAAACAGTTTTAATTGGAAAATGATTTGTGCAGTCAACAGCAGGGTGTGGAAGAACTTGGTCCAGTCATCATTCAGTCATTCTCCAAACTGCTCCATTCAACCAGAGTCATGGCGACGCTGGAGCCTATCTCAGCCGACACTCTGAACAGCTCTTTACACCATCACAGGGCCAACACGCACACACACAACCATTCACACTCACAAAAAAAATCTAGCAATAATAATTATACCATGATTGCGTATTTTACATAAAATATGAGAAAATATTACACACAGAATTCCAACACACCGGAAACAGAGCTCCTGCTCAGCCACCCACATTACGCTAACTGGCCAAAAATAAGGCCTGTAGATGACAGGTCTGTGTAAATGTGACAAATGTCTGTGGTACACTATAATAAGCTTGTTCACAGCACTATGACCTAGCTGCTCCTTCAGGTCCAACATGCTCTACCATATCTAAATCTGCTCCACTGTGGCCTAGATTAGATTGGGTTGCTTCCTCGGCTTCAATTTAAGACTTCTCTCTGCCAATCTTTGCAATATACTGTATCTTATATATAGAAACAGTTCTGTACATCACAGGCACACTGCCAACTTGGGGAATAAATAGCAACCCAGGCAATCATGTCATTAATTGCCGTGTCTGCTGCTCCTTTTTCCAAACATGGGGCAGCGGAATTCCTTCTGCAATGGCCCTCTCCTAATTCTTGTTGCAGTTCCCAATTTTGACCACTAGGTGCAGTGAAGCGGAATAGCGCAGTGAGCATGATCCCCAATGATTCCATGATCTTACACGCTTCACTTGCTTATTTGCACAAACCGCTTTCTCCTACTGGGGTCGCAGGGAGGCAGGAGTCTATCTCAGCCAACACTGGGCGAAGATGGGGTACACCCTGAACAGCTCACCAGACCATCACAGGGCTAACACACATACAACTATTCACACTCACATGCACACCTAAGGGCTATTCGGAACAGCCAATTAGCCTACCGTGCATGTCTTTGCACTGTCGGAGGAAACCAGTGAACCCGGAAGAAACCCACGCAAGAAAGGGAAGAACATGCAAACTCCACACAGAACCCAGGACCTTCTTGCCCTTAGGTGGATGTGCCACCGTTCTGCCCTGAATCCAAAAATGTCAATAGAATTGTAGCAATTTTTAATTATTATTATTATTTTACTTAAAAGCGGAACGTTATATACCTGACTAATGCTTTAGCTTCGAATGAGCCACAACCATTTCTGTTTTTTTATTTTTCTATGGTGACTATGAGGTCAACTCCTAGGAGTAGATTAGCCAATCAAAGCTCAGATTTGCTATTGTCTAGTGACAGAGCATAGAAATATATATATATATATATATACACACACACACACACACACACACACACATAACAGTGGAGGAGTGGGATGTATTAGGCAGAAGGTGAACAGTCAGTTCTTGAACTTGATGTGTTGAACACAGGAAAAATGAGCAAGCGAAAGGATCTGAATGACTTTAACAAGCGTCACAATGTAAAGGCTAAATGTCTGGGTCTGTTAATTTCCAAGGAAGGGCAACCAAAAAACTGGCAAGAGTGTCATGGGTGCCGCCCAAGGCTCACTGATGCGTGTGCTGAGTGAAGGCTTGTACGTCTGGTCTGATCCCACAGAAGAGCTACTCTAGCACAAACAAAAGCTGAATCTCTTAATGCTGGATATGACAGAAAGGAGTCAGAGAGCACAGTGTATTGCAGCTTGCTGTGTATGGAGCTGCCTAGCTGCAGAAAAGTCAGGTGGTGTTAATGCTATGACTGATCGGTATATATACCTACAGACACAAAACAACATGGAAATATTCTGATTTATTTTCCATTCCAGCTGTTTCTCGGCTGTCTGCCAGCAAACATCATGTTTTGTTAAGAGCCAGTTTGATAAATGCTGTGCTGAAAAGAGCCAGCCTGTCTCAAACCTTGCCACCCATGCATGCATTTGCAACAATTTTATTAATTTTCCATAGTTAAACATCAAAATAGAGATGCAAAGTAAACTGAAAATATTCAGGATATAATCACATACTGGCTGTCTAAATGTCAATGGAAAAGAAAAACAGGATCAGCCTCCTGTGGAAAAGGAAAAAAAACGGCATGTTTCTGTAAAACAATCCGAGGAACAATCCTAAAACGAGTGCCAGTGAAATGGAAAGCAATTTCTCATGTAGCAGTGAGAACTCCACGCTCATCACCGCGCCTGTCACCTTGGCCTGAGTGGTGAGAATGCATCGTATCATCTACTGTGTGCGCACGTGTGTGTGTGTGTGAGAGAGAGAGAGAGTAAGAGTGAGAGAGTGAAACGAACAGAGAGGCAGAAAGTAAGAGAAACAGAGAAATAGAGAGACAATAAGAGAGATAGGGAGAGAGGGAGAGAGAGAGAGAGAGAGAGAGAGAGAGAGAGAGAGAGAGAGAGAGAGAGAGAGAGAGAGAGAGAGAGAGAGAGAGAATTGGAGCTGTCCAGGTATGAGCTGGGACATCACATCAAATATGGATGCTTTAATTTCTTCCCTGGTATAGCCATCCACAGATCTCCAAGCTTCTCTCTCTCTCTCTGTGTGTGTGTGTGTGTGTGTGTGTGTGTGTGTGTGTGTGTGTGTGTGTGAGAGGGAGAGTAAGAGTGAGAGTGAAACGAACAGAGAGGCAGAAAGTAAGAGAAAGAGTGTGTGAGTGTGTGTGTGCGTGCGTGTATGCAGAATTGAGTTTGATGCAATGCCACACCCCGGAGTTTCGCTGACTTGAAGGGAGCACTTCATTTCAAAGCTCAACTAGGTAATGAAAAGCAATGTGCCACCTTCCTTTTTTCATTAAGAGGCTGCTGGTGAAATATAAAGTACTAAACACTACAAGCACACGAACAGAGGAAACGAGGTTGTTCGCCTCCAGGGGGGGGGGGGGGGGGGGGTTTGATTCAATGGGTCTGTTCCTCAGTGTAGACAGAAATAAACTGTTAAGAGATGGAGTGATCTTTCACTTTCTCAGATATTACTGCTGAACTGATGTGAAGCGGCCAGACTCATCATATTATACACTAAAAAGTACACTTCTATGTTATATACTGCAGCATACTATACACCCTTAAATTATATACTCCAGCATACTATACACCCTTAAATTATACACTCCAGCATACTATATACCCTTAAATTATATACTCCAGCATACTACATACCCCTATATCATATTCCAGCATACTATATACCCTTATATTATACACTCCAGCATACTATATACCCCTATATCATAATCCAGCATACTATATACCCTTATATTATACACTCCAGCATACTATACACCCCTATATCATATTCCAGCATACTATATACCCTTATATTATACACTCCAGCATACTATACACCCTTATATTTTATACTCCAGCATACTACATACCCCTATATCATATTCCAGCATATTATATTCCCTTATATTATATACTACAGCATACTACATACCCCTATATCATATTTTAGCATACTATACACCCTTATATTATATACTACAGCATACTACATACCCCTATATCATATTTTAGCATACTATACACCCTTATTTTATATACTACAGCATACTATACACCTCTATATTATATACTTCAATATACTATATATTATATACTCCAGCATAATATACACCCTTATATTATATACTACAGCATACTAAATACCCCTATATCAAATTCCAGCAGACTATACACCCTTATATTATACACTCCAGCATACCATATACCCCCATATTATATACCCCCGCATACTATATACACCTATATTATATACTCCACCATACTTTATACCTCTATATAATATACTATGGCATACTATATACCCTTATATTATATTCCTCAGAGTACTATACATCCCTATATTATATACTCCAACATACTATATATCTATATATTATATACTGCAGCATACTATATATCCCTATATTATATACTATAGCAAACTATATACCTCTATATAATATACAGCATACTATACATTCCTATATTATATACAGTACTGCAGCATATACAATTCTCATATATTATAAACTGCAGCATGATACATACTACTATAATACATTTTGAAGCACATTGTATACTCCTATATAATATACTGCAGCATACTCGACACCCCAATATTATATAATGCAGCATATACTCCCATATTATATATCCCAGTTTATACTTTCATATTGTATAATTCCACAATATACACTGCAGCATATAGCTTTATATTTATATGTTGTAGTATGTACCTTTATAGTGTATACTGCAGGTTACAC
Source organism: Tandanus tandanus (assembly GCA_039654325.1). Taxonomy (NCBI): domain Eukaryota; kingdom Metazoa; phylum Chordata; class Actinopteri; order Siluriformes; family Plotosidae; genus Tandanus; species Tandanus tandanus. The sequence goes on from JBCNYH010000004.1 coordinate 6,290,787, forward strand.
CTTCATATTTATATACTGTAGTATGCACTTTCATATTATATACCATAGCATATACTTCCTCTAAATATACTGCAGCTTTGCAGATATGTATTGGGATCTGGGTAAGTGAAGGGAGCTAATGATGGCTTTATTCCAAAGTGTATATAGACGAGTGGTCTGCCCTGTCAGGAAGCATTTAGGCTCACTTCAGTGCATCAGAGGTCAAGACTGAACTCTATCAAGCCTGTGGGAGGTAGAAAAATACATGTATGATAGAGTGTGTGCGGTGTTTGTGAGTAGTTTTATAGAATGGTATATCTTTGAGGCGATATGCATGATTTATAGAAAAGTCTATGACTATTTCCTTGTAAAAGGTGAATATGGTCCCCCATTATACCACGATTTCCTAAAGGAGTTTCCCCCCCACATTAATCCTTTTTTATTTTCTCCCAGGAGAAGTTATTAAGGCTCTTATGGCACCTCGCAGGTTCTCTTAGCGGGCTGTGCTGTCTTTGCTGTGTGCATAATTAATTCATAATACAGAAACCAGGAACAAGCAATTGAACAGCACATGTAAAAATCACTGAGTGGAAAATTCAGCCTTTATCTATTTGAAGGTATAATATACACAGTGCAGGTCCATACAGTCATGGGCCTTGGATGTTAGTGATAACAAAGATGTGAATAATGAGTGGTCAGTAAATACCACAGTTTATCTTCTTTGTACAACACTCACTCACTCACCAAACCGTTTGCTCCTACTAGGGTTTCGGGGAGGCTGAGGCAAGGCAGCACTGGGCAAAGGTGGGATACACCCTACCTAATGAAAGGTTTGCTAGACCATTGCAGGGCCAACACATATAGACAACCATTCATACTCACACTTACACCTAGGGGCAATTTGGAACAGTCAATTATCCTAACGAGCAGTCTTTGGACTTTGGGAGGAATACAGAGTACCCAGAGGAAACCCACCCAAGCATGGGGAGAACATGCAAAGCCTACACAGAAACGCCTGAGCAAGCACAGAACTTGAACCCAGGACCTTTGTTGCTGTGAGATGGACATGCTATCCACCACGGCACCATGCTGCAAACAGGCTGTTCAGGTTAGCAACTGAAAGCATGAGAAAAGAGACAGAATAAATGACAACAAGCGAATTTGGAAGTCACCTATTTCATATGGGCTCCCCTCATTTTTTTTCCCTTTCTTTTTCCGTTCTTCTCCCACAACTAATAGGCCAACCTGTCTATGCCAGTGCCAACATATCATCACCATCATCATCATCGATTTGTTATTGATTTATCCCAAATGCCAAATATATTAAAATCCAATCTCTATACAGGTTCAAAAATCTGAATGGCTTGGCTTTAAATAGACGTGGGGGGAAAATTTGCATATTCATCTTACTTCCAGATGGGAAAAAACTTTATTTGGTGGTAAAGATTTTTTTTCTGAATAAAGACTTATATCTTTGTAGTTTCACACCTGGTTATTTACTGACTTCTAATCTGTTCCATCCTAAAAATCTGCTGCGATTTAGTATTCAAGGGAGACTCAAAGGAACATTTATGCTGGACTGACTGCTTACTTTGAAGAGTTTTTCACTCACAAAACCAATTACAAGCATGACAAACTCATTTCCATACACAGCTAAATGACTATGATACATCGTACGACAAGGAAAACGTATCCCTGTGTCATATGATAAATGTAAGAACCTGATCTTTTCAAACACTTCTCAATTCTAGTTGATTGCCATGGGGTCCGGAGAGAAGAGGAAAAAAATATACACTGGACTTTCCTTTCTGGAATCATTTGACATTTAATTGACCTTGGCAACAGCTACTGTACCACAAAGTAATGTGAAGGAAATTAGATGGGAAATTGCCATATGTGAGGAGGTAACCCCAGGACACTGGAACACTTGGTGCAGTAATTCTTGGCATATGGAAGTGTTTCTTGCTGTTGAGTTTGCATGTAGTGACTCAAGTGTGAAAGTCGACCAGCCAACATATCGCCTCGGTGATAGTCATAAGCAAGCAAGTGCAAAAATGGCTCGGTAACTATTTAAAACCAACAGACAATAGAGGGCAAAATATCACCAGATATTTCAACAATAATAAACAGAAGACAATGGAATGCATGACCCTATTATGTAAGGGTACAAGTACAGCAAGCCGGTCATTACGTAAGGCAGTCGTCACCAACCCTGTCTCTGGAGAGCTACGTCCTTGAAGACTTTAGCTCCAAACCTAACCATGCCCACCCACCTGACCATCTAATCATTCACTCAAGAAGTTCTTAATCAACCTAAAGAGGTGTGTTTAAATTTGATCAGAGATAACACCTGGAACTTGGTGAAGTAAGGGATAATGGAAGGGTCTTGCTTCACATTGGGGTCCTGATCCCCCACCAGAGATTATTTCGCAATAATGACTGGCTTGCTGCACAAAATCCTGCTTATTACACAGCTACTCACAAAATACTGATTTTAAAAAGATTTACCGCTTCTGTTAATGATGTGCTAAAAAGCAATGGTTTGTTATACGGTTGACTGTAACTGCAAGGTCCGTACAGAGAAATCTCAGCCCGAGGTCTTGAGCACAGGCCAAGCTGAAGGCAAGCAAACAAGGTTAAAAAATAGTTTATTATATGGTATTTTAAAATGGCAGTCTTTTTTAAGTTCACTTCAGGCACTGTTACTAGCCAGCTTCGATACAACCGTCTTTATCTGTGTCTGTGAGGGATTTGGCTAGTTTCCCTTCCTTTCCGATAAGCAGCAAGTTTTCTGCGAGACTTTATAACCTCCATATCCCTTAGGATATTTCCTTTATGGCTTTTCTCTTGAAGAATATGCTGAATGCTTTCCTGGGGGCTGCAAAAGGTCACAGTGCACAGAACAGCTAGCAAACGGCTAAAAGTTACCGGTCCGATACGCACCGGTGCGGATACGTGATTATCACCCCTCACAACAAACCGTCGGATTGCACGTACTGTCTTTGTTGTATAATAATTCTACTTATGGGGCAGTGGCGGCTCAGTGGTTAAGGTGCTGGCTTACTGATCCGAAGGTTGGGGGTTAAAGCTCCACTATCACCGAGTTGTCACTGTTGCCCCCCCAGTGCAGCTAACTGGGTTATCAAAGGCCAGCCATGTCTCTCACTGTCTGTGGTGAGAGGTATGTAAAAGAACCATTGCTGTCGTTCATAAAGAGTAGGCCACTGGATTGCCATCAGCGTGTTTCTGCCCTGTGATGGCCTGTTTAGGGTGTACCCTGCCCTCGCCCAGAGTTGGCCGCCAGCCTCCCCCAATTTTGCCCTAATTAGGATTAAGCGGCTCAGAAAATGAATGAATGAATGAATGAATGAATGAGTGAATAATTCTACTTACTGCACCAGGACAACCTGTTCAGTCACACTATTTCATCAGTCACACTATTTCATCACCACAATTCCAATGGCTACTTCCAGGTTGATGTCACAATGTAGAATTAATCAAAAACTTCCAGTCATCTGGTTCCGGTTACATGCTCAGCAACAATAATGAAACATTCAGTCATTATTTTATTTGCCGAACCACTTAATCATACTAGGGTTGCGGGGAGGCTGGATCCTATCTCAGCCAACCAACCAAGTGAAGGTGTGGTACACTCTGAACAACTTGCCAGCCCATTACAGGGCAAACACACTCCCAGACCTAGGCAAGTTGAAACAGCCAATTAGCCTGCGCATGTCTTTGTACTGTCGGAGGAGACCATGGTACCCATGCAGGCACAGGGAGAACATGAAAACTCCACACAGAAATGCCCTCGCTCAACCCAAGACTCAAACCCAGGACCTTCTTGCTGTGAAGCGAATGTGCCAACTACCACGCCACCGTGCTGCTCTAATACTCAAACGTGCTATGAAAACATTCCCCACACCATCACACCACCCCCACCAGCCTGGATCTGCCTAATTTTATGCACTGTGCTACTGCTTCATGATTGGCTAGATTAAATAACTGCATAAATGAGCAGGTGTATGATATTCCAATTAAACAGGATGGTAAGTGTAGATACTCCAGCATTACTATATTAAAGATGAGTTATTAAATTATAAATTAATGACTTGTTATTGTTGCTACTCTTCAAATAGAGCATGACTCACATTTCTCTTCAGAGGAATCCAGCAAAATCAAAAGTAAATGAGAAACAGCTATGATGCGAAAGATTCCGAAGTACAGGCTAAAAGCATTTGAACAGTAAACAGGGAAACATGGTCGTTTGGGTCTAAACCTCCAGGCATGTACTTTAACTTTGAAGTCAGAGATTAAGCATCCTATGTAATCCTATACAAATTGACTTGAGCAGAGCAGAAAACTGAGTGTCTGCCACAGGCCGGTATGCAGGATGTGATTGGAGATCAAGAGGGAGACAGAGAGGGAGACAGACTTGTTAATACATCAGGTTTCAAACTATTGCATTTAAACTCAACGGATGCTCCACATTTAGTGCTTTACCTCTGTTCACCATCACTCCTGTATCTCTCTCTCTTTCACTGTTTACCTCCTTTACTCTCTTTTTCTCTAACTCTGTATTTTTCTCTCTCTCCATCACTCACACACACAATCTCCCACTCTCTCTGTTTCCCTATTTTACTCTCACTCCTTCTCACTGCTTTCCATCACTACCCTATGAGATACCTTCATCCCTATCTTTTTACTTCTGTCCATCTCTCCCTCTCTCACACACCCCATTTCTATCACTACCCTATGAGATGCCTTTGTCTCTATCTCTCTATTTGTCTCTCTCTCTCTCTCTCTCTCTCTCTCTCTCTCTCTCTCACACACACACCCTATCTCCATCACTACCCTATGAGATACCTTCATCTTCATCTCTCTCTTTGCTTCTGTCTCTCTCTCATTCCATCTGTCTCACCTATCTGTCTCTCTTACTCTCTTTAGTTTAGGTCTTTTGTTCTCACTCATTCTCTCTACCCGTTTCTCCATCTCGGTCTAGGTCTCTCGCTTCTTATATCACTCTTTTTTTCTGTGTTTCTCAGTTACCATATCTGTCATATCTTCACTCACTCTCTCATTTGCAGAACCGTTTAATACTATTAGGGTCTAAACCGACACTTGGCAAAGGGGGATATCCCCTGAACAGGTCGCCAGACCATTGCAGGATGACACACACATAAATTACACACACATCCACATCTAGGGGCAATTTGGAACAGCCAATTAGCCTAACATGCATGTCTTTGGACTGTGGGAGGAAACCAGAGTACCCGGAGGAAACCCACGCAAGCACAGGGAGAACATGCACACTCCACACAGAAGTGTCCAGGCCCGAATAGTAACTCATGCAATGCAAACTCCACAGAGAAGCTCCCATGACCTTCTTGCTGTGAGGCGGACGTGCTAAACCGCTACGCATTTATGCTAACTTGCCACCCTTGTAAATTTAAATTTTCATAAAATTTATTATATCTTTATTTTAATCTTTAAGCTTTTTCTACTCAACTCTCCAAATGTAGCACAATCACTACTGAGCCAATGAGACAAAAGTCATGTGCTAGTCCATCCATTCCAATATCCATCAGGGTCGTATAAAAAGCTGCAGCCAATCCCAGCTTACTTTAATTGAGAGGTGGAGTTACACCCAGAACAGGTCTCCATCCTACTGCAGGGCTAACACAGACACAAACAGTCATTCACACCTATGGACAATTTACAGTCGTCAGTTGACCTAATCTGCATGCCTTTGGACTGTAGGAAGAAACCAGAGTCCCCAGAGGAAACCCACAGAAGTACAGACAGTGCACAGCAAGGCTCTTGGACAAAATTCACTCCATCTCTCAATGATATCATTCCATTTTCATAGGGTAGAAATGAAATTCTGCTATATTTATATATATATATATATATATTGTATATCTGACCGCTATGTGGAGATGCTGCAGACTTTTCTGGAAGCAAAAGTAAGAGAGCTTAGGAGTCGGGATGTGTGGTTTTAACAGGATGGAGCCACCACACACATAACGAGAAGATCAATGGAAGCTCTGAGAGAGATGTTTCCAGGACATTGGATGGCCTGGTTGCTCACCTGATCTCAGCCCCTGCTAATTTTTTCTCTGGGGTTACTTGAAAGCTTGAAAGCAACCAGTAACCACTGAAGAATTAGGGAATACTATTCGCCAAAAAGTTGCAGAAATACGTCCAGGAATGACTCTTCAGGTGATGGAAAACTTTAGAATTCATCTAGAACACTCTCTGGAGAATAGAGGCCACCATTTAGAGGATGTAAGTTTTAAAATCAAATGAATAAACGCTGTAACCCTTTGTTTACACAACAGCGAAATATTGTTTTTAATAGATGTTACTTTTTTCCTTTTTTAACCTTTAAAATGTGGGAGGTATTTCGGGTAGTGGTTGGCACGTCCGCCTCACAGCAAGAAGGTCCCAGGGCTTGGCAAGGGCATTTCTGTGTGGAGTTTGCATGCGTAGGTTTCCTCAGTGTACTCCGGGGTTTCCTCCAACAATCCAAATACATGCACAGTAGGCTGTTCCAAATTGCCCCTAGGTGTGGATGCGAGTGTGAATGTTTGTGTGTTGCCCTGCGATGGTCTAGTGAGCTGTTCAGGGTGTACCCCACCTTCAACCAGTGTTGGCTGAGATAGACACCAGCCGAGGATTAAGCGGTTCTCCAGATGAGTGAGTGAGATGACGAGTGAGACTAATTTTAATCTCTGGCAATCTGTAGGGAAAGATTTAAAACCAGAAGCTACATGATGCTTAGGGAACTGGCTCTCTTGTCTCACAGGAAGAAGGTCCTGGGTACGAGTCCCGGGCTTGGTGAGGGCATTTCTGTGTGGTGTTTGCATTTCCTCCAGGTGCTAATTGTCTGTCCAAAATTGCCCCTAGGTGTGAGTGTGAATGGCTGCGTGGGTTAGCCCTGCAATGGACTTGCAAACCCCGCCTACACACACACACATCCATATTACTATATATATAGTGGCTCCAGTGCTGACTGAGTTCAGGCTTTCATCACATCTAATCAATTTAATTTTTTCAGGGTAATCTTTGTTGTCCGTGTGCAGCTCATGCCAAGTGTTTAATCTACTATGTCTGAGCAACCTGAAGAATTTACATCTCAAACCTACCAACTGTGTCTTCTACCAGCTCGGTTTTTGTAATAGAATTCTTTCTCTCTCTCTCTCTCTCTCACACACACACACACACACACACACACCGCCTGGAATGGCTGGCAGGCCTAAGCTGTCTGTCTTTCAAAGATAAAAAGACACCAGGATAGCATAACATTTCATTTCCACATCAGATTATTTTCTGGTAAGAAATGTCCTGAATGGTGCAGTCATTGGAAAATGGTAAATTTGAATACTGACGATAAGACAGCCATCCGTAGCCAGTAGCCACAGGAGCATAACTGCATGTAGATGACTCATGTCATACTCACCCACTATTAATCACACCGACACTAGCCAATCGCAGGCACCTATAAGTTTATGTATGCACAAGATAGTGCTTGTGTTACACCCACCTGTGATGCAACATGAGCATCTGCTTGAAAGATGGAGTTGGCTGTTGGCTGGCTATTTTATAGGAAGCACACATTTGCCAAACCCTCGCTGGTTGGATGTCATGTGATACGGAAAAATAAATAAATAAATAAATAAAAAAAAGAACATAAGCAAGGCAGCATAGTGGTGTAGTAGTTAGCACATCTGCCTCACAGCAAGAAGGTCCTGGGTTCGAGTCCAAGGCTTGGCCGTTTCTGTATGGTGTTTGCATGTTCGTCCCATGCTTGTGTGGGTTTCCTCTGGGATCTCCGGTTTCCTCCCAAAGTCCAAAAACATGCACATTAGGCTTATTGGCTGTTCCAAATTGCCCCTAGGTGTGCGTGTGTTGGCCCTGGGATGGTCTAGTGACCTGTTCAGGGTGTACCCCACCTTCGCCTGGTGTCAGCTAAGATAGGCTCATGGTAAAATATGTAAAAATAGAATAATAAATCTTGTTTTAGTTTGCTTTATTTTTTTGTTTCCATGCAATATAAACTTAGTCTTAAACAGAGTTAAACAAACACCTTTACACACCATCTGCTCACGTGTTCGCTCGGAGCTCATGTGTCTGTCATGATTCTTTTATTAAAATTTTTTTTTAAAAATAAACCATAAAAGTTTATTATTATATTTTGCTGATGTTTATGTATAGTATATACTAAAACAATATTTCGCCTCAGGTTCAGTGAATACTGCTGAACAGTTCCAGAGACGGAATCCTGCTTGAATTAAAAAAATAAATAAATAAATAAGTGCAAACAAACCATTCAGGGTCGCGGGGAGGCTGGCGCCCATCTCAGCCGACTGTGGGCGAGGGCGGACTTACACCCCGGACAGCTCGCCAGGCCATCGCAGGGCAGAAACACGCTGACGGCAACCCAATGGCCTACACTCTTTTCGAATGACAGCAATGGTTCTTTTACACGCCTCTCACCACAGACAGTGAGAGACATGACTGGCCTTTGATAACCCAGTTAGCTGCACTGGAGGGCCAGCAGTGACATCCCCCAACCTTCGGATCAGTAAGCCAGCACCTTAACCACCGAGCCACCACTGCCCCAAAATGAACCATAAACATTTTATTTTAGTTTGCTTTTCTTATGTTTCCATGTAGTATATACTATAATAATTCTACTGTAGTGTAGATAGATAGATAGATAGACAGACACATACCATACACAGACTATACAGTAGCGTATACAAAAATAATTAAAAGATGTTCCATCTTGGGGAATACACAGCAATATCCACCAGGCCTAAGGCGAATAATTGTTGTTTGTCCTCCCATCTAATATCCCGACCTCTGCTCATTACTACAAACACACAACTCATTAGGGAACAGCAGACACACACCTGAGTCTCACATGATAGTCACGTATAATGTCTTTTAAAAAAGATATTACAGTGGTGCATTAAGAAAAGCAAGCTTTTGAAAAGCTCCCAGTCAGAATCTCGTCCGTTTCAACAAAAGCACGCTCAAAAGTCCATTTATATCCATTAGCAGTGTATCCACTAAGGCTCTTCAAAGCACCATGGGAGCCGGAGCCAGCGAGCGAGACGAAGAGAAACTATCGATGGGAGAATGTTTATAGAGGATTTCATCTCTCAAGATCTCAAGGACACGTTCAGGGTTGTTTCCTAATTGGACCAGCATGCACGTCTTCATAGGGGGTAAAAAGCCGAGTAAGTTTAGCAGCTCCTAAATGGCTCACTTCCTCCTTCGCCGGCAAACATCAATAACCAGGCGCAAGTGCATTTCTGTTCATTTCATTCCCCACGGGGTTTTTAGAGCGATATAGAATCTGGTTAAATTTTACACAATGAAGACCAGAATCAGGAACAATACACATTACATAGTTCGTTTCAGTGCATATTAACCGTCTACTGTAATTAGGGTCGCGGAGAGGCTGGCGCCCATCTCAGCCGACTCTGAGCGAGGGCGGGGTACACCCTGGACAGCTCGCCAGGCCATCGCAGAACTAACACACATACAACCATCCACTCTCACTCTCACACCTTGGGGCGATTTGGAAGAGCCAGTTGCTGTCAATCACATTTTCTTATTTCCACTCGGGATGCCGGGAGGCTGGAGCCTGTCTCAGCCGACTCTGAGCGAGGGCGGGGTACACCCTGACCAGCTCGCTAGACTATTGCAGAGCCAAAACACACATACACAACCATTCACACTTACACTCACACCTAGGGGCAATTTGGAACAGCCAATTACTTCAACCTGCATGTCATTGGACTGTTGGAGGAAACCAGAGTATCCGGAGGAAACCTAAGAGGAAGAACATGCAGACTCCACACAGAAACGCCCTTGCCGAGCCCGGGACTCGAACCCAGGAGGCGGACGTGCTAAATTTAAAAAGTGATTTTATTGCTTCCACTAATGATGTGGTCCATATTAGCAGCCTGTTATTTTGTGTCGATCTCACTTATTATTAGAGAAATCAATAATTTGACACTAATTACGTATTTTATTGATTTAAAAATTATTTTATTGCTTCCTGCTAATGACGTGGAACATAGGAACTGGTTGCTATACACAAATAACAGTCCGTAGAACGCCACAACTGACCAATCAGAATTGAGTAGTGATCATAGAGGTTTGATAAAGAAAATTTATCATCACATTGTTGTCTTGAACATAATATAATGATATACTGCAATATGTTCTACCTTCTCTTCTATTTGTATTATAAATGCACAATAACTGATAATGCTATATTAGTAAATCTCGGGCTGTCAAATTCTACTTCCTACGGGGGTGGTGGTGGTGGTGGGGTGGTGTTGTGTCAATTTTTAAGTGCAGCATCCTCCAAAAAAAGTTTCTTCCGAGATTCTCCCAGCATTTGGATTCACCCCATGTCATTGTATCTGTAACAATTCAACACTGTATCGCACACAGGAAATTCCCACGACCTCAGCCTGCAGCTAATGAGGTCTGCTGTAATACTGTTAGTGCTTCTCTGGTTGCAGTTTCTTCCAGGAGCTAGACAGCACGGCTGTCACACCAGCAGGGTCACCTGACAGTCACAGAGCTTAGACATTTCCACTTCCTGCGAGTTATAACCCTCCACTGCCGAGATAACAGCTCGAGCTGAGCTCAGAGGACGTACGACAAGAGCATGCGCCTTTGCCACATTATGACGAAGCTGTGCGAGAAGCCAGCAGGTCACATGGCACTACAGGTGAGTTCAGAAATGGATTTCGCAGGGAACAAGAGATAGTCGTGTCTCAATCGGCGTTTCAGAGGGGATAAAAGATAATGAGTTGGTAATAACTTTAGCGCTTGGGGCTACAGGGACTGCAGTTTTGCGCCGTTCTGGGATGTAAACACAGGCGAGTTTGATTAAAATGGAGCTTATCGCCAACATTGTGATTACGCAAACCACACAGTATCACACGCTCTTATTTTTACACAGGCAGAAGATTTAGGAGGGAAGTTGACAAGCAATTTAATTTAACATTGCTCTTGATCACTTTTTAAGGGGACGACACGGTGGGGTGGTGGCTAGCACGCCACCCTTACAGCACGAGGGTCCTGGGTTCGAGTTTCGGGCTCGGACACTTGTGTGTGGAGTTTGCATGTTCTCCTCGTGCTTGCGTGGGTTTCCTCCGGGTACTCCGGTTTCCTCCCACAGTCCAAAGACATACACATTAGGCTAACTGGCTGTTCCAAACAGTGTTGGCCCTGCGATGGTCTGGCGAGCTGTTCGGGTGTACCCCGCCTTCGCCCAGTGTTGGCTGAGATAGGCTCAGGCATCCCTGCGGCCATAATAGGATTAGGCGGCTTGGTAAATGAGTGAGTGAGTGAACTCTTCAAGGTGTGTCCATGAGCATAAACAAATAACCTGGGAGAAAAATATCCTTCGGTCCAGTGATAAAAAGCAGTTCATGGAAAGAGTAAGCATTAAATAAAGGCACAAGGTCTGTAAGAAACAACATTTCAGGATTTATCATCATGTCCTGTCACAGATTTCACTCTAATATAATCGAAGGCAAAGCGCTGCTGCCTGCTTATCTAATTAAAGTTTTATGAAGGAGCTTTAATTAAAGGTGCGGTTTATGTGCTAAGGGGACGGCTCCGGTAACACTCCGTGATGAAGGGAGGCAGGAGGTGTCAATATTAAGTCAATATCAATAATAAAAAACAACAACAAACAAAACAACAGCATGAAAAAAAGTCAGGACTTTCCTAAGGTTCTAGTAACGCTTCGTCAGTCCTGCTGGCATGAAAGAAAAATATTCATCTCAAACTGAGAGGGAAAAAAAAAACAAGCAAACAAATATTAAAAACTCTTCAAATTGAAAAAAAAAAAAAAAAAAGGCATGTATTTCTCATCTATTAATTTTCCTTCCAAGTCAGAGCACATATCTATCACCCTAGGTATTTAAAATTAATTTTTAAAAATCGTCATCCAAGAGGGAAAATTTTTTAATTAAATCGCTCTCTGCTGACTTTAATAAAATATATAAAATCACTTTTCCACCCATCATCATTAGTAAAAAGGGGCGGTACGGTGGCATAGTGATTAGCATGTCCGCCTCACAGCAAGAAGGTCCTGAGTTTGAGTCCGGGGCTGGCGAGGGTGTTTCTATGTGGAGTTTAGATCTTCTTCCCATCTGTGCATGGGTTTTCTCAGAGTACTCCAGTTTCCTCCCACAGTCCAAAGACATACACAGTAGGCTAATTGGCTGTTCCGAATTGCCCCTAGGTGTGGATGTGAATGGATGCGTGCCTGTTGCCTTGCGATGGTCTGACGAGCTGTTCAGGGTTTACCCTCCCTTGGCCCATCTTAGCCGACTCTTAGGGCGACAGCGGCGTACACCCTGAACGGCTCGCCAGGCCATTGCAGGGTCAACACACACACACACAACCATTCATACTCACACTCACACCTGGGGGCGATTTGGAACAGCCAATTAGCCTACTGTGCATGTTTTTGGATTGTAAGAGGAAACCGGTGTACCCGGACGAAACCCATGCAAACCACAAGGAGAACATGCAAACTCCACACAGAAACACCCCGAGCCCGGGAATCGAACCCAGGACCTTCTTGCTGTGAGGCAGACGTGCGAACCACTGCGCCACCGTGCCACCCACATTATATCTCACATTAACCAAAATATAATTTGTTACTTCAAGCTTCAAATTTTCAAAAGGTCTGTAATTTCTATCCCTGATTTTTTTTTAGCTTAAAACAAAATGCCTTTTTTTTAAGGAACTTGCTAAATACTCTTTAAAAACAAAAACAAACAAACAAAAAACGCTTTATTTATTTATTTTACTCATTTTATTGAACAGTTATTCAGGTGACTGTGTGCTCAAATATCCGAATAAACTTATCTTTCACCTGTTTAAGACTAACATGCTAAGACCTACACAAAAAATGAAAAAATAAAAAATACGGGACAGGAGCAGCGTGTGAGCGCATGTTGTGCGGAAATATGATTTGATTCCGCATGTAAATCCACATCCTCCCACCCGAGAATGATGCATCCCCACAGGTTTAATTACCTCCTTGTGCTTGTCAGAACTTTAATGAATGTGTGCTCTTTTGTTGGAAGACACACTTCAGTCTTAGGCATCACTGTTGGTGGTACATTTGCTCACTGATGACGATGCTGGTTTGTGTTCAGCTATTAAATGTTTCAGGTTCAGCTGTTATAATAGACAGGTTTTTATGATCAGACAACATTTATGTCAATCATAGCGTACATGTTTCCTGTGGAACCCATCTGTTTATGTCTCGTCTTACAGCTAACAGATGTTACAGTATGGTGTTGCAGAAGATTACAGTAGAGTAACATACTAACAAGTGTGGTGTAGTGGTTAGGGTGTTGGGTCTCACTAACTGCCAGGCAAAGGTTAATTTTGACTATTTGACCTTGAAAAGGTAGGGCAAGGTCAAAAGGCTCTGAAGTCATATGAGTAAGTTTTCAGATGTGTTTCAAATATGAAAGTCCGATATCTGAACACCTACTCATGTGAATTCAGAGGCTTTTGACCTTGCCCTACCTTTTTTTAAGGTCAAATTGAGGTCACTTTGTCAAAATTGACCTTTGCCTGGCAGTTAGTGAAAAAACTTTGACCTCAACATGAACCTAAAAAAAAAAAATACAGGTCAAGGTCAGGGTTCTCAGAACTCATGCTAGACAGTGCCGAAGTGGACTCTGGTGGAAAATTTGAAGGTCTCATGACATTTTCATGACCAGTAATAGCATAGGGAAGTCCAATTTTGATCATTTTGTCACAAACTCGACCTTGAAATAATAGGTCAAGGTCACGGTTTTCAAGAACTCATGTGGGAGGGTGTTGAAGCTGTTTTATGTTTGAAATATTAAGGTCCTGCGACAAACTGATGATCAGTAATCATGTGGCGAAGATGCGTGATGGGCAGACGGTCTGGCGGACAGACACATGCAGCATTAAATATGGGCGGAGGACACAAAAAGGTGTCTACAGTAAAAGAAAAAAAACAAACAAACAAAAAAAAAAAGAATACATCGATCTGTTAACTTTCACCTTGTAACTAAAAGTAGAACTCTAAATATGTGAATATAGACGTTCTCCTTGCGCACAACGTAAGGCAGTTGTGGAAACTTGGACATTTGAGGAAAAGTCTATTTCCTGACCAGAATTCAGCAACGACCTCGTCTTCCTCCCAAACTCTGAATCACGTCTGAAAACAAAGCCTATGACTATGTCACTTTAGAATCTGTTGCATTAGCCTTTCCCAAAGCCCTGCCCCGAGAGGTTTGTGACATTTTCCCTCTTGATTTCACGTATGACCATAACACTGAAGCACTGGTTTCACCCTGACCTTTTGGTGCTGAACATGTTGCCAATGTCTCCTCTCGCCAGTACAGATGTCTCCGCGAAGTCAGGAGGAGAGGCTTTGCTTCAGGGAGCACACCTGGAATATGGAGGAGAAAAAGCGGGAGGTGTTAAAAACAGGAAAGAGAATCTATATCTATATGTTACATTTAATTTGTAATGTGCTAACATTGCTAACAAGAAAATCTTGGATGAGATTGGATAGGATGATGCAACGCATGTACATGATTTGTACAGAAAAGAACTGTATAAAAGATACTGGTATCTCATACATGTTTGGATTTGTAAGCAACCAAATAAATCTCTAAACGCTACGTATACACGTATATTATGGTAAATATTCAATTTACGCCAAAGTGGTTTTGGACTTTTCTCCTTGGTTTAGTCATGGCCGTCGAACCCATCAGACATCTCTTCCCTTGTCTCTTGACAGCTACCAACCAGGACGTGCGAAGGTCACCACAGGCTGCTGCTCATGCCACATCAGCTCCTCACTCGAGTGTGTTGTACCGCTAACCATGATTGGCTAGTAGCTAGTGTCGGTGTGAGTGAAAGGGAAGAGGGGGTCAGCCAATTAGTTCTTCTGGGCTCTTGGTCACAGATTGTAGCTGCGTAAGAGGCATCACCCATTGTTCGAACCTGTGATTACCGGCTTTTCTTTTTCAGGTGGTCAATCCGAAGACTTTAAATGCTGACTTTTATTTTATTTTATTTTTTTAAAGAAAACCTAAATAAGAACAAAATAATATATTCTGAATAGTGAAAACTGAAAATGGTACACATTTTCCCCAGTGCATTTATTATTGTATGACCTCTAAATTGACAGAGAAATGCAAACTACGTGCCTTTTGGTTTGCTACTTTCTTTGCTAGCTTTGCTACTAAAGAGAGAGGGTTATGATTTTAAGATAAAGTCAGCACCAGTTTGAAAGCAACCACAAACACATGCCTTTCATGTCCCAGTTCCTTTCTCCTTCAGTGATTCGGCTTTTCAGAAAGGGTTAATTGTCTCCACCAAGGAGGTTCTATTATTGGTGTGGTTCCTCTGACTTTAAGCAAAACTGCACAAAACCTGCTGATGCAATTTCCATGAAACTTGGTGGAAGGGTTTGGCTCAGACCAAAAAAGAAGCTGTTAACTTTAGGATCAGATCCGAGTCATGGGTCCACAAATCTAGCTTCTCTTTTTCTAGCTTTGCAAGGATTAGCATTTAGCCTTTGTGGAAGTCGACAGTCAACAATGTCCAAAAATCCAGTAGTAAAATTAAAAATGACAAAATATAGCCAATGTAGAAAAAGCATGACTTAATATCTCAGTCTACATCCAAGGGTACCAACAATCCTCTGGGATACGCATACAGACACATAATTACCAGCCGCGATAGCATACCTAGCTACCTAGCTGGTATTATTTTCAGTTCTGTCAGTCTGTGGGTTTGTTTGTTTGTTTTTGTGGCTATGCGAATCACCGTCAAATTTTCATAACAGCAACTTGGGACCAAAAGCTGAAACTAATTTTTGAGAAGGTCAGTGTAAGTCAAGCTCAAGGTCAGCAAAATGGCCGCCGATTGTTTATAATGGCTAGGAAGCGGCTGGTGCGATTCCCCCACTGGGCTCTCTAGTTCATTTCCTTGTAAAACAATCCTTGTGAGATTCTGTACGAGACAGTCCTACGTTGGAGCCCTGTGCCAGCCGTGTGAAGTTTGCATGTTCTCCATGTGTCTGCGCAAGTTTCCTCCGGGTGCTCCGGATACTCTCAATTGCCCCTAGGTGTGAATGTGATCGTGGGCAGTTGTGTGTGTTGACCCATAACAGTCTATTGAGCTTTTTAGGGTGTACCCTGCCTTCACCCGGAGTCAGCTGGGATGGGTTCCAGCCTCTCTGTGACTCTAATAAAGGATAAAGTGGTTAAGAAAATGACATGAGGTGAGACAGGCAGAGGTCTGCGCTCTCGGAGTGCCATTCTAGTCATACACAATGTTTCCGAAAACATGATCAAGTATGGATAAAATGAAAGAAGGCTCCGTCCGTATCCATCTCTAATATTAAGCAGGAATGGGCTTTCACTTCGGGCTCTATAGTATCAATACTTCTCATTCAGTGATACTGTACAGTACACAGTTACAATCCAAATATTAGGAATAATCTTGGGGAAAATTACCATCATCTCGTTAAATCATTTCCTTATTTATTACCTACAGCTTCATCAGTGTCATGCATTTCTCCCCTTCTCACCTTTTGCTTCAGTGTTTCATTAGAGAGTATGAATCTGCAGTTAGATGCCACACAATGTGAGCGAGTAAAGGCATGTGTTAAAAGGTTATATCAGTCGCAGGGAGGAATGGTGTACATTATTAATGCAAGGTTTGAACCTCCCACAGAAAGCGTTGAGGTCAGAGTATGAAGGCAGCTTCTGCTTTCTGACTTGTTCCAGTGTTCAGAGGAATTCGTTTTCTTTTCCAAAGTCTTCTCACACGCTGCTACGAAGCAGAGCGGTGTGGGGAAAAGGAGGGCACTTCCACTCTCACTCAGTCCCGAGTTTATTCTACTGAGTCACGTCACTAAAAAGAGAACAGAGCGTCCCGATGCGCATAAAAAAAAAAAAGAAAGTCGACTGAGAATATGAGTCAGCACAGGAGTTCAGCTGAGATCTGATCCAATATCCTTATTCGGCTTGATTGGGATCTGATTTAACATTCATATGCAGTATTACCTGCTTGGGAGGTACGGTGGTG
Organism: Tandanus tandanus; assembly: GCA_039654325.1. Taxonomy (NCBI): domain Eukaryota; kingdom Metazoa; phylum Chordata; class Actinopteri; order Siluriformes; family Plotosidae; genus Tandanus; species Tandanus tandanus. The sequence goes on from JBCNYH010000004.1 coordinate 6,307,908, forward strand.
TAGTGCTTAGCATGTCTGCCTCGCAGCAAGAAGGCCATGGGTTCCGTCTTTGCTCCAACATTTTAACCCGTCTAAAACAATGCATTTTTTGTTTTGAATAGTAAGCTAATGGCAGACATGCGCGATGTACAAAGACCAGAAAACACTCAACTCAAAACATAAAAAAAAATGTATGCCTCTTTCGCACCGACGCAACTTGTGGAAACGCTTCCGCAGAACACCGAAGAGCGACGTGTGATTGTCGTCGCGTGTATCGCAAGTTGCCGCAGAGAACCGTCAGCACCGGGCCTTCTGCAGCTACTCGAGGTAAATTCTAACGTTAGATATTTCTGCGGAAAGACCAAAAACGTGACAACCTGACACCACCGCCAGCATCGTATGACCGCCGTGAACAACGTGTAAACATCGACAAGCACCAGTGGTACCATACGATGCTCACAGTGATCATACGTTTTTTCCACGATATAAAAGGCTGGGAATCTTCTCCTCAACTACTATTGCAGAATCATGCCTTCGAAGCGAAGGCATGATTCCCTTTTGTTTTCCTCATCTGCACCGCGGGGGGGTTCCTCCTCGACGTACCGTGGGTATCTGGGTGAAAGTTGCTTCGGTGAGAAAGTGGTATTATCATGCAAAAGTCCTACTGTTACAATACTGAAGAGCAATGTTATCAACGGTTAGATCATCTCGTTATGTAATTCTGACACGTTACCTACTAACCCTTCGATAAAGCTTAAAAAAACCAATTAAAAACTTCTACTAAAAACCAACCAAACTCATTAAATGAAACATTTTCTGAAGTGCATGAACGTGACATTTACAGTGTTCCATCGATGGTGTGTTACTGTCCACACCTATTTTTATACCAGTACATCAGAGAGGTGTGGGAGGAAATGATAGAAAAAAAACAACACACACACACACACACACACACACAATGAGCCTATTGAGAAACGGAAAGAAAATTAATCATAAGTACTCTAGCAACCACTGGAGGAAAAAAACCCTAGAAGCTTCTTATATAAAACAGGCTCAACTCACAGCTTTATTGTTTCTCTATCTAATAAAACCCCAGATAATGGCAGCTATATGTGCTGGAATTATACCATTGGAGGGTTTAAAATCGTTCCTCTATGGGACATTAGAGTACTACGTGACACCACAAAGTTGATTTAAGAATGATGGTTCAGGTGACAGGATAAAAGAAAAGATTTACCTACACTAAAACGTCTAAAAATACCCTCGTACAATCCATCCATCCATCCATCCATCCATCCATCCATCCATCCATCCATCCATCCATCCATCGAACGTTTAAAGGAGAAGACAGCACTTGTTAAAGTTCATCTCATTCAAATATCAAGATTAACGTCTTTTCCGTGAGCAAAACCTGAGCTCGATAGCTTCTGTCTAAACAATTTTATGGGCAGTTACTTGAAGACTGCGTCTCAAAATGATGACGTCACCGAGGCCCAAGTTAACCAGCACAAGTAGGATTTTGATCCATTCATGCCATTTATTGACAGATTTGTGTTGGGGCTGTGAAAAGGTTTAGATGAGAAACTATATACACCATATTTAAGATATACACATACACACATCTTTAAGCACAAAGTCCTAAAACACTGAATGAAATGATGTTTGAAGCCATACTCCTCCACGTTACCTTGGGCCTTGATGATGTCATCATTCTGAGACTCAGCTTTTAAATATCCACCATAAAATCTTTAAAAGTGCAGCTATCGGCCTAAGATTTTGCGCACACAGAAATTTTAGGATAGAGGGTTTTTTTTTTTTTTTTAGATTAACTTTCAACAAGTGCTGTCTTCTCCTTTAATCCTACCAGGGCCGGGGGAGGCTGAAGCCTATCGCAGCCGACACTGGGCGAATGAATGGTACACTGTGAACAGCTGGCCAGACCATTCGGGGGCCAACATACGCAACCATTCTTACTCACACTCACACCCAGGCGCAGTTTGGAACATCATACCTGGAGGAAGTCCACACAAACACGGGCAGAACATACAAACGGCACACAGAATCAATAAAAAAAGTCCCACAAGGCCGCAGTGACCCTAAATTTTGACCTCACTCACTGACTTGCTGAGCTTCTTAATCCCATTAGATTAGTAGGATTAGGCGATTCAGCAAACGTATGAATATTTGAAAGAATGGCACACACGGGGCCGCGGAGATCTATCTCCGCCGACACTGGGCTAAGGCAGGGTACATCATGAACAGCCCACCAGACTATCGCAGGTCTAACACTATTCACACTCACATACATACCATACAGAGGAACAATTTGGAACAGCCTGTAGCAACAACAATAACCAGCAGAGACGCTGAAGCCTGGGCACAGCCGACTGCAGGGCTTAAGCTTTAGATCAACTTGATCTCCACCGTATACGCCTGAAGAAATGAGCTCAAAAACAAACACTAGATTTGTCCATTTCGGTCTCAGTAGGGAGGATATAATCATGGCTCGAATGACTACTGCGGTGTGAGTCATCTACAGGGTGCACTCTCTCTTGCTCCCCCCCCCCCCCCCCCACACACACTAACTTAGAGAATGATTTAGCTTTCTGCAGGACTTTTGTTTTCGTCACTATTTCCCTCCCTCCCTCCTCTTTTCCCTCCTTGACCCATGATTGAAGTAGGTCACATTTCCCATGATGGTGAGTGACATTATTTCTGCCTAAAACAACCCCCCCCCATCAACTATTACCTTCCCTATCACACGACCACCACCAACCAGGGAGGGACGTAAACATGCACATGCCCCCTCCATGACATGCGATGCCCGCCACCCGCCTTTTTTCAAACTGCTGCGCATGCGTATTTGAGGGCGGTCTAACACACTTGGAGGGAAAGCGTTATCCGCCCCCTCGTACCAATGGCCTCACAGACGCCCATGATTGGCTGGTGATCGCTGTGGGTGACAGGGAAGTGAGTGTATGCCATTCCAATCACACAGAAACGCCCTCACCAAGCCCGGGCATCAAACCCAGGACCTTCTTGATGTGAGGTGATCATGCTAACCACTACACCACCGTACCATGTAATATAACTTACCCGATACATCACATACATCCAGACAGAAACATTAATATTTAAAAATAGATGGTTGCTATAGAATGTAAGGAAGCTTCATGTGCCAGACGTGCATTTCAGTAAAACAATGCTGTAAGCATTTTAAAATATCTGCTTACCAAGAATCATTTCATTATATTCTGCAACTCTTGTAGCATATTGCTAAAAATTAAATATTTCTGGTTGCATTTACCATCAGACATCATCTGGTTGCACACTACTGTCAGTTATCACGTATAAATCCTCCGGAGTCTCCGCGGGGAACTCCTAATGCTCAGCGAGGGATTTCGCTGGGGTGTGAGGAAGATTCCACTGCACAGGACTAAAAGTTTTCACTCAGGATTTAAAACAGGAGCCAAAAACGATAACTGAATATAAACATGGCTAGCTTGATGTACAGATTCCTAGCTTGCGATCTCGGGTGGAAATATGTCAGGAGGTTGTATTTTTTATTTATTTTTTACTCAATCGAATCCTTTTGAAAATGAAACTGCATGCATTCCGGAAAACTGAAACCATGGAGGAGGATTTTACCGTAATCTGCAAGAAATGTTGCCTTTCGAGGTGGCGCCTCAATGGGGGACTATTGCAGTAAATGCGAAAGCTCTGCAGGTGGCCAGTATAAAACTGGAAATCTGAATGAAACCAATGGGAACTCAACAGTAGATAGTATGCACATTATATAACCGAGGCAATATTGGTAGCACCATAAAAACACTACACTACAACGGTTGGTGTCAGGTCAGGGTGTGACTATACTTTCAAGGCATGTGTCTTCTGTCAAGTGCAGCCGTGCTCAAGTGTTCCTGGAGATCAGGAGTTCAAATCCAGGTTGATGCACACAGCCATCCGAGGTCAGGGGTCCATGGGAGCTGAATAGCTGAGCTCTCACAGGAGGGAGGAGAGCACACTGCCTTTCCTGTTACGTACAGCGATCACCAGCTAATTATGGGCGCATGTGGGTTTAAAGCGATTTAACTTGGAGTGTGTTACACTGCACCTGTATATGCATGCACAGCAGTTGAAAAGATGTGGGGTCACATGTCTCAGAGGAAGCACATGCTTGCTCCCTGGTTGGTAAGGGTTGCATGATAGGTAGGCATACTTGACAGGTAGGAACTGGGACTTGGCCACGACTAAAATTAGTCCAAAAAAAAAATCACGGGGGTATCACTGGGGGCTCATTGGTATTTAGGTATCAACCTCCACCAAACACATGGTTCTGTCCATCAATCGATCCATACTGACTGTACAAGTGGAGTCCCAGCTACCAAAAGGGCAACAGACAGCCATACTAGGACGCAGAAACCCAATCCTTCTGGATCCAAGACGCCTAAATGGTGTTTCAGTCACCATCTAAAATTCGAGAGGACAACAAACCAGCTTGATTTGGCTAAGGAATACAGTGGCTTTTTCCCCTTTTAAATTACTATGACGGTTAGGGTTAGTTTTGGGACCCAGAGACTTCTCAAAAAGTGTGGGATTCATCTTCGATGCCAGGGTTTACTCCCCTTTCTGCAAGTCAGAAGTCTAGGGGGTAGAGTCAGACTTCATCCTGGTCATTCATCTATCAAATTCTGTTCGACCCAATAACAAGCACAGATGCTATCACACTGAATTGTCGAAACCCTTCAAGGACAGTGTGGTCAAGTTAGGACTGGGTAAACTTTCGATGGTGATGATCATGTGGTTTGCATAGTAGAAGGAACGTCTACAAGAACTGTTAAAGATGGTGTATATATGGTTGTAGGAGTAAGTGGTCGAAGAGCTTCAAAGGAGACAAACTATAATTAAAAAACCCGAGGAAGCTTTGAGGCATGCAAGTGAGATGAGAAGCGAGGTTATGACTAATTGGTAGAATTGGGTAGAAAAATACAAAGCTCTCTTGCCTGAGTACAAAGTATCCAAAGTGATGGAGATTTGGGAAGGACACAGGAGGGGGGGGGGGCATGTAAAAGCAGTCAGCAACACTGCAGCTTCAAAAACCCAATCTATGAGTTCATGCAAGCTAAAGATTCAGATCCATGGCGAATTGGTAAAGGGGGGTTTACAAAACCAGTTCATGAAGGGGGTAACAGAACAGCATTCAGACTGTCCAGGAAAGCATTGGCCATGCTATTTGAGTGATAAGTATTGCATTATGTATCAATCACACTGACACCAGTCAATCGTCAGCGTGATCGATACATAAATTCAAGAAAGATAAAGCAAAATATATCTTGGATCAATGCTGGGGCAGAAACTGAAAGCCAGAATTCAGATCATGGTGACGATGGAGCTGGAAAACTACCCTTGAACCCAAATCTGATTAGGTTGACATTGGTTCACTCCAGGTATTCCAGTTTTCTCCCAAAGTCCAATTGGGACCATTGCAGGGTCAACACACACACCCAATCAATCACACTCACACACACAGCTGGGGGCAATTTGGAACAACAAATCAGCCTAATGTGCGTGTCCTTGGACTGTTGGAAGAAAACGGAATACCAGGAGGAAACCCACGCGAACATGAGGAGAACATGCAAACTCGACACAAAAAACGCCCGAGTCAGGACCTTCTTGCTGTGAGGCATATATATTAACCACGTCGTCACCAAATACCTTGCATGTTAATGTAAACAGAGCACTCGGAGTGTGCAAACCACAGCTAAGCCCAGCAATCTCCCCATATGAAAGGCAAAAAGGCAAAAAATATGGTTTCTCACAACGTTAAAGAATCCTTTAAAAAATTCCTGAACCCAAAATTTTATTTGGGTCATCTCCGAAATCTAGTGGAGACTTTGTTAGCCAAAGCCCTGCCTCTGGGAGACATTTCATGAAAATCCACACATAACTTTTTGTATGGTTCTGCAACAAACACAAAAACATAACCGAAACCAATCTCTTTTGGCAGAGGTTATTATGTCATGCAACTGTTAAACAAACCTACATTTTGTGATGCATATCATGTAGTACCGAATTTGCCTCTAAGAATCGTGATATGACGCATTCCTTCATGCATTTTCTGAACCACTTAATCCTTATTAGGGTCACGGGGAGGCTGGTGACAATCTCAGCCGAATCTGGGCGAGGGCAGAGTACACCATGGACAGCTCACCAGGCCATCGCAGGGCAGAAACACGCTGATGGCAACTCAATGGCCTACTCTTTATGAACGACAGCAATGGTTTTTCACCACAGACAGTGAGAGACATGGCTGGCCTTTGATAACCCAGTTAGCTGCACTGGCAGGACAACCCAGTAATAGTGGGGCTTGAACCCCCGACTTTCAGATCAGTAAGGCATCACCCTACCACCAGGCCACCACTACCCTGATATGACACATAAGATACGAAAACAAAAGTTTGTCAAACTGCAATATCCAGACCTCCAGGATGGCAGGACGGCATTCTTGGATGCAGGCTATACAAATAAAGCGACAACTAGACAGCACAGAAGATGATGAATGAATCAATACCGGATAGACCACCCGGTTTCTGTGCATCTCGCACAAGATATAAATCATTAAGTGCTATTGGTTATTTCACAATGCTATAAAAATAAGCTTGGCTATTTGCCAAAGGGATCAGTATAAACTGATTTGTAGCGATCTTGACCTAAGTGATGCTCCAGTTTATTGCTTCTCAATCAAATCAGAAATTCTCATCGATTTACAAATTACAACAACCAAAGAGCAAGGTGTAAACGCATGTGTTTACCCCAGTTATTGAGTTGTTCCTCAAGTTGTCAGGCTTCAGGCCTTGTATATACCACAGACTGATCTATAAACTGACATTACTAAAGCTCACTCACTCGCTCACTCACTCACCGAACCACTTAATCCTAGTCGGGTCACTGGGAGGATGGAGCCTATCTCAGCTGACTCTGGGCGAAGGCGGGGTACACCCGGAGTAGCTCGACAGACCATTGCAGGGCCGACAACCCTTCACACTCACACGATGGGGCGGTGTGCAATGGCCAGTTAGCCTAATGCGCATGTTTCTGGACTGTGGGAGGAAACCAGAGAACCTGGAAGAAACACTCCTGAGACCGTAGTAAGATTAAGCGGTTCAGCAAATGAATGAATGAATAATAAGTAGTGGGGATGCACTGTCTGAAAAAGCTCAACCCAGCTCCAGAGTAGAAGATTGAGCTACTGGGTTTGGAGCTAACGCTCTGTGACAGCAACCAAGACAGCTGGGCAGTCAAGAAAAATTTCACTAGCTAAAGCCAGTATGCACATAATTGCCCCTAATTAAATCACCGAGGTTCACAGAGTGTCCAGCTGAGGATGAAAAATCCTTTGGTTCCTGTTTCGGAGGCTGCAGACGCCGGCTTGAATATATTTCCATATATATCTTTTTAATAATAAAGATATTTCAGTTTATTTTTGTACACATACACACATGACAATACATAGATTTAGGCACTGCCTAAAAGCCGAGCTCCCGATAGATATCTCTATCTCCAAAGCTGGTGTTATTAGAGCATTGCGGCTTCTTTAAGGGCTAGCAGCTTGTCACTGTGCGCATGTAGAGCAAAGTTACAGGTCGCATATTAATAAATCCTGCTGGTCCTCAGCTTCACAAAGCCTGTGGTTTTGCTTCTCCACTGCGTACTGACTAAAGGAGGGCGGGTTAACCCTGGAGTTCGCAACTTTAGTCAACTTCAACTGCGTTTTCTGACTACGATCTTTTCTTTTCACCGCTTCGCACTCAGTGATTTCCGCCTTCATTTGTATCACCAGTCTTGTGAGTTTAATTATCCGTTTAACGAGTTCGTGTTCCGCGTAACCGTTTATGTTTTGCTCGACCGAAGTTCGTCTGCCTACCTGGGTTAGATTTTGTTTTTTTATTCTGTGCGAGTCTGAGCAGTGGTGCATGAGCCTCTATTCTGTGGGTTTCAATTTCGCTATTAATAATCAATCTGTTTTTATTCGTCGTCATGCAAGTGAGAGATGCATATCAGCCAGTCAGCATTAACTCAGAGACGTGGCAGCTTTATTAACCATCGAAATCATGTTCCATGCTTATGGTGCTCCTCTCAATACGTCATATGGAAGTAAATTGTTCATTTATTTAGACATTAGATTGAATTCTCACTTGAAATCTCCCAACAAAATTTCTTCAATGAACTCAGTGGTTATTTGAGAAAGATCAACAATAGCACAACCTTGGGTTTAACCTTCTGTAGTCACTCTATTTCCTCTTTCAGTCAATGGTACAGCTTCTTGTATTTCTGTCTGTGGATTGTGCCATCACTTGGGGTTGCAGCATATACAGTTACTTATTTGGCAGCTTCTTTTATCCAAAGTGAAACTGAGCTGCATGGGTGAAATCTTGGCATTGTTGGGACTGGATTTCCAGATCTCTGATCAATAAAACCAGAGTCTAAATCATGACGCCATCCTGGCATTGTTTTAATCATCACACTACTGCTTACTGGTTCTTTGCTATTATGACGATGTCTGGTTGGTTCATTAGAACTCATCTATGTCAATTTTTAGGACTGATAGCTTTGTTGGTTTCTTTTAACCATCGTAGTTCATTATATTTCAACTCGGATCCAAGGCATATTGCTTTCCAGTACTCGAGTATATTAGGATTTCTCCAGTCCAACTAAAAAGAAAGAAAATTACTGTAGCAGAGTTGATTGGGGGGGGGTACGGTGTCGTAGTGGTTTGCACATCCGCCTCACAGCAATGAGGTCCTGGGTTCGAGTCCTGGGCTTGGCTTGGGTGTTTCTGTGTGAAGTGTTCCATGTTCTCCCTTTGCTTGAGTTGGTTTCCTCCAGGTAATCTGGTTTCCTTCGACAGTCCAAAGACATCCACATTAGGCTAACTGGCTGTTCCATTTTGCTCCTCTATGGGAGTGTGAATGGTTGCGTGTGTGTTGCCCTGCAATGGTCTGTTCAGGCCAAGAGAGGTTCAGGTTGTACCCTTCCTTCACCCAGTGTTGGCTCCCTGCAACGCGGATAGGATTAAGCAGTTTGGCCAATGAATGAGTGAAAGTAAGCTGATTAGCTTATAAAAAAATTCACCTTCTGAACCAGCACGTTTTCTGTTGCAGCCAATAACATGCATTTGCGTTCGTTTTTTTTTTTAGCCACAGACAATTCATTAGATTAGAGACTGGCTGAGGGTTAGAAATGACTGAGATTTCATGGGCTTTTGTAGCAGAGCTCACGAGTGAAGCACCACCGTCATGGAGTACATCTTGGATGGTTCCTCCCAAATCCAAGCCATATTCCATGACTATAGCGCTTGGGAGCTCTGCAACTAATCTATATGCTTCTCTGGCATCTGGCAGAAGGCTCTCAAGCATCCAATCTGGTAATGCTTGAGTGGATAACAGCTTCTAACCCCAAGTTGTCTAAATACTAAACACTGCTGCCCTTCTGGGATTGAAGCAACACCCACCACCATACTGTACACACACTTTAATTCACTAATGATGCTACTTTCATTTATTCATTTACAGCATTTATTGCCCTGGCCTGCTGTTTACAGCACACTGACTATTTGATTTAGTCCCCTTTCACTGAAATCATTCTAGTTGCAGGTTTGGATCCATTCATCCATCCATCTATTCACTCACTCGCCAAATCCTATGTTTAATCCTATTAGGGTCATGAAGAAGCTGGAGCCTATCTCAGCCAACACTGGGCGAACCCATCTCTGCCAACCATGGTACACTCTGAACAGCTTGCCAGACCATCACAGGGCCAACACACACACACAAAACCATTCGCACTCACACCAAGGGGCAATATGGAGCAGCCAATTAGCCTGATGTGTATGTTTTTGAACTGGGGGAGGAAACCAGAGGAAACCCACGCAGGTACGGGGTGAACATACAAACTCCACACAGAAATGCCCAAGCCCGGGACTCGAACCCAGGACTTTCATGTTGTGATGCTAAGGTGCCAACCACCGTGCCGCCCTATTAAATTACTCTTCCGTGATATGAGCATTTCTTCTCTATGGTCCGTTTTTGTATGCACCCTCTACCAGCACGCGTCCTAATCCTCTGTCAGCACTGTGTAAGTCATACATGGATCTTGCGTGTTGAGTCCAGGAGAAACGTTATTCCATCTCACTAGTTACTGCACACTGCAGGTCTACTTGATGTGACTTGTGCGTCTGAATCCTGGCAATGCTGTGGCTGTGAGCCAAGATGACGCAAACTGTGGGATGGCTTACTATCCTGCCCCTGTCAGTCACAGTGACACTAGCCAATCATGAGCTGATTTACTTCAAGACGACTGTTAGTGCTTTCGTCCAAGTGGGTTTTTTTTGTGTTTGTTTGGTTTTTTTTTTTCCCACACTGCCCTCCGATGCAACATGAGCAGTAGATGGAAAAGCTCTGGTTGGCTGGCTTCACATATCTTGAATGAAGCACATGTTGGGAATCGGCAGATGGAAATTGGCAGGTGAGCAGTTTTAGAGGGAAAAGAATGATCAAGGATGTGTTCATTTTAATAGATGAAGGCTAAAATGTACAGACAGCTAGTAAACAGCAGACAAGTGTCGCCATGTTATATGAGAGCCAAAACAGGAGTGGAGTCAGTAAGAGCTGAACTAGATATTCATTACAATACATTGTTAGTCCTGCGCAGACACACTTGTTGCAATTAATTATTAAGTGCACTTCTTAAGACAGAAAGGAGTGGGATGTCCACTAGGAGGAATATCTCTGCCATCGTTGTTTTTGCATGAGAGGTTGCAGAGAATGATAAGTTGATTAAGTGTTTTCTAAAAAGCTGCTTTTTTTTTTTTTTCATGTTGTGGTTCATACTCAGCAATGTCGCATTCACTGCATCATAAAAACATCTTACATTTGTATAGCGAATCAAAGTTGATGAGTTAATAAATTCCACCAAACTCCATTTGTAGTTTTATTATTAGCTAATACGGTGGCACGGTGGAGTAGTGGTTAGCACGTCCGCCTCACAGCAAGAAGGTCCGGTCCTGGGTTCGAGTACTGGACCTAGCAAGGGTGTTTCTGTGTGGAGTTTGCATGCTTTCCCTGTGCTTGTGTGGGTTTCCTCAGGGTACTCTGGTTTCCTCCTACAGTCCAAAGACATGCGCATTAGGCTATTCAGCTGTTCCACATTGCCCCTAGGTGTGAGTGTGAGTGGTGGTACTCAGGGTGCCTTCAACCAGAGACAGCTGAGATAGCTTTGTCGAATTAATGACCGAATTATTAGCAATAGAGCACTACTGCTGATTGACGACCTGCTCAGTGTGTACTCCTCCTCTCAGCTGAAGTCAGCTGGGATTGGATCTGGTTTCCCCGCAACCCTGAGGCATAAGCCGTATAGATAACAGATGGAATGATGGGTACCACTGTTGTATATATAAATATACCCAGATTCCAAAGAATACGGTTATGTTTAGTGCATAATTTTTCAAGGTTTATGAGTTAATGGACGTAATGACAGATGGATGAATGGATGGAGTGGCATTAAATGCAAATCAGATGTCCCAAAAATGTGTTTGTTAAATTGCAGTTGATTTGTCGAAGCACAGCCATTAGCATGACAAAAAACAAACAAAAAAAAAACACTATTACATAACTTTTATAATTGTGGTGAGAATTTTTTATAGCTTAAAAGTTATGGGCTGATTTTCATGAATTTTCTACCAGAGGCGGGGCTTCGGACAAAGAAAACTCCATTCGATTCAAACTCCATCCCCACTTGCACATCGACAAGGTGCGTGACTCTCGACCAGGAGATCGCAAGTTCGAATCCAGGTTGATGCCGCAGTCATGCATGTCCGAGAGGTCATGGGAGCTAACTGGCCGAGCTCTCAAAGGAGGGAAGGAAGGCATACTGTCAGCCTGTCACTCACAGCAATCACCAGCCAATCCATGGGTGTCTGTGAGCTCATCCATACAAAAAGCGGCGGATAGTGCTTTCACGCCGAGTCTGTTAGGCCGCCTCCAAATGCGCATGCGTAGGTGGCAGCATCGCGTGTCGTGGAGGGGGCATGTGCATGCTTACGCCCCTCCCTGGTTGGTGGTGGTCGTACGTGATAGGGAGGCAACACTTGACAGGTGGTAACAGGGTTAAATAACAATATAAATAAATATTCAGATCAAATTCCTGATCCAGGAATTTTTTAAGGATTCTTTACCTCTTATCTCTTCTCTTATTATGTTACTTAATTAAATAAAAAGACTATTTCTGCTTTCATTACATTTATATTTTTGTCGTTATTTCACTTTTAAGAGAAATTTAAAAATTGTTTTTTTTTGTTTCGACCAGCACAACTTATAAGACTCCTTTCCCAAATCTCTACATGGAAAATCCGGATTTAAAAAAAAGCCTGTAAATTCAGCTCAGTTGGTCATTAGGGAGGCAGAAGTGCTGTCCAAACAAGACAGTCAGAGGTGATGAAGTCAGCAAAACAGCAGTAAGGAGCCTACAGCGTCGGGCAACTCTGGACACTGTCGGCTCGACTGCAATACGAAGAGACAAGGGGCAAGAATTCATTCTGCTGACTCATTCCACCAAATAATATTTTGCTGACGGAGACAAATGTTTCTCGGGGCCGTGTTCTCCAGCACGACTTTGTTCCAAGAGTCTTAATCTCATCTAGGGCTTTGCTGACAGTCGAGAAGAAATCAGGCTTGTGTCAGTAAAACCGACATACCAAAAAAACAAGTGTTTAGACATTCCGTCTCGACAATGTTTATTCTCAACATCAAAATACTGAAAGAAAACCTTCGACCTCCAGCGTAGCTCACATGAAGGTAATCAAATCACTGCTTCTGTCAAGCTTAAGGGTTGCATTGTGCTCCTTAGTGAAAAGTGAGGACATCATAAGGTTAATTTTGATTTAAATAAGGGCCTATTTATATTGCTCAATATCTATATGTATTAAATTTATTAATGCGTATCATTTATAATTTACCTACTTTTACTTACTTACTTATATAATTTACTTATCATTTAAAAGTCAATAATGCTGCCAGTTGAAGGAGTACCATGAAAATACCTGAAGCCTATCTACCGTACTTGGGTTGGACAATACAACCTAAAATATTCATTCATTCATTCATCTTCTAAGCCGCTTAATCCTAATTAGGGTCGCGGGGAGGCTGGCGCCCATCACAGCCGACTCTGGGCGAGGGCGGGGGACACCCTGAACAGCTCGCCAGTATCTCACTATCTCAAAATGGACTTGTGTGGCACTTTTGTGGTGACTTACCCCAAAACACTGCAAGATTGCTAGTTATTATAACTTTTATTAATAATGAAAAGCAATAGGAAGTTCAAGTGGCAGCAGGAACTATCATAACATGGCTGACCCTCTACTCCGACCCAAAATTCTTAATGAGCTTAATGGGATACTATGAAGTACAGTATATGTGGTTTATTCATAAAATGAACGGCTGATTTCAAAAGCAAATAAAAGGTTATAATTATTTAGTGGTGGCCAGAAAGATGGAATATTTTACTGCAATCAATCATTTGGTTGCACAAAACCATTCTTTTATGAATTAAGCCTACGAACGTAGTGGAAAACCAAACCCCAGCCATTATGTCAGACCCCCAGTATAAGATGAACAAACAGCTCTGTGACCATATACATACTGAAGTTCATACATTTGGCAGAGACACTCGCCTGCTCCAAGCGAATGCACGTTTTCATACAGGTCTATTATATATGCACGAAGCAATTAGGATGCAGTGACCCAGGGCATCAGAGGCTTGCGATGGCTGGAGCTTAGCGTGCAAATCCCTCTCTAATCCTGACACAACGCTCAAGTCATGTTTACTGTGCTGTAAAAAATGCTGCATCCAAATAAACTGTGCATTTCGACTTCACTAGTTAAGGCTGCTGGGGATGGGGGAGGAAAAAACAAACAAACAAAAAAACGCTGATGCTAATAATCACAGACAGGTTGTCCGTGCAACTGCCAGAAGCTACACAGTTAACATCCGCGGATTCGCTGCTGTTTATAGCTGGAGAAACGAAAGACAAGCTAAGCTGGAAGTGAAGATACAGAAGGTTACTGAGGTCAGAAAAACAGGAAAGTTGGTACTGAAATACAAAAATGTCTCACAATACTGCGCCAGTTGTGACCTTTTTTATCAGGATCGCAGAGATGTGGTGACATACAGTGCAATCGAATCGAACCTGAGCAGGAGAGTGTTTACGAATATATTTAAAGGGGCCATTTCTTAAAAAGAAAATCAACATACAATTGCTTTCCACATCAGACAATCAAAAGGACCTGTCAATAAACTCTCCTACGCTTGTTACACCGCAGGTCGTCGTCTTTTCAGTACATATGCAACAAATCAATTCTGCAAAAAGTATTGGCATGTTCTGTCCAGAAATCAGAAAAAGGTTGGACTTTTTTCACATCACGATAACAGACAACATTCCCTATAAAGGGAACCTGTGGTAAATTAGAGTTACAAGCTATTTAAAACCATCACATTTGACATCAGTGATTCCTTCCGGCAACATCAGTCCTTGCGCCTTGTGCGAGTGCTGCGACATTGGGCACGCTCCTGCTCAGAGACATGTTGCCTTCCTCATTGGCTGTTCCAGTCTAGTTGTGACACGAACCCATTGGATTGGCTGGGCTGCGTCACTGACCCTGTACATCATACCACATAATCGGTCAGTGCTGAGCTGCACAAACAACAAGCGCAGAAATCGCGGCAAACATTTCTTTTTGTTCCTAAACCAGCTGACGACAGGAAAGCCGAGTCGGCAAAACGTTAGCTGCGTAAGCCATTTTGGATTCAACGTCACGCTCATCTCTGGCGGCGTTCTCGTCCTCAGAGACACTAGAACGTGACGTCTCACTGTCTCCACAAGAGACTCCTCCCCTCTCTGGTTCAAATAGTTCACCATTTACACCCATTTCCTGCAAATTACTAGCCAGAGTTGTTGTTTTTTTTAAATCACCTAAAATGTCGCTCCCTGAATAGATCTGCTTGTTTACTTGCCCTGGACATCCTCGCCCAACGAGTTCACGTCACTTCCGGGTGAAAAAAAAAAACGACTGCTAACCCTTGCAGTTCAACCCCCGCTAGTAATCAAAGGGACAAAGTGACCCAGTTTTGTGTTTTTTTATTGTCATTTATGTTAAATTAAGTGTCTGTATCGCTTAAACGTATTATACACACAAATTATGCTGTAAGGACAACCACTACCAGGACTCTTAACGTTTAAAGGCAACATTTTTTAATATTCGCCTTATTAAATCAGCTGAAACGCATGCTTAACCTAATGGTGACTACACAAAACTTTCCCCATGTACATATTTTAAACACGATACTTGTCTGCTATGTACGTACCAAAAACAAAGAGTTTATCTGTAATTATTGTGAGTTACTGCATTTATTCATCTTCAGGAACCCTGTAGGCAACCACACACACTTGCCTAGGGGTTAATTAAGGTCATGGGGAGCCTGGACCTCAGCCGGCACAGGGCGAAGGCAGGGTACAACCTGAAAAGCTCGCTGGACCATCACACTCGGATCCACACCGAAGGGCAATTTGGAACAGCCAATTAGCCTGATATGCATGTTTTTGGACTGGGGGAGGAAACCAGCGTTCCCGGAGGAAACGCAGGCAGGCACAGCGAGAACATGCAAACTCCACAAAGAAAGGCTCTCGTCAAGCCCGGGACTCGAACCCAGGATCTTCATGCTGTGAGGCGGACGTGCTAACCAATAAGCCACCTTTCTGCTCCTAGCTAATCCAGCATTACCTCATAAAGAAAAAACAAAAACAAACATTAGTTACTTAGAATTTCTGAACAAAATGTCCTGGATGTATTACCGTCATGTACAAGGTTCATTTAGGAGCCATCTTTCCATTTCTTTGCACTACTTCTACCCAGAGATCCATATCTGCCGAGGAGAAAAGAGGGGTTTTAATTAAGGCTTTCATATAAAGTGAACTGGTTACGCAGACTGTCCACAGAAGAGAACAGATCAGGTTTACAAAGATCAGAATCTGACTGGCTTTTATTGGTCACATGAGATTCACTTGTGATGTATTTGCCTCAGCAGACGCTCCACCTGCTAACACCGCTCCACGCACTGATGCTGTATGAAAGGGGGAAAAAATAATTATTTTCAGTGCTCAACAACCCGGGCTTCAGGCACCTGTGACATCTTTATAAACTGCCCCTACTTAACCATACGCATCTCTAAATCCTCCTTCTGTCTCTTAATAATCTCAGAGTGAATCCTCAGGACAGCTCTGGTGCTGTTTGTGTTCATGCTGGTGCTTTCGCATCTGGTCCTTAGCAGATGTTTGTTACCTCTGCCAAGAAGGTCATGTTTTTGGTGTTTGTTAGCAGGATTATGCAAAGAAATAATATTAATAATAATAATAATTTAAAGCAGATTTTAATGATATTTCTACCAGATATGAGGTTTTGGAAACTCAAAGAAAGACTCTTCTGTCGGATTTTGGTGATGATTCGGGACAAATTCTGGATCCAGGAATATAAAATGCAAAAAGGATTATTTATTTCTCTTGAATATATCAACAGCTTTATTTCCACGCTCCAACTCCTCAAATTCCGCACAGAGAAATCAAAACAATTAGACATAATATCTCATAAATCTATCGATTTTGATGCTGGCTCCGCCCCCTAATTGAGCGCAACTGCATCATATAGCCACGTTTGTACACTAGTTCTACACAGTCAGACTCCGAGGTGGGCGGGGCCTCAGGGAAAGTGCTTATACAGCAGTGCAAGGCGAAACATGAGCCAACTCAGCAGTGCGCTGAAGAATTACAGCACAGCAAGTGAAGGTTTTGCTCTTTTACCTGCTACTCGGTCACCTGCTACTCGGTCAAAGGGATTGTTATACCCATAATTCTTGGTACACTCATGCCGAACCGCTTAATCCTAATTAGGGTCGCTGGGAGCCTGAAGCCTATCTCAGCCGACACTGGGCAAAGCTGGGATACACCCTAAACAGCCAACCAGACCATCACAGGGCAACAAACACAGAACCATTCACACTTAGACTCACACCTAGGGGCAATTTGGAGTAACCTATTAGCCTAATGCGCATGTCCTTGGATTGTGAGAGGACACCAGAGCACCCGAAGGAAACCCACACAAGCACGTGGAGAACATACAGACTCTACATAAAAATGCCCTCATTAAGCCTGTGACTCGAACCCAGGACCTTCTTGCTGTGAGGCGGATGTGCTATCCACGACGCCACCGTCTGAGAAAACAGCTCATGCACCCATTTGGTGCCCATTTGATTGCCCATGTGCCCATCTGGTGCACTGCACAATAGCATTGTGAACTTTACTCCGTGCGTGTTTTGATGTGGCAGCTTCACTCACGTGATCAATCCATGCCAAAATCACAAAATCATACATCCAGCAGCATAAGCCATGATTGACCACATGGAAAGTGTTGAAGGGTCTTCATCATTAACCTTCCTCAATGTACAGGGGCTGAGTTTGAGTTTCACAGGCGTCAAACTCGGAGCCCGCGGGCCAAATCCAGCCCGACAACTCATTTTATGTGTCTCGCAAGAGCTTTCAAAGAATATGATTATCGGACATTCTTTGCATCGACCATTACCATGAAACCTAATTCATCGTCCGTCCACTAGGTGGCAGCAACCTATTTCAAGTAAACAGCTCGCCATGCGTGACTTGCATGCTAGCTTATCGCTGTTAAGCGTTGTCAGAAAGTGCAACTGAATAAAGGAAAAGAGGAGAAATCCCGAAACCAATCGTTTTATACTGCAGATTTCATGGTTGCCCTTTTAAAATAGATGTTCGGTGATTATTCTGCCCTCGCACACCTTTAAATTTAGTGATGTGGCCCTGAAAATGAGTTTCGCACCCCTGCCCTATTTCGATAGTACAGTTATCATAGCTATCATTCAGTATATTACCTCAGATATAAGACTACCAAAACACTATATTATAATTAAAGGACTCCATTGGGTACCATGCGCACACACACACACACACCATCAACTCAATCAACTTAGCCCACTACTAACATCAGCTTTGGCACTCCTCAGGACTCTTCGGCACCCCTTGTCAGTCTTTGGCATTTTTCTAAATAATTTAGTCGCCTGTTCGAACCACTGGCATACATCAAATACTGTACATCAAACAAAATCCTTTGCTGGAGGCATGAATGAGTTCATTCATAGAGCGTCACAGTAGTCATCAGAATAAGTGTCCATGACAAACCATCAGCTTGTGAGGTAAATAATGTCCAGATGGAGAACCAATCAGATTATGCCATTCGGGTGAGGTATACACTAATATATACGACCATGGAAAAAATGAAGAAACCACTTTTAATGGGGATCCAATCAAACTACCAAGACTGCGAATATCTCCTCATCTACAGCACATGATATCAAATGATTCAGAGGATCTGGAATTCTCTATGAACAAAGGAGAAGGTCAAAAATCAATACTGGATGAGCAGATCTTCAGGCCCTCAGGTGGCATTGCATTAAAAACGGGCATGATTCTCTCATGGAAATCACTGCGTGGGTATATATTACACAGTGTCTGAATTTTTTAGAATTAGGATATATACACACAAACACACACATATATGTATATATATATATATACATACATACATACATATATTACACAAACACACACACACATATACACATACATATATACATACATACATATACATGTTTGTGTGTGTGTCTATATATATATATATATATATATATATATATATATATATATATCCTAACTCTAAAAAAATTCAGACACTGTGTAATATATACTTAAAAAAAGAGAATGCAAAAATTAATTTTTGGAAGTGTTCCTGATTTTATATATATATATATATACATACCTCAAACCATATGGAATGGTTTAGCGAGTCAAGAGATTAAAAAATACAGTACACTTATACAACTTAACAAAATGAAGATAAATCAGAAACCAAGTTCTATTCAAGTATTTCTTTCATGTAATATTGGATCATATTGATGAGAATAAGTAAACAAATAACAGTATATAGCAATAACAAAAATAACAGTCTTTTTTTGTGGAAAAAAAAGTTAATATTTATTGTGGCCTCCCTTTACTTTGATTACAGCATTTAACCTTTCAGGCATAGTGTTCACATATTTTTTAATTTCTTCACTCACTAAACCGTTCCATATGGATTGAAGTTCATTCATCCTACGCAAAAGTAAAAAAAAATACAATTTGCAACACCTTTTAATTTTTCTGAAAAATTGGTATTTTCAGTGTTTTTGTTTATTAGTCAT
Organism: Tandanus tandanus; assembly: GCA_039654325.1. Lineage (NCBI taxonomy): Eukaryota > Metazoa > Chordata > Actinopteri > Siluriformes > Plotosidae > Tandanus > Tandanus tandanus. The sequence goes on from JBCNYH010000004.1 coordinate 6,327,255, forward strand.
ACTTTTACCTCAATATACTTGTCGGAATGACTTTTTGGTTCTCGTTGCCTACAATAGCATCGTTCAATATATTTTCACCAAAAAGTAATAGAGAAGTAATTTTTTACTTCTTTTTACTCTTTACTGCACACTACTGTGTGTGTATATATATATATATATATATATATATATATATATATAAAACATTCTTTGTCTAGCAAGTACTGTGTCAGGGGTTCTGGGTTGGAATTGGCGGGAAATTTGTCCTTGCCAAAATATCATCATTACCTGACACTAGGCACAAAAGAATCTGTATACACAGTAACTGACAAAAGTTGCAGTCAATCAAGAAGAGAAAATAAGACATGAAAAAAAAACTTTGGGGCTTATATTTGTCGTCTTTTCTTCTTAAACCAGTCAGGCATTATTTCTTTTTCTAATCTCGTGTATCGTTATCCAGCTGTGATTAATTGAACGTATCTGAGTTTCCCTGTATTTCAGAAGTGAGTCATTTGGGCTACCTTCCAACCTTGGTGCAAATTATTCTCTCTGTTTTTTAGCTACTGTGCCAACAGTATCCATCTATCCTAATGTTTTTGAAGAATATAATGCACCAATTAGCTAAAACATATACACAGGGAACAGATCAAACTATAAAGTAAATGCAGTTTTAAAGTAAATGCTACGAAATGCGTCGCACTTCACGCTCATGTGATTGCTGTCTTCTAAGCTTTAAATCTGAGCACTCATTCATGGCTGCATTGAAGTATAAACATCGTGCTCATCAGAATTCATTTTTTGCATATTAGTTGTTGTTTGGATGTTGTTTCGGTTAAAAAAAGAAAAACCTACCTAAAAGTTTTCAAAAACAAAAACTGTCTTCATATACATTCAGGGATGTCAGCACAGGTCAAGCACCACTGAAAGAGTGAACAGCCAATCAGCATGACGATGCATAACAGCAAAGGAGGCAATGCATACGGACACTGGATGTACTGGACATACTAACCATTCAAGGATGTGTAGGTAAGTGAGTGTGTGTATGCCGGTGCAAAACTCTGCCAAATTGTTTTTGTACACATTCAACAATGCGGAAGTTTCCAAAGTAAACAAATAAATAAACAAATAATACAATTTTTTTTTTTTTAAATAATAAAATAAAGGTACCTAAAACTTTTCCACAACATTCACACACACACACACACACACGTATATATGTATAGTTTTAAACATATAGTTGATGTTCTTCTTCTTCATGTGTGGGTTTCCTCTAGGTACTCTGGTTTCCTCCTACAGTCACAAAGTCAGGCACACAATGGTTGAATGAGTACTAGGGGAGATTGTGTGTGTGTGTGTGTGTGTGTGTGTGTGTGTTTATACTGTTTAAGAATTCACAATTTCACATTTTGGATGAAACAAAATTATTTTAAGAGCTGTTAATAAGAAAAGATAAAAATTGAAATGGGTAGAGTGAGAATTTTGCATTGAGCTAACATTATAAAAAAATTATTCACAGGGGTCATCCCTCTTATCCTGTCTGTTCCTCGTAAGTACTATCTGATTCAGCAGGGCAAAATATGGAGTGATGCTCAAGCTTACTGCAAGGCCAATCACATCGACCTCGCTATCATACAAAGTAATGATGACATGGTCCGACTTCAGAATGATGTACAGACACAGCAATTAATTTCCGGTGCATGGTTTGGACTATATGATGATATCAACAGCTGGCGATGGTCCCTTGGAAATGAGCCACTGGGAAATGTGAGGATGTGGAATCCAGTAGAGCCTAACAATCTGGGCGGAGCTCAGTCATGTGGTGCGATAAGTGGGGGTGCTTGGGCTGATAAAGCATGTACTGATAAATTTTGCTTTGTGTGCTATGATGGTAAGAAAAAACATTATATATTGAACATTTTGTTAGTAGAGAAGGCTTTATTATTTAAATATTGTAAAATAATAAATATTTGATTAGGGGCAGTGGTGACCCGGTGGTAGGTGCAGCTAACTGGGTTATCAAAGGTCAGCCATGTCTCTCAATGTCTATTGTGAGGGGCATGTAAAAGAACCATTGCTAACTTTCATAAAGAATAGGCTGCATTGCCATCAGCATGTTTTAGCCCTGCGATGGCCTGGCGAGCTGTCCAGGGTGTACTCTGCCCTCGCCCAGAGTCGGCTGAGATGGGCACCAGCCTCCCTGCGACCATAATTAGGATTAAACAGTTCAGAAAATGAATGATGAACGAAATATTTGATTAACTATCAAAAATGATAAATACAGAGTCTTAATGGGGACGAGATACAATGATGACTTTTCAGGGAGGACAGTTATTATATAACTGATGTCCTTAGTTTTATACTGTTACCATTTTTTTATTGCAACTGTAAAAAAAAGTACATTTATTATGCAACTTATAATGAATCTACAGCGGTACTTGAAAGTTTGCAAAATCATATTCTCTATTTCTGCATGAATATGACTTAGAACAGATATAAACAAAAGTCCTAAACGTAGATAAAGAGAATACAGTGTAACAAGACAAAAATATTATACTTGGTCATTTATTTATTAAGGGAAATGATCCAGTATTACAAATCTGTGAGTAGAAAGAGTATGTAAACTTCTAGGATTAGCAACTAAATTAAAATTGAAATTAGAGTCAAGTGGGAGTAGATAATCAATTTTTATCATTAACTGGTTTGGACTCAACCCATCCACAGTCAAACACATATAGGAAATTCAGCATCATTTTTACCTGCTCCACAAGTGGTTGACTAGCAAAGTTCACTCCTAGATCAAGGTGTGTAATAGTCTTTAAGAAGCCCACGGTAACTTCTAATCAACTAAAGGCCACTCTTACATTGTATAATATTATTTTTCTTGAGTCCACCATTAGGAGAACACTGAATAACAATGGTTTGCTTTACAAATATAATTTTGCTGCCTATTTACAAATTGTTATGATCACTTGAACAAGATAGAAGGCTACTGGAAATGTTTTGAGGCCAATTTAGAATTTTCTTTTTTTAATGAGAAGCATTTACCGGTAAAAGTACCTTATCCAGTTTGTGAAACATGGTGGTGGTAGTATCATGGTTATGTTATGCTGCCCCTGGGCCAGGATGGCTTGCCATCATTGATGCATCAATAAATTTTGACTTATACCTGTGAATTTTAAATATTGTGTGAGCAGTCCACGTCAAGAAACGTATTAACATCCCACTGTTTTGTATGAATACTTTACCTTTTAGTACCTACTGAAAAATCAACTTTTTTAAATGAGCTTGTTGATTGAAATTCTATTACTAAAAATTATCTTGATACTGTCAGGGTATGAAACTGACAATTAATGTGCAAATAAATTAAAATAAAACTTTATTCAAACTTTCAAAAAACACAAACAATAAATGATTTGTCTTCAGAACGCTTCGTACACCAATTTTGCTGCAAAATGCTTCATACCCAGAAATTCATATTGGTGACAAAACTGACATATAGACACATTAATTTAGGATTTTGTGTCCAATGCTGTGTTTCTCATTGTCCTTGTTAGAAACAGTAACTAGCATTTAATTATCACTGGCAATAGCAATTTCTTGGTAGAAAGCTCTTACATTTTCACAAACTCCAATGCTGTCAATCAGTTACATGACATCAACCTTATTTTACACAGCTCACCTTAGAAAGAACTGTGGGTCAAAACTTTCCCCAGTTCTTACCCTTTTTAAGCAAATCATGGTAACAAATTTCACCAAAGTAGGTAGCGCAAAACCCAAGCTGTGTGTCACTGTTGATTTTTAGGCTTTTTGCCTCATTGATTTTGAACCCTTGCTGACCTTGTTCTTGTAATAATAAGCCTACCAGTCTTGGCCAGAGACATTCACTATGCAATGTTTCTTCAGCATATTAAGGTATCCCTCAGGTAACAGAATGATGTCAATCTTTTTCAGCTCCTTCCGTGGGAAGGAAACTGTGTCCTCGAATCCTGAGACACGTAATTGTCAGAAGCATAAAAATGTCTACTGCAATATGTAACATCATCTGCAGTGAGTGTAGAAGCCATGCATACATTTGGTAGAGCTTCATGCATGCACATATTTTCATGCACATAATTATTGGGATGCTCCCTCAACAATTATGACACATTCTCTTGGTTTGCCTATTCTGCTGGCATTTTCTACGTTTTCTACCCACTGATGACAATTCAACAGGCTCCTTTATCTCACCAAATCATTCATTTTTGGCTGTTAAGACTATAAGGAAAGAATGACAGGTGTACGGGCACAGCCATCTTAAATAATTTGCTAAATAGGGTTGCTAACTGTTGCTAGCCTGTCACAAGTGGAAGCCAGTCGTTCTTTGCAGCTATAAACAGAAGCTGACAGCATAGAAGGAAAACTGATTTTAGGGATTGAAAACAGTGGCTACATTTGTGTAAAATCACTGTTTATTCATGTGGTATCAGATCAGCGCATAGACTGGAGTACTTACTGATACCATTCTTCCATTTTTTGCCAGTAACAGCAGCACTTCCGATACTGGCACTCTATTCAACAGATATTAAAAAACATTTATTTGGAGTTATTGCTGCCCAAGGGGGTCTAGAAATGTAGTTTCACATACATTTGCCACTCATAGGGATGAAATCTTGGATAATTTTTTTCTAAAAAATGAACGACCATGTATAATAATATTTTTATTTCATTTCTTTGTGTTCTCTTCATCTCGTTTTAGGACCTTTGAAAATTTGATGATACTTTAAATAATATTTATACAGAAAAAAATATATATAAAGATTTTACAAGCTTTCAAGCAACACTGTAAGTGTTAATCATGTTTTCTATTATTATTCTCACAGACACTAAAACTGGCAATCAGAGGTATATTTACATCTCTACTGGTATGTCATGGTATGATGCGCAGACCTACTGCAGAAACCATTATACAGATTTGGCCAGTGCTAGGGATGCAACAGAAAACTCAGTTATAGGGGGACTGACCTTCAGCTGGACGTGGTTTGGTCTGTCGAGAGAGACCTGGAAGTGGATAGACAAAACCAATTTCTCTACCATCAACTGGATATCTGGACAACCTGACAATGCCAAGGGAAATGAAAACTGTGGTTATTTAAATAACAGTCAGGCCGGTGATGCACAGTGCTCAAACATTATGCCTTTCTTCTGTTACTCAGGTGAGTTAAAGGTTTATTCTATTTTGCATTTAAAGAAAACAGATGAAAATTTATTTTTTTCTTGTTTGTGTGTCTTTATATTTCATTCATTCATCTTCTTCCACTTGATCCGGGGTCGGGTCGCGGGGGCAGCAGCCTAAGCAGTGAGGTCCAGACGTCCCTCTCCCCAGCCACTT
>JBCNYH010000004.1:6347157-6358272 GCA_039654325.1 Tandanus tandanus
AGGGGGCGGATAGCGCTTTCCCTCCGAGTGTGTTAGGCCGCCCCCAAATACGCATGCGCAGCAGTTCGAAAAAAGGCAGCATCGCATGTCCCTGGTCGGTGGTGGTCGTGTGATAGGGAAGGCAAAAAGTTGATGGGTGGGAACTGGATACGACTAAATTAGGGAGAAAAATGGGGAAAAATCCAAAAAAAACCCCCAAAAACAGAACATTAAAGGACATACCCAGAACATACCAGGAAACATTACAAATTTGCCAGGAAGATGACACAATTATACAATTTTCTATAAGTGTCTACAGTTTTGTTTGACATTGTTGCATAACTATGGTGTTGTCAGTTTCCCGATGAAAGGCTTCACCAGTGTCATTCTTTCTCCCATCAAGTAACAGTTCCCATGGTGACAAGCACCGTGTCCTGTTTCTGCCACTGTCCTGTCATTGGTTTGTTCTCACATTGTGTTCACCTGTTTTGTATTGCATCCTCATGATTAGTTTTAGTTTTACCATGAGGTGTCTACCTCACATGGAAGTAGTGTGGATTGAATTACGCATTTCCTAGCTGTCATGGCACCTTTCATGATTACCCCTTCATGTTTATGATTATAGATTATTAATATAACAGTGTTGGGTGAGATAGGCTCCAGCCTCCCCGTGACCCCAGTAGGAGTAAACAGTTCTGCAAATAAGTGAGTGAGTCTAGAAGAAACTGTCTTAAGTAATTATTAAATTAATTGAATACATTTATTCATTTATCTTTAGTAGCCAAATTACCCACTAGCAGTCATGTCACCTGGAAAAATATGGTGCTAAAATACAGCAATAGGCGAAACTGGTTAGCACATCCACCTCACAGCAAGTAGAGTCCCTGGCTTCTGTGTAGAGTTTGCAAGTTCTTTCCATGCTTAGGAGGGTTTCCTTGGGGTACTCTAGTTTCCTCCCATATTCCTAAGACATGCATCTTAGGCTAACTGGCTCTTTCAAATTGCCCCTAGGTGTGAGTGTCAATGGTTGTATGTATGTGTTGGTCCTGTGATGGAGTGGCAAGCTGTTCAGGGTGTACCCTGTCTTCATCCAGTTCAGCCTCCTAGTGACCCTAATAATGGGTGAAGCAGCTTTAAAAATAAAATGCAGTGAAATGAAATGCAGCAATAACAAGCCTCCATATCTTTAAGCTTCAAATATTACTAATTCAAATTTACAAGCAGAAAAGAAAGGTCTATATGCATGTAGAGTGTGAAGCAAGGATGTAACATGTATTAATTAGCTGATTTTACTTTTTTACAAAAGGATAAATTTTGTCCTCGCAGATCAATAACAAAGCAAAGCAAAGAAATTAATATTATTTTAGAAATATATAGTGTTAAAATGTAAACAGATGCCCTTGGCTCAGTGGGCCATGTATTGCTGAGTAGTGTACAGAATATGATTGATAATATTTTCTGAAATTGTGGTGGACTTGGAGCCCTGAATGCCTCATCCGCAATCTGTTCAAAGCTTGGAGCTGTGCGCGACAAATCCGACAACAAATGACAAACATGGATGCCAATGACTGAGCGTGTCGAGGACATCTGACGTGTAAATAATAGAAGAAAGGCTCTCATGAGGCACTGGGTATTTCTTTTAAGAGCATCCTTATAGATTCAGCTCAAACTAAAGTTTGTCTGTGAATAAAATCCCGACCACACCCATGCACAGATTTTTCCCAAACTTGGTGGGCCCTACTTAAGTCCCAGAGATAATTTTATGGGCGGCATGGTGGCGTAGTGGTAGCCCTAGGGTTCGGTTCCCAGGCTTGGGAGCTTCTGTGTGGGGATTGCATGATCTCCCCATGCTTGTTTGGGTTTCCTCCAGGTACTCCGGGTTCCGCCCACCGTCCAAAGACATGCACATTAGGCTAACTGGCTGTTCCAAATTGACCCTAGGTGTAAATGCGTGCTGCCCTGCAATGGTTTGGCGAGCTGTTCAGGGTGTACCATGCCTTTGCCCGTTGTCGGCTGAGATAGGCACCAGCCTCCCCGCAACCATAGAAGGATTAAGTGGTTCGGCAAATGAGTGAGTGAGATGATTTGATTTTGGAATGTCAAGGTCAAAGGTGAAGGTCAGAGCAAGGTCAGAGCAAGTTTTGGAGATAGGGTGCTTATAACTTTGAATCGAGTGCTGATAGACATGCTGTTACTATGGAACACTAATAGGAAAACATATATGGACTTTCAAATGAGACACTTACCTTTGATCTTGAGTGACCTTGAAAAGTCAAACCCCAGCCATTTCCTTCAAATGAGAGAGTTTGTTTTGCATACTATAGACCATATCATAAAACAAGCATATGTGTACAGGGCCTATTTGCTACATTTGGTACCTTGAACTCTGTGTACCCCTCTAATTTTTTTTATCAGTACCTCGTAAATAGCATTATGCTCATAGTGTTCAAAGGGCAATGAATTTTACTGAGTTTCTGAAGGGTATAAGTTATAATAGAAATAAATATGGATGCTTCAGTTTCTATGCTAATAATGGAAGGTAGAAATGGGCTCTTGTGCAACGTTGTTAACATTCAACAATTTAGATTTAGGCTGGAATTTCGGATAAAAGGAAATGTCAGCTAAAACTGAAAATAGCAAATGGACTTCTGGAAATGCCACCAGAATTCATGCCACCATAAAAGATAATAGTTAATAGTCAGAATAGTCACCCGAGAAAAGTGACTTCATGACATTGTACATAATAGTCAACATTATCATGATATAAGTCTGGATTTCATATCTACTCAAAAAGTGCCCAAATCCACACAAGGATAAAGTAAAGTATGACCTTCCAATACTTCCAACTTGCTGTTGCTGTATGACAACTAAATTCTATTTGAATTGTGGCTTGTTTAAATCTGGATAATGAATATGACATCTGGCAGTGTTTGTAGTCCATGAAAAAAATTATCCGTCATTCTCCTGAGCATGAGGCCTGACAGATTTCTGCACGTAGGCGGAGTACTGATACGTTGAGTGGCAGCTGAGTTGCTTGTCTGTTGTGTGTTATTCCTTTGTAGCTGCTCACTATGCCACTGTATCTGTACCTCTAAATATCTGTATCTTAACTTCCTAAGACACAAACCCCAGAATGTCTTGACTTCTGGGTTTTACCACCAGATTAAGAGGTTAATCTTAAGAGGTTAATCTGTGCTTGAAATAAAACATAAAGAAGGCATAGAAGTAATTTTTTTTAACAAATGGAGTTCCTTTTATTAATGGGCAAATATAATACCAGTTTTCAGACTTTTTTTTATTTATTTATATATATATATTTTATTTCAGACACAAGTTTTTCAGGAAGCTGCTTCCCCAACTCCTCTTGAAACACTGTTTGGCTTCCTCCTCCCATTTATGGTCTTTTCTCTCTTTGTGTCTACTCTGCTCTGATTGTTCACCCGAAAGCTTCACGCTCAGTATTCTGGGAGGCAAACTGGGATGGGTGGAGATATCACTGTGAAAAGAGTGGGGGTGTTTAGCTAATCAGAACCCCCAGCACACCGTGTTGCACTACTGTGAGAATCTTGTGTTTACAGCCAGCTCAGACAGCCCAGATAGAAAACATAAAACATGGGCCAACCACGTTACTGACCCCCTGGCATCATCTAACACAGCAATTCTGCAACATTTATGGGTCACAAATGTGGAAAAAACATCATAACAATATCTCCCCATTAACTGAAATATAAGTAAACTAGTATTTAAGTCCCACAGTGTTGACCAGACACTTACAAAGGAAGTTGTAAATGCATTGTAGTGCCCTGCATGTTTATGTTAGTCACTTCATCTCTGGCAGGTTGCTTGTCCACATATGGAGCAAAAAAATCTTTCTGCTTGTGTCACTTTTTTGCTGCAACCCACAGCACCCCAGTCTTGACACACACCTCTAACTAAACCAGATGCCTAGTTAACCTTTCTGGCAAACCTATATGCCTTTGTACTGTATGTTTTGAACATGGTTCTCTCTTTATTGCAAACAAAACATCTATATCTGGTTACATCCCAACTCCCTGGAGAATATCATAAGCGATTATGTGATATCTGATTTGCATGTTTAAAGTTCTTATCAGGTATTCTTCATAGCCGAAGCCCGAGTCCGGTTGTTCTTGGCAGTTGGCATGCAGTTTGGATGGCCTCATGTGGGGGAAACATTTTCCTGATGCACAGTGTGCGTTTACAATGTGAATGCATCGAGATACTGTAAGAAGATCCTGGTGCTCATTGTCGCACCTTTCATCCATTGTCATCACCTCACTTTTCATCCCAACAACACATGGCCATGTGTCATAGGGATCTATACACACTTCCTGGCAGCTCAAAGTATTCTAGCACAGGTGTCTTGTATGCCTTGCATACTCCCCAGATACTGAATAGCACCCATCAATCATCTTTGGGATGCTCTCAATTGGTGCATACGGTGCACATTTGCTCTCCAGTAAGAGTGGTGTACTCTGGAGAACTGTGTTTAATTTTGTAGTGCTCTCTTTTACTGCAGCTGGTGAATATGTAATGAAATTACAGCTGGTACAATAAAATTAATTAAACCTAAATGCCTCAAATAATTTCGTGATCCAGCTGGGTTTGAGTAGAGTCTTAGAGTGGGTTGGGAAGGTAAGGTTAGGTTTTGTGTTAGGGGTAGGGGATGGGTATTTAAAAGGTTTTTGTGTGGATTAAAGGTAATGAAGGGGTTGTTGAATGGGTTGAAGAGGTATGGGTAGGGTTTGTCCGTATGTTGAGAGTGAGTTTAGGTAGGTTTTGTTTTAGCGATAGGAGCTAATGGAAGTTTTTTATTGGTTGAGGAAGGTATTGGTAGGTTTTGTGGATGAGTTAAGGTTTGGTAGGCTATTGTCTGTGAGTGGGTTTAGGAGGGTAAGGGTAGGGTTAGTGAGTGGGTTTGACGGGATATGGGTAGGTTTAGAGAGTGGGTCGATGGGATACAGGTAGGTTTAGTGAGTGGGTTGAGTGAATATGGGTAGGATTTGTTAATAGGTTAAGGGAGTAATGGTAGGGTTTATGAGTGGGTTGAGGAGGGTAAGGGTAGGGTTTGAGAATGGGTTGATGGGATATGAGTAGGATCTTTGAGTGGGTTGAGGGGGTGAAGGGTAAGGTTTGTGAGTGGGTTGATGGCATACGGGTAGGTTTAGTGAGTGGGTTGAGGGGGGTAAGGGTAGGTTTAGTTAGTGGGTTGAGTGGACATGGGTAGGGTTTGTGAGTGGGTTGAGGGGGCAAGGGTAGGTTTAGTGAGTGGGTTGAGGGGGGTAAGGGTAGGTTTAGTTAGTGGGTTGAGGGCTATGGGTAGGTTTAGTTAGTGGGTTGAGTGGACATTTTTTGGTTGGGTTGATAAGGGTATGGATAGGTTGTGATAATGTGTTGGTAAGGGTGTTTTATGTCTTGCTATTTTTTACATTTTATTTGTGCTCATATATCTCTGTGATGTCATTTTCTCTTACCTGTGAAAAACTGAATAAACAGAACATCAGAAAAAATGCAAATAATTCAGCAAAGGAATGTCAAGACTATGTGAAATTGATGAAATTAGACGTAAAAGAGAAAAGCAAATGAGATCCTTGAGATGTGTTTTAACATCTCTCCAAGCTGGAAGTGCATGTACTCGCTGTGGTGGCAATTCAGCTCCAAGGTCAGCACACTGAACAAAAACAAATGCATGTGTCGCCGTGTGCGAGGCTGGAGGATGCTTATTACACACACAAAAAAAGAAAAAACCAACAACTGGCAGATCAGTCAGGACAGAAAAGAGTTGCATGCTGGGAAAACAAACAGAGCTGAGAGATGCAGTGTTTGAAAGCAGAATCTCTATTATACCGACTGTCTCATTCACTCTGCCTTTCAGCACTTCATCGACATCCTTACACGGGAGGCTACCGCCACATGCTAACTGACTCTAAAATGCTCCATCGTCCTCTGGGTTTTGCTGGTTTTCTCTCATCTTCCATCCAGGTTGTATTCCAGTCTTGCACCCAGTGTTCCTCACCCTTGGTCACAACACTCAGCTTTCTCGGGATCGCCTTCTAATTTATGGAGTTATCCAATCAACAGGGAAATAAGTGACCTCAGTGAGTGGTTGTTGGTGCCTGGCTGATCTAAACTTACAAATGATGGTGATTCAAGTAAAATACATTCAGTGAGTGTCTGTCCTGATATCGGATGTCAGAGGAGAGTGGCCAAAGCTGACAGGAAAAGGGGCGGCACGGTGGCGTAGTGGTTAGCATGTCCGCCTCACAGCAAGAAAGTCCTGGATTTGAGTCTGGGACCTTTGAGGGCATTTCTGTAAAAGGTTTTCATGTTATCCCCGTGTTTGTGGGGGGTTTCCTCTGGGTACTCCGGTTTCGTCCGACAGTCGAAAGAACTCACATCAGGTCAATTGGCTGCCGTAAATTGCTCCTAGTTGTGCGTGTGAGTGTGATTGGTTGTGTGCGTTGGCGCTGTGATGGTCTGGTGAACTGTTTAGGGTGTACCCCATCCTCCGCCCAGTGTGTCTGCGACTCTAATAGGATTAAGCGGTTCAGTAAGTGAATGAATAAATGATTGACAGGAAAGCTCTGGTAACTTAAATAACCACTCTTTACAAACATGGTCATCAGAAAAGCATCCCAGTGCGTGCAAGCTGTCTAAACATGTGGTGGATGAGCACTATGATGAGGCTATCACGGGCACAGCCTTACTGAAACTGGTTACTAAAAAAAGTAAAAAAGAAGAAGAAGAAGAAGAAGAAGGAAAAAAGAGAACAATACAGCAGTCGAACAGCAGCACCATCTCATAATTGAATTAGTTTGAACTGGAACAGCTGGAGGAGGATGAGCTTCCACCCATTTCAGGGAGCCTAGCTCTCCACTGGGTCTCAGCTCCCATGTTTAAAAATATCATACGCCCACGCCGCCTGACAGTTGAGTCAATAAGTGCCATTCGTCATTCCTATCCGCCTGCCTCCTTTTTAATTACAGCAATGAATTAGTGCGCAGTCCTAACCCCGGGGCCTTTTGATGTATTTACTGTGCACTTTCTGGGGTTCCTTTCAAAGCACCCGAGATGACTTATGCTGTGATATCAAAGACGAATGCGGTCATGTTTCTGCATGATTGACAGGCGGAGATTATCTTCCTCCATTCCGCAGCATTTTGGGTTTGCTATCCAGGAAGGCTTTTTGATCGCATGCAATTACGCACCTTATTTCACACACACACTGAGGAGTATAATCCTCTATGCCTGATTAAATTATTATTATTATTTTTTTTTTTACATAATTACACGGATAAACAGAATCTCATTTCCGAATTCATTTCATTTTACAGGTCTGCTGTAAAGACTTGCTGTTTTTAAAAGGTTTAATAATTGAACTATCAGGTGGACGGGAAGAGACCAGGCGATGCTGTTCTGCAAGGATTCAGTGTGTAAGTACATTGCTCTTAGACATATTAGCAATGTACTGTATATGTGATTAAATCTGGAACGGTGTCCTGTAGAGTTCTCTTCCACAACAGATTTCACTCGTCCTTCAGCACACAAAGAAAAAAATCCACTCGGAACCACTTGCTTATTAATATTTAGAATAACCATGACGTCCAAGTTTTATTACCGCCGCTAGCGAGGTTATGTTGTTTGCTTCTTTGTAGGATTATGTAAAAAGTTGTGTGTGTATTTTCATAAAGTTTCCACCAATGGTGGTGCTTTGGACAAGGAAGACTCCATTCGATTTTGGAGATGATCTGAACCAAATTCTGGATTCAGGAATTTTTTTTAAAGATTCTTTAACATTGTGAGATTTTTGACATTTTGGTACATATCACCGATTGTTGGGATTGGTGGAGGTTTATGCTCCCTGAGCGCTCTTGCCATTATCATAAATAATAATAACAATGATAATAATAACAGTAATAATAATAGTAATAATAATAATTAAAAAAAATAATAATAACAACAACAACAACAACAATAATAATAATAATGGCAGCTCTAATGAGTGGAGTACCATAGTCATGGAACATGACTTGGGAGGTTGTCCTGTGTCCAGTACGGTGTCAGTGTGTGCCCACCATAGCTGACATCGATCGGGAGCTCTATTTTTAGGCAGTGCGTACATCTATATATTATTATTGGGGCATTCCACAGTATTTGGGCTGTGGGTCATGAAAAAACTCCACTATGAAAAAATTAGGTTCAGTTGTGATAATAGATATTAAAGTCCGTGAATCTATATTGTTTGACTGACATCAGTATCTGATGCTGTTTTATAGCATGCAAAAAAAGTTTTATACTACAAATAAAAATTTAGTAAATTCTTTGTCTACACAGTATTTATCGTAACCAGAATATGCTTAAAAATAATAAAATACTACCCCCAGTGCAGCTAACTGGGTTTTCAAAGGACAGCCATGTCTTTCACTGCCTGTGGTGAGACGCACGTAAAAGAACCATTTCTGTGGTTCGTAAAGAGTAGGCCATTGAGTTGCCATCAGCGTGTTTCTGCCCTGCGATAGACGGCGAGCTCTTCTGGGTGTACTCCGCTCTCGCTCAGAGTCGGCTGAGATGGGCGCCAGGCTCCCCACGACCCTAATCAGGATAAAGCGGTTCAGAAAATAAAAATAATTATGATGAAATTAAATGATGATAAAATACTGTTAGACACTGACAGAAACTAGCTGACAATACAGTAGCCCTACACTTTTTTTCCTGTTCAAGTTGAGGAGAGATTTTAGGAAATGTTCTCCTATAAAAAGTTTATGTCAAAATGTTGTCCTGTCACACATATTTTGTAAAATAAAAATAAGTATGCAAACCTACAGGTAAACATTAACTCCATGATGAGTGTTATTGGGGATTTAGTTCTTAAAAATGTTCCGTCTGTGACAATAAATAAATAAATCAAATTTAAAAAATACACTTCACCCTCGATTTCCCGGATTCCGGATTTCCCATGCAAAAATCCTGCGCCGGACATTATTAGGTTTTGCCGGAAAAATGCTCAGACAAGTACATTTACAGCACTTGGCAGACGCTCTTATCCAGAGTGACTTACAATTATCATTTTTAAACAACTGAGGGTTAAGGGAGTTGCTCAAGGGCCCAACAGTGGGGATTGAACCGCTGACCTTCGGATCAGTAACCCATCTGCCTTAACCACTAAGCCACCACTGCCCAAGTCCGGGAATCGATGATGAAAGTCCGGGTCGGTCATAATTTTCCAACTTCCCTCCTGTCCGGCCCGTTCCCGTCCGAGTGGATGGACGAAAATGAAGCCTCAGAGGGGCACGAAATAATGTCCGATGAACAGATAGTGGCATCAGTGATGGGAGAGCGAAGTAAAAGTGAAAGTGAGGACAGTGACGACGAGCCGGAACCCACATTTAAAATGAATGTGATAAAAGAATGTGCTGATGCGCTCCTTTAAGTTTGTGGAAACACAGTATTATGTATTGAGTGTTGGATAAGTGTGTAAAAGTCCGGGACTGCTGCTGAATAACGGCGATTGCTGGACAGATTATGGTAAATTATGGCCCGGGAAAGAGTAGGGACCCCAGACATTAGCGATTGCCGGACTTTTGAGGTTCCCAGACAGCCTATCGCCCCTAATAATCCGGGAAATCGAGGGTGAAGTGTACTGTGAAATAATAATAATAATAATAATAATAATAATAATAATAATAACATATTTCCTAGATGATGATTGATGATGATTATGGTTATTGTTCTATGCTATAATCTATTCTGTGAGAGCACAGGTAACATTAAAATGGTAAATTATTTACATACCGTGGAAATTTAGGATATAACCTGGATACACACGATTCACCTTCAAACACTCTGAATATATTTCTTGTGTATGTGAAACCTATTTTCGTTCACATTTAATTCATAATTCAGTTTTACAATCCCACGTGTGTACTGAAAACAACTCCTTCATCCATTTGCATCATTCTGGAGAAATGCGAATTTACGAAACGCTGTTTGTCCCTCGACGGCCACCATATGACGTGTTTGAGGACGCCTCCCTGCACTTCCGCGTTGTTATTCGTTTCTATTAATTCTCAGGTGAATTAAAGTTTGTGTGGTTCGGATGGCACGCAGGAAAGCAGCTGGTTCTGGAAATGAAAGTGGTAGAAATGTTCAGTCTGAGAAGAAAAAGGTTGGACGTTTTGCGGTTCAAACCGCAATGCTAATGTTCGGAATGCTGCTGTGTGTGAGAGAGAGTGTCGCGTGCGCATGGGTTGCGTCCCAAATATCCTTATTCCCTACATAGGTTGCATACATGGGTTCAAAATGCTAATTTATCCACCCTAACTAGTACACTACACTTGTAAATGAGAGTTATGTTATTAGAGATAATGGCCTATACAAACGCCTGACTCTTCACTTGTACTAACTAGAACCTTTCACTACATTGTTTTACTTGTTTTATTTTGTCTAATGCTCAGCAAATTTACTATAAATTACATAAAATGTCTGTTTATTTATTGTGTATACTCTTCCTTTTAGAGAGCCAATTGAAGTTGTAGTAATCTGTAACCCTGACACTATTATCATCACAACATTAAAAGAAAAGTCTACTCTGAAACTCATTCATAATATTTATATAGAAATATCCCTCATCTATTGTTGGTTGGTGCTGTATTTTTGTTATTCTCATCTGAAGTTAGGAGTTAGCTCCTGCTCTGAACATCCTGGGTTCTATTCTGTGTGGAGTTTGCATGTTCTCCCCGCGCTTGAGTGGGTTTCCTCCTGGTATTCCAGTTTCCTCCGACAGTCCAAAGACATGCATGTTAGGCCGACTGGCTGTTGTGTATTGACTCTCGGTGTGAGCGTGAGTGGTTTGCGTGTGGTGGTCTATAGCAAGCTATTCAGGGTGTACCCCACCTTGTACCAGTGTTGGCTGAGATAGGCACCAGCCTCCCTGCTGCCATAGTAGGGTTAAGCGGTTTGGATGAATGAGTGAGCGCCACCTAATTTCGTCTCTTGGACACTATTAATGAAAAATATTAGACTTAGACTTGGACTTAGACTTTGCTTTATTGTCATTCAGATATACAGGTATATACAGAACGAAATGTTGTTGCATTTGCTTGCTGCAGTATAAAAAAT
>JBCNYH010000004.1:6382379-6399739 GCA_039654325.1 Tandanus tandanus
TTCTTTCTTTCTTTCTTTCTTTCTTTCTTTCTTTCTTTCTTTCTTTCTTTCTTTCTTTCTTTCTTTCTTTCTTTGTCAGTTAACACCAGGTGAATCATTCAACCACCAACTGACCAACACCAAAATAAAAGATCCCAGTTCATTATCACACCTTTCAGAGATTCACCCAGTTTTAATGTAAACCAACATCTTCACATTTTTAATAACATCTTTTAATTTTGTAATAATATTTTACATTTTATAATAACATGCAGTGTTCCAGCTAGGATTCTGTGAAGGCACGGTGCAGTATAGGGCACACCCCGAAAAGCTTGGGGGTCTGATGAATTGTGGTGGCATGTATGGTAAGTTATAACTCATTCATTCATTCATTTTCTAAGCTAATCCTAATTAGGGTCGCGGGGAGGCTGGCGCCCATCTCAGCCGACTCTGGGCGAGGGCGGGGTACACCCTGAACAGCTTGCCAGGCCACTGCAGGGCCAACACTCACACAACCATTCACACTCACACTCACATCTAGGGGCGATTTGGAGCAGCCAATTAGCCTACTGTGCATGTTTTTGGACTATGGGAGGAAACCGAAGGACCCGGAGGAAACCCACGCAAGCACGGGGAGAACATGCAAACTCCACGCAGAAACGCCCGAGCTGTGAATCTGAACCCTCTTGCTGTGAGGCGGACGTGCTAACCACATGTGATTGCTTAATTGTATTAATGTATGCAATTTTTTTGTGTGAATGAATTAATATTTGTAATTATCGTTTACAAATCATATATCAACAATAATTACAAATATTAATTCATCCACACAAAAAAGCTGCATACATTAATACAATTATGCAGAAAAACAATTACATAAACACTGAAAGTAATATTTTTATAAACTTACAGTAATTCAGTGCATTAATTAAACACTAATATAATTATACTACTATATATATTTTTATTCATAAGTCGTTAATTTGAGATGTGTTCTTTTATTCATGGAATATGCAGTTTAAGTGAAGTATTCAGCATTGCATTGCTTATAAATTACACTGATCAATTTATCTGTACCATGCACGTCTCCTTTACATCATGATCCTCAGTTAAATGTGATCGTTAATGAAATTTAAACTGTAATACTGTATAGTAATGTTAGATTAGTCTGAAATTCGGTAAATACAATTAAATCCTTTCATAGAAACTTTCACGTTACTGTCATTAGTCGATTTCCTGAAGAATCTTCATAGAAGACAAGGCGAGCGGATGCGCACTGTGCACGGACGTTCGGTTAAGGAAAAAAAACAATAATTCACGCTGAGGAAAAGTTCCGAGGGGGCAGATGTAGTTTCCGGGGTCAAGCAGGGATCATGGAGGCAGGGAAAAGCATCTAGAAGCAGGTTGATGCAGGCGCTGCGCATGGACGCTCGGTTAAGGAAAAAATCTTTCCTGCTGATTAAACGTTCGATTTATTTGCCGGGATCACGGAGGCAGGGAAAATAACAGTAAAAAGGGCATGGCGCATGGAAAAAAAAGGCATGGTGCTCACGTGAAAGGCACGGTGCTGCGCCATGATGAAACAACCTAGCTGCAACACTGAAGTGAATTTTTATGCATTTCTATGGAAGCCCTAAGCGGATATGCATTCATTCATTTTTTCCTTTTGTATTTTTTTTTTGATAACAGAATATTTATGTCGTTTTATTGAGATAATTTATTATTTTTGTTTTACGCGATGGGGGGGGGAATGTATGAACGTCCACTTAGGGCTTCCGTACACATTTTGTTTTCTAATTTAACAGGATTTAACTTTATTATATGTTAATAAATATTTTTTTTCTGAACATTTTGCTCAGCTAAGGTTTTTTACATTTATTTATTTATTTTTCCCATTTTACACTAAACTAATTTTAACCTGGTGGCACGGTAGCATACTGGTTAACATGTCCACCTCTTAGCAAGACGGTCCTGGGTTTGAGTCCCAGGCTCGGTCAGGGCGTTTCTGTGTGGTGTGTTGCATGTTCTCCCCATGCTTGCGTGGGTTTCCTTCTTGTACTCCGGTTTCCTCCTACAGTCCAAAGACATGCACGTGAGGCTAATCTGCTGTTCAAAGTTCACATGTGGTGTGAGTGTAAACGGGGTATGTGTGTTTCCTTGCAATGGTCTGGCAAGTTGTTCAGGGTGTACCCCACCTTCGCCCAGTGTCGGCTGAGATAGGCATCAGCCTGCTTGCGGCCCTAGTAGGATTAAGCGGTTCGACAAATGAGTGAATATGTGAGCGATTTAATGTTAAACACCTAAGAGTATTATTATTATTAATGTTGTTGTTGTCATTGTTGTTGGAAAAAGTCCACTAACCTTTACAGAGCAGACCACAGCAGCACCCCGTGTTATTAGCTGCTTGTAAGAAATTAGAGTATAAGTTTTTTTTGCAAGGCACCTCACTGGATTCAAGTAAAAAACTATAGAATACAATATTCATGCTATATTCTGCTGTATACGCCCATAATCCGAATTCCATGCAACATTTCTGCCATTAACCCTCTGCATCACAACTTGATTAAAGCTCTACTGCCACAGAGCAAAGCATCTGAGCATCTGATTGGATTACCAATCTTCGTGTTCCTATACAGTGGTACAGTAAAAATTTGGAGCCTGTAAAACCCCAAAAAGTTGAGAACCCCTGAATTATTCTTTGGTAGGAAAGAGGATTCGGTTAAACTGGACTGTGTCCTGTTATCTGCAGTCTCTTCCTGTAAAGAGCGAGTGAGCGAGGAGGGAGGGATGGAGCCCATGCAAATTTTGAAGGGTCCTTATCAGTTCTGAGGATAATCAGACTCGGTGTGTGTGAGCGAGAGAGTGTGAGACATTCCGACAGTGGGTCATGCGCCTGCTCGGTACAAGAGCAACAGACTTCATTCATCCTGCACTAATCCAGATGGGAAAGTCAAAGAGCAGAAAGTGCACAGCCTCGACTTCATTTCATCACCTCCATCGCTACCAAAGGAGAGAGGGAGAGAGAAAAGAGGAGTAGCTCGGAAAATAACTGACATTGGCGAGGCGCTTTGCTGTTATCTGTTTAATTCATCCCACCAATCGGGCCTGTCTTTTCCCTCGCTAAATTGCCCTTTGACACGCATGCCTTCCCATGCATAATCCAGACCTCCTGGGCAGAAGGGGAAAAAAATAATGAATGGAAGTGAACCGAAGACCTCGAAATAAAATGTCAATGCCGGCGGCCCGATTTGACGCCAAATCAAAGCTCCGAGCTTTGACACAGATTGTGCTTTTTGGTGGCGAGGAAAGGAAAATGTGTCCGGGTGAAAAGGTGTCAAACGAGGAAAGAATTCTTTGAAGAAAGGTGAAGAGGAATCTAAATTGGGAGCAGAAATAGGTTTGGGAACAGACGGAGTGATGGCGAAGAAGGATGAATGTCAGGACAGCCGTCTTTAATTTGCACTGGGAATGTTTACGTGCGTGAAAGGCAAGGGGGCTGTTCGGGTCGGAGAAGGAATTCGAAAGTAACTGGTCGTCGGCGTGTCCGAAGTTTTATGGAACTTTTAGACTACTGAGAAGTTATAACTAAAAAAGAAAGAGAGCTGCTTTTTATAAAAAACAAAAACAAAAAAACCCCCCTGAGACTGTAGACTCCTTCCAAAATATTAACTAACCATCAGCTTACAAAAAACAAACAAACGCCACAACATTGATGCTTAAACATGTCTACGTGAAGCTTTTCTGTGTCTGTTGTTATATATTAAAATAAATCTTTAATGTAACCCTTGCAGTTAGCAATATTACTGACCAATGAGAAGCTATCTTGTATCATTAACTATACTGAAACTATATTGTTTCAGAATATACTACATGGTATCGCAAGAATAAGCAAACTAAAATGAGATTTTTATGGTTTATTTTTACATTTTTAATTGATTGAGCGTTATCTCGAATTTTTGGAGGTGGCTAACATCTATTACTATACTGCATGCACTTAAATGAAGCGATCTGATCGGTTTGCTAGCTTGGGATGATAAACAATCATTGAATAAGGCGGAGGATGATATGGCGAATTATTCAGATCGAGAGGGTTTTATCTGCCGAGGCCGAAGTCCGGGAGCGGGGATCCATTTTCTCTCTCGCTTTCTCTGGAAGGAAGAGGAGAGGAGGAACATAGATAGCAAATAAGACGGATAGGCTACACCCTACTGCCAGTGCTGTTGGGTGGCGGAAATTTGTGTGTGTGTTGTCGTGTGGATACACTTACAACAGCATAAATAGTGAGAGAATAAAATGAAGTTTTGACAGCATTGGGCCACAGAGCTTCACTGTATATTGTACTTGCAAACTAACCAAGATGGCGGACAGGCGGAGCCGTCTGCGACGGGTCGTAGCCTATCTATCTTATATGATATCTAGGAGGTGGAACACTGGTGCGTGCTAGTCATGCAGTAATCTATCAGCTTGTCCCATGTTATTGATGGATAAATTGGCTCGTTGAAGAATATCAAGAATTTGATGGTGGCTTTCCACCAGTCAGAATTGAAAGAATATTTTGAATGCATATTTTGAATAATAGATTATCCACCCCGCAAACATGGGATAATGATCGAATCAATTAGAAATGCAAAAATATAAAACTATAAAGAACCCGTTTTAGTTAACTTTTTCTTATGTTCCAGTGTAGTCTATACTAAACAAATAGTATCAAGCTTTGGCAGTTTAATATTTTATTCAGTCCTGATCTGTTGTTGTTGTTGTTTTAAGTGGACTGTGTGTTTATTTGGACCTGCTGATCGAGCAGTGCTGAGCTGATAGCTAGTTAAACACTACTACATGTTCCTCGTAGCTCCAGTGGAAAATTAAAGAGACGCAAGGTTTTCTCAGCTGCTTGGTGATCTTCATGGATGGCTTCGGAGGAAGTTGTTATGCACATGTTACAGCAGGAAGCTCCTAATGGAGACCCCAGGTCCAGGATTAAACACACAACCTACAGGCACTTCACTGCTGATTACATCAATACACAGTTCAGCCGTGGCTCCGAGCTCAGTTACAATAAAGAGCAAAGTCAAGGGTTTTACAGTTTCTGATGAATCTCTGGTGTAAGGCTTTCTGTGTAATGGTTCTGTGTGTGTGTGTGTGTGTGTGTGTGTTTCCTCTCGTTATTGACTGGACTCTGTAGATGGAGATGACTCAATACATTCAACACATAACATCAGTGAACTGAGGCCAGTGTAGACTCCTGAGTTTTCTCCTCATCACTGCTGTCCTTCTGTTAAAAGTGAGTCAATACAGTACTGTGAAGAAGTATTTGCCCCCTCTCTGATTTCCTATATGCTTGTTTATATGGGTGATATAGGGAAGCATATAAAGCTTCCCTATATCACCCACGTCAAACCGTAACTGCTCCTTAAAATCAATACCTTGTTCTTCCGCCTTCAGCAGCAACACCTGCAGTCAAACACCTCCAGCAAGAAGAAATCAGTATGCGGCTTCGCTCGGGAGAAATTGTGGCCCAATTTTTATTTTTTTATACTAAATTTGTTTGGAGACCAGAAACAAATAAGTGTTATGAATAAATAAATCTAGAGGAAGTCAAAAAGGGGCAAATACTTTTTCACAGCACTGTATATCTATGACTCGCTTAATGCTGCGTTTGTTACTGAATCAGAGCTGGCGATATACGACACGCTGTTTACTCAAGTAGATACAGACGGATTGGTGCAATGGAACATAAGTTTGATTCTGGTTCTTTACTGAAGGAAAAATAAACAAGTGCAGGCTCTGTGAAGGACATTTCTCCCAGCTGTTTTTGTGCAGAATGTTTTCGCCGAAGCACTTACTCCTATTAGGGTCGTGGGGAGGCTGGAGCTTATCTCAGTCGGCACTGGGCGAAGGCACGGTTCACCCTGAACAGCTCACCAGACTATTGCAGGGCCAACACACATACAGCCATTCACACTCACACCTAGGGGCGATTTGGAACAGCTCGTTAGCCTAACGTGCTGGTCTTTGGACTGTGGGAGGAAACCGGAGCACCTGAGGAAACCCCACGCAAGCACATGAAAACTCTACACAGAAACGCCCGAGCCTGGGACTCGAACCCAGGACCTTCTTGCTGTGAGGCGGACGTGCTAACCACTACACCACCATGCTACCGCTATATACTGTTGGTGATAAATAAATTAGGAAAAAAATATATATGTTAATGTGTGTGTGTTTCAGGTACAAACACCTGGTGCCCTCATTACAGATGATGCAGCTCTCGGCAGCCACCGGTGTGAGTCGTCTTCTCCTCATCCTGCGACTACTGGAGCCGAGTTTCAGTGGAGACAGCGTCTCAGGAGAACTGCTCCAACGTCAGGTAAAGCCACACACACCCACAGAGTCATTTTCACTGAATAATACTAATAAGGCAAGTTGTATGGTTTTTATTTGAGAGAATGTTGATAATAGTGTATATCCGAGAACAGGTTATAGAATATGCACTGTGTGAAGCTGAGATGTGATGAAAGAACACAGTCTGCACATTTCAGTGATAACTCCAGGAGTGTCCATGGTTTAAAGGATAAGCTGACCAAGCACTCGTCTGTTAGTTCACTTTAAGTTAATATACGTACATCATGCAAAATAAACAAATAAATCACTTTAAATTGCGTTCTGTAAGGATGAGAGCTTGGTTGGTGGGGTCAAGTTCATTTTTTAAAGCCTGAAGGATGGTGTTGGTGTCTGACCCCCCCCTTCCTTCCTGCTATTAAAAGAGATGTGTAACTGAAACTATCCAATCACCTCCATCTTCCCATCATCATACTTACGTATTTCTCATCTTCCATTTGCCGAACCGCTTAGTCCTACTAGATTCGCGGGGAGGCTGGAGCCTATCTCAGCCGACACTGTGCGAAGGCGGGGTACACCCTGAACAGCTTGCTAGACCATCGCAGGGCAACACACACACACACACACACACACACAAAACCATTCACACTCACACATAGGGGCAATTTGGAACAACCAGTTAGCCTAATATGCATGTCTTTGGACTGTTGGAGGAAACCGAAGTACCCGGAGGAAACCCGGGCAAGCACGGGGAGAACGTGCAAACTCCACACAGAAACACTCGAGCACAGGACCTTTTTGCTATTAAGCGAGCGCGCTAACATCTACACCACCGTGTCGCCTACTTATCTATCTAGCTATCTATCTCTTCATTTGTTTGTTAATTAATTAATTATATCGTTTGTATTCAGTCTTCTCCAGACCTTCATGATCACCCTGGCTGCAGTAGAGACACTGTTGTGCTAGGAGTGTATTTTTATAATTCTTTTTTGTTTGCACTTCAACAAGTTGACCACATGGTGGTGCTCTAGTTTCAGTTATCCACCTGAACACCCCTGGTCCACGGTGCTGTGCTTTCTTATTATCTGGAGCACAGTGAGAAAAGCAGTTTAAGAAAGTTAAAAAAACGAGCAGCCATCAAACTGAGCTTAACAACTTTGCTCTGATGCGATTGTGCGTGCACGGGGGACGGACCCGGGCGCTGTATCCTATTTCGTTCCCCCCCACCCCCCTTTCCAGACGTCTTCAGACAGGGTCTCCGAGGTCAGGACGCGAAGCGAGCTCGTCCATGCTCGAGCTAGGCGCCTCTTCTCCGCTCTAGTTCCACCCAATTTCATGCAAGTTAACGTGTGGCCGGGAATATGCAAAACACTTATTAGATTTTTTTATTTATTTTTTTTTTTTTTTGGCATAAGCCCCTTCCACCTCTCAAACGGCTGCTGGTTCCTATTTGTGGCGTGAATCGAAAGCTGACCTGAGTCGAATGATTTAAAAAAAAAAAAAAAAAAAAAAAATTTATAAGCAAGCTAAAAAATAATTGTGTTACACCCCTGTGGAAGTGAAGCCATGTTGTTTTCATCCATCAATCTCATTGGTTGTATCTCTGCGAACATTCGCTCACTCACTTGCTGAAGCGCTTAATCCTACTAGGGTCGCGGGGAGGTTGGAGCCTATCTCAGCCGACACTCGAGAAGGCGGGGTACACCCTGAACAACTCGTCCATCCATCACAGGGCAACAATCATTCACACACACATCCACACCTAGGGGCAATTTCGAACAGCCAGT
Source organism: Tandanus tandanus (assembly GCA_039654325.1). Lineage (NCBI taxonomy): Eukaryota > Metazoa > Chordata > Actinopteri > Siluriformes > Plotosidae > Tandanus > Tandanus tandanus. The sequence continues at coordinate 6,390,482 of JBCNYH010000004.1, forward strand.
TAGCCTACTGTGCATGTCTTTGGACTGTGGATCTAATTAGACCATCAGAAGTTCTTCGTCTTCTAATTAGACAGAGCATGCGTGTGTACGAAGATTCGGAAGAGGTACGTTTTTAAATTCGAATTTCTCCACTAATGACATAACTAACGTCATGACAGTAGTAATGTTATTAGTAGTATTAGCGTAAACACGTCATTCCGGTAACGTAACCTAACGGTAGGCCCGATTTTACAACAACAAGGATCTGACATTATATATATACACCAGTTGGTGACACGTGAAAGGTCAGTGAACACGTGTTCGCTCCAGCAGTCATGATGTATCAGCAGCACCTCATAGTTTGCACACTGGGATGGTTTTCCTGTGAAGTATTTTTACACGTAACACTGACATAACTGTATTAAACACTGAAAAGTTTAAGTGTAAAAAAAGTACCTGTTATTTAAATTTTTTTCCTTCAACAACTGGACTGGAAGATATTTAGTGCAAAAGAATCATATTAAAGCTACATAAAACAACTAAACAAATGACTGTGTGTGTTGATTCTGCAATGGTCTGGGGAGAACCCCGCCTTCGCCCAGTGTCTGTGTGCTTACTGACATCATTTGACTAAATTTAGGCATTAATTTCTAAAAACAAAAAAACAAAAGAAAGAAATTTCTGAGAAGTGATCTGATTCTCTGAGTGATCTGACTTAGCACATTCCGTAAATTTGCTTGAATAATAAAATAGCAAAAAACGAATCACTGTTATGACGATTCTGCAACATCCACCGCTCACAATTTTTCTCAAATCATTCACCCACTCATCTGCTGAACTGCTTAATCCTATTAGGGTCACGGGGAGGCTGAAGCCTATCTCAGCCGACACTGGGCGAAGGCGAGGTACACACCGAACAGCTCAACAGACCATCACACAGCCAACACACAGAACCATTCACACCCACACTCAAACCAGGGGGCAATTGTGAATGTGAATGTCATTGGACTGTTGGAGGAAACTGGAGTACCCGGAGGAAACCCACGCAAGCACAGGAAAAAAATGACCCCGGGCCTCGAACCCAGGACCTTCTTACCTTCATGTAAACTTCCAGTAGAGTTGAATGCAGACTGTTTGCTTCGTCTCCTGATCGCGTGATACCTGATCTCCTCATCCTCTGATCAGAAATACCTCTTGAGTAACCCGGCTCACCAGAGCGGCGCCGTGGATGAGCACTACTTCCTGAACGAGAGCGCGCTTCAAGTAAGGTAAAGCAAACACACACACACACACACACAGTCTGGTTTGTGTAACTTCAGGGGACAATATATAGAGTTACATTAATTCCCCGTAGACACACCGTAACCATAACCTTAACCACTAACCCTTAATCCCTAACCTTTTCCCTCACCTTAAAACATGCCTTCACCTTAAAGTTTAAGCTTTGTTACCATAATGAAGACAAAAACCCATAACATGACCGTGTAAACAGATTTAGGTCCCCACTACTATGAATAACTACATCCCACACACACACTCATTAATTTTGTCTAGTTTTCAGTGACTGGGAATAAACTGAGACATCATCCTTTGTTTCTTCTCATTGATTTGTCATCTTTCATCCCTTTTACCCCTCAGAGAGCTCACCAAATTCAAACTAATGTCCAGCAGAACATCACTGAGTGTCATGATCGGGGACTCGTTTGACGAGCATCTCTCATCTCACCTCAACCAAGTGAGTGTTTTCTACTCAGTGATTGGCTGGGTATCCATAATAAACTTCAAACATACTTCATTTATTTATATATTTGTATTTAAGCCACAAGGACATGAAGAGAATTTGTGTAATTATTATTGTATGCACTGCTGAGATAAATCTGTCCACAGGCTGGCGGGGTCAGCCGGACGCTCAAGTTAAACAAGGGATTTTTTTGTAAGATGACGTCCTTTATTATTTGTATTTTTTTTTTTTTTTTTTTTTGCACGTCAGGTTTTTGCTGATGTGCAGAGGAAGGGTTTAAAGCGAGTTTACCCTCAGGCCAAACTCATTCACATTCAGGGGGTGGACCGTCACATGATCTCTAAAAAGGCGTCATCGGTAAGCAAACATTTACTGGAGCTCGTGTCAAAGAGGCAGACCAAACACGCGATGAGAGAATGAAACCCTGTTCGTTTCATCCGCCCTTACGAGCACCAGTGGCGTTTCCTGTTTGGAAATCATTTACATTCTCAGCTGTGCTGCATCATCACAATGTTCACGGACATTATTTTCATTATAATTTTTCAAATTACAAGTTTTTTTTTTTTTTTTTACTTTTACTGACTGTGATAAACGTTTGTTATGAATTGTGGGAAAACCATTACTGGACATTTTTATTCAAAGAAAACAAAGAAGTCACGTTTATCCTGAGGATTAAGGTTTAATTATGACACCACATCAAAATAAAAATTTCCAAGAGCTCTGGAATTTTATTCCATCCATATACATGCATAGCAACAACATTTTTAAGAAATATTTTTTTTTCCATTATAAGGACATTGGAATGATTTTTTTTTCTAACGCATCCCTCCCAAAATCCTTTCCCACCCCAGTTTAAGTAACATCAATAAAATTACTTTCGTACAATTGCTGTTTTTAAGGAGTTAGAAATATTTGCCATGTTCCCGTTCTCCTAATACTGCTTTCAGTAATGTTCCTTTTCTTTTTTAAAATTTTTTTTTTTTACAAAGTATTGCAATTTTTAAAAAGGGAGACCAAAATGGATCGCAAACTGAAATACGAGTACTATACAAGAACGCTGCCATCCTGATGAAAACACCCACTTCTGAGTTAAAAAAAAAAAAAAAAAAAAAAAGACACAGACCAAGAGCTACATACATATATGCAAAGCTGGATGGACTGGACTGTATATGCCAAAACATGAGATGCAGAGTTGTGCCTGGTTTTCCCTTCGAACCATGTTTAAGGCTGAGAAGTCATGAGTACTGCAAATGACATTTAGGCATATACAAAAAAAAAAACAAAAACAAACTTACAGCAAATAAGAATGCACAAGTGCTTCAGTAGCTATTTTTGTGTCTAAAATGCATTTCGGTTTTGTATTGTCTATCGTCTTGTTGAACCTACAATACAGTGTAAACAATGATTGCTACACAAGAATGACTATACAGTAACATTACAAACGACTCTGATATAAATTTCCTTTGTGTTTAAATTAAGGTCACTACTCCTATTAATACTGATTGTAAAATAAATAAAGGTGAAGGTGGCACCAATATTACACATGGAAATTTTTTTTTCCCCTTGACAAAAGTTTTGCATCAAAGTCTCGATGAAAAATGAAAGACGAAGCTCTTGATTGTCCACAAGCAGCATATAAAACTGCATGATGCACTATTCCAGACACGACAGTGTAGCGAAAAAGAGAGAAGGAGGAGGGGGAGAGGTGGAGGGAGAGTAAGATTTTATTTCACGTGCTCGGCAGCATGTGACGAGCAATAGAACTTCTTGTGAGTGATAAAGTTTGATAAGTTATTGAACTGGATGTCACACAGGCGGCAGTACTTGCCGCTTCCGGTTGGCTGAGCCGAACCATTTATGCCTTTGGGCACGATGGGTGGCGCGTCGTCAACTGGAGATTTAGATGAGGGTGATGTGCTGCCGTTGGGATCTGGCGGGTTCTCGGAACTCCATGTTGTTGGAGATGTTTGGCCGTCTGATGCCGATGTGTTGTTGGGCTGGTTCTCTTGTTGAGTGGGAACCGACGATTGAGTGTCATCCAGTTTGTGCCCGCCATTGACGATGACCATTCCCCTGTTTTTCGGGAGCAGGGGCAATGGGTCTTTGCTAGGTTGAGGGCAGCCATTGGTTGCTGGTTGCTCTTTGCCATCTTCACTTGCTCCATTAGTGCCCTGCTCTTGGTCACTGGGTTCACCCTGTTTAACCATGCCCCCTGCCAGGAAATCACTCGGCTTTATCCCGAAATACGGCGATATTGGCTCAGTTGTTTTGATCTTTTTTATTGCTCCGGGGTAAAGGCTGTGTGGCAAAAACACTTCTTTGGAGGGCAGAAGCTGGGGTTCATTGAACGTCTTTATATCTGGTACAGGTCCAAGGTGCGGAGGGAACAGACCGCCGTTTTGCACCGTGACCTTGGTGCCACCATTTTTCTCCGATTTCACAGGACTCTTGTCAAACATGTCTTCAGGATTAGTGCTTTCAATCTTCATGTTTGGAAACCCAGCCTGGTCCATGCCACCAATCTCATTGTGCTGAGCAGTTGTAACTGGGCAAAAGTTCTGTTTATGAGCTAAGTAATTCTCCACCTTGTTAAAACTTATCTTGCAAACAGTGCATTCATGATAGTCCAAGAGTCTTTTGGGTGAGTTACATGTCTTGTCAGAGACTAGCGAGCACTTTTTGCTAAGATCGATTGGTGCATCCAGTTCCTGTGCGTCTGTAATTGCATTGCTTTTGGGGGCGAGGATGGATTTCGTGACTGTAAGAGAAGCCTCAAGGTGTTTGGGGACCATCCCGGGAAAAACGTCACAGCGTGGATGGAAACGGTCAGCCAGGCCTTCCACAGTGTCTTGGGATGTACAGGGATTCCCCAGAGAGGGAACGCTCAAAAATCCAGGCTGTGGCCCTATTGGCTGTCTCTGTTCCTCTAGCAAGCACATTTCATACATCTTTCTGCGTTTGCGTGTCCTCATGGTTCTCTGCATGGCGGGCACCTTGTTAGCAGACATACGCTTCATTGGTGGATCATGGCGCGTGGCACAGTAATACTGCTTGTGGACCATGAAGGTTTCATGCCGACTGAAGGTTATGTTGCAGGCCTCGCAAGTGGTTTTGTTCGGATCGTTCTCACTCTCCCCTAAGGATGTGTTTGGACTTTTGACTTCAGCCTGCTTGCCATTAATTCTTTCTTCAACACTTGTTGGTGTGGTGACCTTTTTCACCTGCCCACTGATGTCTTTATCAGGCACTTTACTACCACCATTAATAATGTCCAAAACAGAGGAATTCAAGCATGCTGATGGCATTAGATGATCGGTCTCTGGTGGGTGACATCCAGCAAGCAACCCTACTGAACTGTGGCTACTGTTTGGACTCACAGAGTCTGTCACCTTGTCTGAAACAGTGGAGAAATCAGGAGATTTTGCCATGTGCTGCCAGCGACTGTTGCAGTAGTGTTTTTTGTGGACAAGGTAGTTGTCCAGATTATTGAAAGTTATGTTACACTCAAAGCAGGTTGCCCCCTTTGGCATCAGAGGACTATAGATGACCGGTGGGTAGCTGTTCCCTCCATGGCGTAATCTGCGGTGCACAAGTTCTGACATTTTGGCCAAAATCTCAGACGCTTGGGGCACCACTGAAATGTCTTGGGAGAATGCAAACTGCGACAGGAATGGGCCCATGGGAAATGTGGGTCCCATGTTGTGCTGAACTGGTGAGGAGGCCAGTCTGGGACTGGAAGGCTCCGACTTGATCCTAGTGTAAGAGAAACTGGCCTTGGCACCTGGGTGACCGTCTCCTTTTTGAAGTCCAAGCACAAGCTTTTTCTCGGTTCTTTCCAACTCCACATCGGGGCCGCTGTCCTTGTTTGTCATAGTTTTGGGGCTCTGCATGACAGCTTCCTTCCTGGCAGCTAGCTCTGTTCGGGTCTGCAGACTTTCCTCTGTCCCCCGTGGTGATTGCTCGTTGTCGCTCTCCCTGTGGATCTTGCCTGAATGGCCGTGTAAGTCCTGATGCTGCAAGAGTTCCCTGTGGTTCTGGAAGCTGATATGGCAGTGATTGCATCTGAAGGCCGCCTGTGATAGGTGGGTGATGATATGGTGCTGGAATGTAATGAGAGAATCCGCTGTATAGTTGCAGATTGTGCATTTCAAGCTGGTGCCAGGGGGGAGTGTCTCTTCCATTTTGACACCTGACGAAGATAAAAGGTAGATATCAGATTTGGTGCCATCACATTACAGCAGGCAACCTACTATCTCGCAGTATGCACAACCATCCACCACCTTCCTGATATTACACTGGATTAAAACTCATTTGGCTGATAAATTTTGTTTATATATATTTATAGAGTAAAGAATTCATTCATTCGTCAAACTGCTTACTCCTAATAGAGTCGTGGAGAGGCTGGAGCCTATCTCAGCTGACTCTGGGCGAAGGCAGGGTACATCCTGTACAACTTGCCGGTCCATCGCACACTTACACTCCCACCTAGGGGCAATTTGGAACAGGCAGTAAGCCTGATGTGCATATCTTTGGACTGTGGGAGGAAACCAGAGTACCCAGAGAAACCCATGCAAGCATGAGGAGAACTCCACACAGAAACTCTCTTGCCGAGCCCGGGACTCAAACCCAGGATCTTGCTGTGAGGAGGACGTGCTAACCACTATGCCACCGTGCCACCCTTATATAGCAAAGAATACCTTGGCTAATTCTCCTTTTGCCTGCAGAAGCTTTATTTAGGATGTTCACTCACCACTATGTGTGTTCAGGTGCATCTCCAGGGCACGAGGAGTACCGAAGCTCTTGTTGCACTGCGGGAAAGGACAGATGCTAGGAGTTTGATGGGGGTTCACTTCATTCTCCTCAGGTATGCCGTCAGGGTCCCTCTGCCGCCCACTGCAGTAGTACATCAGATGAGCCTGCAGGTTTCTTTCACTTCTGAACCAGATTCCACAAGCCTTACAAGGAAAGATGTCCTCTGAAAGAAATAGCAATGAGAACAGGTTCAGTTAGACAGTGAACACCTTACTACAAAACTTTAACTGTATTCATGTTATGGTAATTGTGCAAGTTTTCTTGAATAGAAAGCTGAAGAAAAAATGCAAATAATGAATAAAATTTTATTGATCCTGTCTCTGGACATTATACACCGATCAGCCATAACATTAACACCACCAGACAGGTCTCTATTTAGGCAGTCCCATACAATGCAAGCTCCAGGACACTGTGTTCCGACTCCTTTCTCTCATAGCCAGCATTAACAGTTTTGGCAGGTTGTGCTACGGTAGCTCTTCTGTGGGAACAGACCAGACATACAAGCCTTCGCTAGTATTCCTATGTGCAATAATGAGCCTTGGGCATCAGTGACACTCCTGGTTGTCCTTCCTACAACACTGGGTATTTAACACTGCATACCAGGGACACCCCACAACACCTGCCATTTTGGAGATAAATAGACCCAGTCATTTAGCCATCACAATGTGGCTCTTGTCAATCAAAGTCACTCAGATTCTTATGCTTGCTCATTTTTCCTGTTTCTAACACATCAACTTCCAGAACAGACTGTTCACTCTTTCCCACTATTTGGCAGCTATTTCTCTCTCTCTCTGTCATTTGCCGAACTGTTTAATACTATGAGGGTCATGGGGAGGCTAGAGTCTATCCCTGCCGACACTGGGCGGAGGCGGGGCACACCCAGAATTGCTTACCAGACTATCACAGGCCAACACACTTATAACCATTCACAACTATGGGCAATTTGGAACAGCCAGTTAGCCTAATGTGCTTGTCTTCAGACTGTGGGAGGAAACCAGAGTACCTGGAGGAAACCCACACAAGCACGGGGATAACATGCAAACTACACAGAAACGCCCGAGCCCAAGACTCGAACCCAGGACCTTCTTCCTGTGAGGTGGACGTGCTAACCACTACACCACTGTTCCGACTGTAGCTGCCACTGTAATGAGCTAATCAAATGTTATTTACTCCACCTGTCGGTGCTCGTAATGTTTTTAATGTTATGGCTGACTGGTGTATATTTTATAACTGTAATACATGGCCAACACTCGCCGTCATTAATTTTTCAGTCAGATATTCTATTGAACAGTTTTGTCAGGTACTTGTACTGAACTTGATATGGCACAACAGCTTAAAATGACGCCAGTATGTTGGTGCCCTTACCTCAAGGGCAAACTAAAACAGGGCACCATCTGCCAGGAGTAGCCTTCCTGTCATGCTGAACCCTCGATAGCCTTTATTAAGTCAACCAACCGTGTTTACACATGGCTTCAATTTCTGCGATTAACATATTGGAAAGGATGTTTACTGTAAACGCCACTGAAGGTCAGTTAGGTTTATCCCGGATCCCTGGTACAGAGGTTAATGTATGGACAACTCACACATGCGGCAAATAGCTTTTCCTAGGTGGGTGTACGTGATGAGAGCCGAGTCGTCTCAGCTGGCCAAAATGCTGCCAAACTCAGCCAGGGAACAGGTGAGTGTCCATATGCAACACCTTTGCGGCCAAATTTACTGCAGGAAGCAGTTCGATGACTTTATTCGTGTACTGTGTGATTAAGTGCATCCTCAATCAACCAAACGTTCCTACAGTGTAAGGATGTTGAGGCTTTGTTACAATAATTTATTGTTTGTGTCCTTACTGTTGACTATGGCGGTGGGGAGAATGGACGCCATGGCGGCCTGCTGCGGTAGGAGCTGGATGGTGTCTAGAAGACGTGCTGGGTACATGCCCTCGCTCAGGGACATGTGATTGACTGAATGCAGCCGGGAGTCAAAGTCCACCACAAACGCCACAAGCTCCTCACCTTCCATTATGTTCTTGGTGGTGGTGCACCATAGCTGGCCACCTATCCGACATAAAAAAAAAAAAACACATAAAGGCATGAATTTAATATGCATTCACATTTATTTTAAGTGTCACACGAGTAAATCATCATATGACTCTGGGATGAGTGACAGCTGTACGCTTATTACACATGTACTGATTTAATAGGTGGAAGGTTAAGAATAAGCACGTCCAGTTATTTAAAGTTATACAATGACCTTTTTTACGATAACTCGCTCACTCTCACTCATTTACCAAACCGCTTAAGCCTATTAGGGTTCGCAGGGATTCTGGAGCCTATCTCAGCCAACACCCTAACCAGACCATTCACACGCACACTCACACCTAGGGGCAATTTGAAACAGCCAATTACCCTATATAAGCATGTCTTTGGATGGTGGGAGGAAACCGGAGTACCCAGAGGAAACCTGCGCACCCAGAGAGAACATGCAAACCCCACACAGAAATGCCCTCGTCGAGCCCAGGACTGGATCCCAGGACCTTCTTGCTTTGAGGCGGAAGTGCTAACCACTATACCACCATGCCGCCCCTTTTGTGAGACGTTTATTGACCACACTGATGAGGCATAAGCTTTTTTTTTTTTTTGAAGTTGGAACCTTCTACTGTAGTGTTACGAATATATTTATTAACTTAGAAGAACAGAGAGTGACGGGGGGGGGGGGGGGGGGGGGGGGTG
>JBCNYH010000004.1:6404171-6421014 GCA_039654325.1 Tandanus tandanus
GAAATTTTCCCCAAAAAAAAAAAGTAAGTGGGGGGAGGGGGAGGAAAAGTTGCACTGGGGGAAAGGGGGATTTTGGCCTGGTCTTGGGTTTTTTTTTTTTTTTTTTTTTTTTTGCCCAGAGCCTTTGTGCGGCGGCCAGCGCAGTCGCTATGAAGGCTATTGTGTTCCTCCTCCTGCAGCGCACCTGATAAAAGAATAAAGAAGTCTGACATATTCCAAAAACAATGGAGGAATTAAGCGGAGACAATAAACCAGCTGCTTCGTTTAAACAATCAAAAACCCCCGGCATCCTGTACCAAGTCCAGATAATTAAAAAACTGCCTCTACATTCCCTCAGTTTACCGTGCAGTGGCTCTCGTCGCTCCTGATTCAGGGGCTTTGCCGCTCGTACTTATTGCTCGCAGCCTAATAATGGCTTTAAACGCACCGGTAAAGAGGTGGACATGAAAGGACGGAAGATGTAAATGACGGAATTACACATCTAAGTGCTCCGTAATGATGAATCGAACCGAATCAGAGGAGTGCACGTATCGAGGCGCTGAGATTTCAAAAGCAGCCATCACAGGCCGCTTTAATTGCTTTGACTTTGCAGGAGAAAGACCTCGTGCGAACGGAGAAGAGCTGAGCTACTTTTCGGGAGTGTGAAAATACAGTCACGCCATTCTAGCACTACAGTCATATCTTAATGAATACAGAAATAAATCTCTCTCTCTCTCTCTCTCTCTCCTGCTGGGAGACAACAAAGTGACGAGGGACAGACAGAAGGGGGAGGATAATTAAACTGGCCTGAAGACAGGTATTCAAAATGTTTGTGGATAAACAGCGCAGGACTTTAATAGTTTGCTGTAAAACCCGTAGTTAGGCACATCGGCTTTTGTTTCATCCATCTGTCCCGACAAATGACTGCGGCAGAAGCTGGAACAAGAACCCAGACACCACAACGCACAAATATAAACTCACTGCCACGGTTTTAGTAATTACACAACGCCTCATTTCAGCTATAAACTGTACTCAACCATCATTAAAAAAAATAATAATAACAACGAAGGAAATTAAGTGACATGTAGTTTAAATGTTAATAAAATACACCACAAGTGACTTTTTACCTCACGCTGCAATAATTAACATTTTTAAATGTTGATAACTTCCAGGTCTCCAGGTGTAAATAACAGTAAAATAATAATAATAATAATAATAATAATAATAATAATAATTTGCTCCCAGTTTTATTATTTTTTATTTTTTTACAATTTAATTACCAACAATAATAAAATCCATAAATTCTGCATATTATTATGAGTAATTATACCAATTACTGGTATGAGGATTGACTAATACAGGCACTGATTATTTATTAACTGCTAACAATACATTAGTTACCAGGACTGTACTGTAATATCAAATCACTGCCTCTATTTAATACTTTTTAAAACTTCCTTTTAATCCATTTTTGGTTTTAGGTGATATTTTGTGCAGGCATTGTATACATAATAGATATCTAAATGACATATATATTTATAATGTATGTAGAGTACACAAATCCTCACTGTTCTCACCACTGTGATCGTTATGAAATGACGACTTGGTCTCGAAGTAGTCTGGAGTATTTTTAGTCGAACTTCCTTACCTTCCATATCTATGCATTTGTATCACTGCAGACACAAAGCGCGACAATTTACGTTCTTATAGTCGTGTTTATTTCCCACCTGTGAGACGTTCATTTTGGTAATTAAGTGCTTTGAATTCGACTTTAACATCCCACTGTCTCCATGTAGTACTGATTCACATCCATTTATTCTAATATTACTCACATTACTGAATGTGCACACGATGTTCTGGAAATTTCCTGGAGCTTTCTGTTCCTTAACTTTCCATTCAGAACACAATTTTTATTAAAATAATCCTCGGATCAAGTTAATATTATTAATATGCTCCTTGTTTTTTTAGCAGGTTTCATATTCAAACGTATTCGCTTCATCGTACCAGTCAAATATATATAATAAGTATAAGAAGCAATAATAACGATGAATATAATGACTTTCATCATTGGATGACTTGTCCAATCAGGCTGGATCGTACAATCTACTTGTCTTTAGAGTATTACATACAGAATAGTGTGAAAAACAAACAAACCACAGAGCATACAGGGAGCAGGAGTTCTAAATGTCTCGTAGAAGAGCTGGTCATGGCAATCACTCTTTACATCCTCGATGAGCAGAAAAGCACGACATCATGTTTTATTCCTGGACGGGAATTTGAGGCTATAATTAGCACAGGTTCGGCCAAACGGGACATTAGGATCATATTTAAAAAAAAAAAATAATAATAATAATAAAAAAGAGATCATACAAGATGTTTTTTAATGCACTTAATTAATAATCTGGATAACTGCAGGGGAGATCAGGTGTACGGATGTCCCTGTTAATTGCCTGGTAAATGTGTTTACACGTATAAAGTAAAAGTTTGCCAAAAGTTACTGTTTAATGCAGAAATAGTGAACAATCATGTATTTTTTTTTCTTCAATTTTTTTCTAATAATTTAATCTACACATAATAAACATAGTATACAAGTCTATTTATTTATGACTGTGAAAAATAGCATGGGTTATTATACGGTATGATGCAGCTTCCTGTAAAAATAAATAAATAAATCAATAAATAAACGAATAAAGTATGAACACTGGAGTGAATAGAAGCCTGTCAGTTTGTTTATAACCAACAGGGGGCACTCTTCTCATACTCTTCTCTTACACTTCTCATACTCTTCTCATACTCTTCTCACTCCTCCTGCTTTTTCAGTAATGCTGGATAGAATAACTGACAGAAAAGAAACAAACATCTGTACATTTTGTAACGGATTTTACTCGTAAAGGTCATATTCAGATATTTATATTAATATTCGTTATCTGACTTTGCGAAGAAAAAATATATGCCAATGAGACAGAGAGAGAGAGAGAGAGAGAGAAAATATGCAATAAGAACTCTGCATCATGTGACCCAAAAAATATTGTGACCCAAGTACACATTTCCCTCAAAGGGGAAATATTTTATATTTACCAGCGAGTCATAATCCAGAAATGAAAGGTCTTTGAGGGAGAAGCGCGAGGCAGAAGCGTGACTACATCTTTCAACTCTTCCCTTCCATCTTTTCTCTTTGAAAATAATTCTCTCCGTCTCCATAACACACACACACACACACACACACACACACACACACACACACAGGCGCACGTAGGTACACAATTACAGCTTAGAAAATGATCCAGTTTCCACTTCCCATCTGATAAAGGAAATGATTCGGAATATTAAAAATGAGATATTCTTCCTTATAATTAAACGCCGTTTCTGTGATAAGTCCCTGGAGATGTACGCGGCTCTTTTCATAGCTGACTGAAAATGATATTTGCTGCCACTGATGAAATGAAAAGCCGTAATATGGGAAATGACTGGAAAGCAATTTTTTTTTTTTAGACATCAATTAGTGCTTTACACGTCACTCAGATGTTGAAAATGCACCTTATGGACATCAGGAACTAAATCCATAGAAACACGAAGACACGCTGAAGGAGGAGGATTTATGTAGTTATGATGGAAATGTTGTTTATTTATAGTGACGTGAGTGCAAGGCGAAGCAAAAGTGCATCCACACAAATGAAATATTCAAAGATCTTTTCCAGGTCACAGTGGATCAGTGATTAGCAGCTGTAGCGCTGAGTTAACACCACAGAGTCACAGTAATAGCGGCACATGCTCCTAATGACTGCGTCATAACCTCAGGTTAGGTGTGAGTGACTCAGAGGCCCTGCGGCCACACACACACACACATTTACACACTTCTCTACGATAAACACACACACACACACACACACACACACACACACACACGGTTGATGTGCCTTTCCCTGTTTCACTGGTTGCGGCCAGTAGACATGTGTTTACCGAGGCGCCTGCTGAGAGGCACACTCAGTACACACACATACACACTCGATACACACCCCTTTCGCCCATTACGGCCAACCACATTAATGGGACATGAGAATGCCGGCGGCAGTCTTAGGAGCTCTGCGCCGGACCCCCAGCTGTGCCTGGTGGCCCACATCCTCCTACCCAGCATGCCTCACTCCGGGGAGCAGGTGAGCCTAACAGCCCCTTCTCCAACATGGCTGTGTCTGCCGGCCACATGGGCTCATGGAACGCTGCCCTCTTGCAAATGGGAGGCCTGGAGGAAAAAAAAAAATAGCTTTAAAAGGTCCGCCTGGGCGTTTTGGCGTCAGTGGGAGACAGAAAGCGGCAGATTGATGCATCTGTCAGCCATTTTGGAAGATGACAGATCGCCACAACTCAGGCTAATCGAAGGAGGAGAGCTGACAAAGACGTCGGCTCAGCCTGCACTGGCACGGTGTGGCGTTCAGAAATGATGAGGGGGATAAAATGGCAACTCGACTCCTTGTCACAGAAACACTCCAAGAGCCCAGAAATGGAGCAGCTGACAGATGTTGGCACGATCTGTCAATCTGGAACCAGTCGAGACCATGAAGGTGTGATGCTGAATCAAGCCGTCATTCTTATTCGCTTATCAACCCTGAGAAATACCCAGAAGAGCTCCAAAACAAGTCCGAAATGCCCCATTCTAGCCCTTCACCTGCTTCCCCCCAAGCTGCCCAATCAGGCCCTGCTTCTGTGTCCTGCTGTAATTCCACATATCGCTTGTAGCGGACACTAATCACGCCCTCTGACGCTCGGTGCCGGCCTGAGCGGGTAACCGGTGGCTAAAGGGCCTAATTGCATTTGTCGGGCTGGAGCGGAGGGAGGGTGCCCACTGCCCTCACCCACTGCCGTTCTGCCATCCTGGCACGGACCCTCGGCTGCCCCGGGTGGTGCTGCGCGGCCATCTGGAGCCGACATCTGTCCCTGTGTTGATCGCGCGGGTTTTAGCACTTGATCAAACGCGTGGCGACAGGAAATTGCTCCTCTCCCCACAGGAAAAGGCGCGAGGCTTATGCGGGGGTAATAGAGCAGAACAGAGAGGCCATGGAGAGAGACAGAGAAAGAGAAAGAGAGAGAGACAGAGAGAGAGAGAGAGAGAGAGAGAGTGATCTGCAGTGGCAACAGAGGCACTGCCACGTGAGGTGCCAATTTTGTGTGTGTGTGTGTGTGTGTGTGTGTGTGTGTGAATTTCCTCCTATTCCAGAAACTTGACCATCACTCAGGCTCTCTGTCTCTCTAACCATCCTGTGGAAACAGGAACAAAATTGAAATCCTCTCAAAACTTTGTGTTGTTGCTGTTGCTGCTAACGCTGTCGCCTTAAATAAATAAAAACTAAAAATAAAAACTCAAGGCGAGTGAAATGAGTTCACTCTGTTTATATGACAGTCATTTCGGGCGTGTAATTAGCTTTTGATGTTCATTATATTTGCGTTCATTTTTTCTTTAAATTATTATTATTATTATTATTATTATTTTTACAAACGTGCAAATGATTCCTCTAAACAAACAGAGCAGATGGTAAGCGATTTCCCCCCGTCTTCATCCAGAAAAAGAGCTTATTGCACCTTTGGAGGTCCCATCTGAGTCATCGCTATCGCGTTTAATTATTTTAATGTTTTTACGAACAGCTGGTCGAATGAAACAAAATGCTCAAATGCACGTCGGTGAAATTCGTCAAAAGTACACGATTTGTTCGAGTGGCTCCATTAGGAGTCAACAAGTGGCACAAAAACGTATTCTGCCTTCTTTAATCTACGGGAATATTCACGAGAGGTAATTAGAAGCGGATAAAACATGCTGGAATATTCCTTTAAATGTGTAAATAATTAAAAAAAAGCTGTATGCCATAATAATAATAATAATAATAATAATAATAATAATAATAATAATAATAATCTTACCTAGAAAAAGCTACTGAAATAAAATCATCGCTTGGGTAATTAATGAAGTCGTACATATTTATGGCTATATACAGTATAATTTATAAACCATGGCAGCATCATGACTATAACTTCATTTCAGTTTAACATTCGGATGGTGTAAAGAGCTAAATATTTCCCAGAGACTTAAAAAAAAAAAAAAAGGTGTGTGTGTGTGTGTGTGTGTGTGTGTGTGTAAGAATATGACCAGGGGAGGTGATAAAAAAATTATCAGCGAGTGTGTTTTCCTGTTTGGTTTTAATCTACATTTAATTAAATTCTTATCTGCTGTGTGCTTATGGCTGCATTTGAATGGAGCCTGTGCATTCATTATGAATGGTAAAATTGAAGCGGCTGCATTGTGTGTGGCCCAATAAAGCAGCAGCACCGCACTCACTCGCAAGAGGCATGTGCTAAAAAAAAACAACAACCAAAAAAAACCCCCATCTAAGTCAATTAAGATGGGTCTTTAAATTACGGCTGTATCAAAACAAGGGGCGGGGGGTCGGCACTCTATAACAGGAGCCTGACAGCGCCGAGTCGCGACGCCGGTGTTAATATACATCATATTTGATGCAGGCAGTTGTGTTAGGAGGGTTGCGTTATTGGAGAACTCGACCTCCTGTTTCAGGTGATGATAGGGGGGCAAAGTCAGAAAGGGAAACCAGAACAGGTCGAAGTAAATGAGTTAATTACGAGTGCTTAGGTAATTACAGTACGTGTTATACAAGGTTAATGAAAGAAGAGTAAATATGTATGATTTGAGGAATGCTGGAGAGAAAGTGACTCCATGACTGAAGTGCTGTTTATACAGTATTACTTCGTTTTTAGAAATCTCGGCTAACAACTCATCATGGCTAACATTTAGCACGCAATGAACTAGCATAGAATTAGCAAGCACACAAAATGTGGCTAACTAGTGTCCAAGCTAATGGGGTGATGACGTTAAGGGTATTTACTTTACTTTAAAAGTTGCTTTCATTTCATTTCTAACTTACTTTTAGTAATTACATTATAATAAATATACTATAAGTAATAAAAATTTGGGTTACATTATTATTAATAATAATAAGTGACCTGATCAGTCAGTATCACAATTTCATATCATGAAAATGAAACCGAATAAAGAGAGATTGGTTTTCTCCTTCATGTGATCATCAGGAAATATGGATGACGTGACTTCATGTTGAAAATCTGACTTGTGATGCAAAACAATTCACGAGGTGGATGTGCAGGAAACAGGGACACGCTTTTTTTTTTTTTTTTTTTTTTTTTTTAATAACTTGAACTTGGATGAGTTTTGAAAAAGGCTGGGTCAAGCATGAGATCAAACAGAGTTATACATGACAGGTAATACGACATTTAAAGTATTTTAATGCTTAATTCTATATAACACACATTTCTAATAAACTGGGATAGTGCTAGTGAACTATGTGATGTATTACTAATATTATTCCTATTGATCTGAACCGTGCACAGAATCACTGCCAGAAATTAAAAGTGCAAATCATATATTTAAATCAACACCCAAAATCAACATTAACCCTCCAGTGAGACTGCAGTGTTGTTGATTTCTTATAGCATGATGTCTGGAGGAACTCAGAAGCTGTAAACTTGCACCTTTCGGCTGCTGTGATGTTGCTCAGTTCCTGCACTCCCTCCTCATGACCCAGCAGTCACACGCCTGCCTCTGCACCTCCGTCTCTGAGGGTGCACGTGTGCCTGGGTTGAGGATGAATGAATGAATGACCGCTGTGTCTGAAAGAGGAGGATCGTGGCAGATAATCGCGCGGCGGCGGCCGAGAGCTCGGATCTGCTCTTCTAAAATAATGTCGGGGGAGTGGAGTGGGTCTAGGAGCAGGTTATCTCCGCTCAGCTCTCTGTTTGCTGTTTAAATCTTAACGGGGACACGAGTGGCTGGCGAGAGCAAATATGTCTGGAGTGGGGAGGAACTGGAGTGGAAATGTTCTTGGGGAGAGATTAGCCGAGGCGTGGGCCTAAGGAGATGAAACTCCGCTGGTGGAATGGCTTTTTATTCCTCTAGAGGTGAAGGTGTGCAGCTCAGACTGTTGTGTATATAATACTGAGACATGGCTAACTACAGGGGCACAGACCGAGGAGCCGGGCCCAAAACTCTGATACATTTATAAAATACTGAAGCACAGGTTATAAGGAAAAGTTAGGTGCTGTACTATTATTTCAGAAGTGATATCATCATTTTGACTTAATAACTTGCTCATTCACTAGCATATTTATTTGATTCAAGATATCTCTCTCTTTTTTTTTTAACTTATTATTCAGAAATAGCTTGTTATTGATTCCTCAGCTCTTTAAATTTCATCACTGTATTTTCAAAAAACTTATATCTCACCATTTCTAATGAATAATAAGCAAATTCAGGATATTATCTCATTATTATCATGTCATGTGTCATTATTTCAACTTTGTTACTTACTTAAAATTCCATTCAAAGATAACACCAACTCAACTCGATATGTTATTATTTTAATTTGAATAACTAGCTTGTAATTTTCGTTTGATATCTTATTATTTTGAATTAAATGCTTGCTAGTTTAGTACAGTAGCTCGTTTTCTACTGAATACCTCTTGTTTACAGGTAGGTTGTTATTGTTGTTATTGATGTAATATTTCAAAATTGATTTTTTTAAAAATATCTTACTTTTCATTTATAGAATATTATTTATTAAATATTATATATTTTGTCCAATTTGTATGTGTCAGATAATAAGTAAGCCAGATATTGCTTCTATCACACATATACATCTAATAAATATTTTGATGTTCGGTGAAGGCTGTAACTCCTAATGGAATGCTGTTACAGCCACAGTGGCCATTTTGACTGTTCAAATTTGTTTAAAGTTATTAATTCAATAACCAACAGCATGAACTTCCCTGAATTATGCAACAAATTTGATTAATAGACTGTATGGTGCTAAATATGAAGTCAAGATGGAAAGATTTTAAGTTGCTATTTGACATAAGAACAAAACAATGTATTGTGGTTCGGTATAGTGCTGCAATGGGATCATGTTCAATAGCTTATAATGACATCACGTGAAAAGGTGGACTGTAAAAATTGATTGGTTTAACTTGAAACAGTGAGTAATCTGGTTGCCTAACAATTTTGAGTTCATTGAAACTTGTAGTTAGTTCACACAACGAGGCAATCGGGTTTCACTGTACTACTTACTATGAGTTTTATTGTCAAACATGTTAACGCAGCCAGGTTTCTCCCTTTTTCTTTTCTTTATTTCCCCAAGTTAAAGCAACATGTTATTTTTTCCGTGTGGATATGGTACGAGTCAAACAGATAGTTTTGAATTTTCTTTAGAAACATGAAGCTATTAACATGATGAAGTTCAGTTAAGCAAATACAGAAATTCTGTCTATAATAAAAAGTCATCAGTTTAAAAGAAAATGTGACCCATCACAAAGCAAAGGGGAAATGAATAAATATCTTCTTCGACTTTAAACACGATTCTCTCGAAAGCTGCATGCTTAAAAGGCTGAAAATTCCTAGCAGGACTTGGTTAGTTCCTACAAAACTAGCAACATGTGTTAGAAAATTTGATATCATTTTTAAGCGTAGGATATCAGCTACAAAACACTACCAATAACTCAAAACTAATCATTTCCAACTTAATGCCTACTTTGCTGTGATGGGCCACAAATATACAGTACGTAGGATAGTTACACGTGTTAAAGATGAACTATGGCAAGTTTGTTCTGCTGGAGTTCTGGCTTCAGTCATATTATACATTTATACAACGCCTAAGAAGATCTAACAAGAAAAAAAAAAAAGAATTTTATTATTAAAATAGTGCATTTCAACATAAGAACTACAACTTTTTTCTGGGTGAATTTTATTTGCCTATGAATTAATTTAGCTAAAAAAAAAACCCCCACAAAAATCAGAAAAGCATTAACCTCCAGTGTCATATCAAACCACTAAGCTGTAGTATGAATACCTTCTATCCATTCGGAGTGCCAAATAACTAAAAATAAACATATTTCGAACGTATGAAATAGGCCAAAGGTATAAATTCTCCAGCTTACCTATGAATATGAACGGGTTACTCGGCAGGGGATTGCAGTTTTTGAGGCTTATAATAATAATTAATAATAAAAATGAATACGTTAGTGCCTTTCTGGGAACCAAAACTAGGAGAGGAAAGTTTTAAACTGGCCCTCATGAGATGGGAAGTAGGGATGCTCTTAAATAAACACACACACACACACACACACACACACACACACACACACACACACACACACACACACTCAGCAATACTGTCAGGATAGCTCACTCTCCGGACTTTCAATTGTCTTTGTAATTGACCACTGGCGCGGTCGAGGACTGCTGTCACTTGTTCGTTATCGCTTGTTCCTCGGAGCCGTCTCGCTCCGATCGCACACACACCGCGCTGCTTCATTACCATCATAAAGCTCTGCTTCAACGGCGTCACGACACCCACAACCTTTATTTGCACATGCTAAAACAAAGAGTGAGGAAAAGAGGAAAGACAATTACCTGTGTTTTTATTTGCCAGATAATATAAGCGCTACTTAAAGCTATTTGAATATTCATTTCTTTTTTTTTTTGCATCTCGGGCCTCGAGGTGACGAGAATATTTCTGGGCATCACGTACACTGGCCTGATTTTACCGGAATGAGAATCAGTATTCTCCTTGTTGAATTGGGAGGCTCGGTTTGAATATGTAAGATTTCTGGACGGTTACTGGACCGAGAAACAAAGCGGTGTCAGTCAGTGCCACGCCGCTGCCTGGCTAAGCTAAGCTGCTTTACACTGACACTCTTCACAGAATCAGCTCCAATCCGGCCTTCCACACAGAAAGCAACCTCACACACACTGGAATGAAGGTGGAGGGTGGGCTATAGACCCAAACACACACACACACACACACACACACACACACACACACACACACACACATGCATTTTGGCTGATGGCTGGATGTGTCGACTTCATCAGGGGTGAAATGATGCCCCACACACCTCATTAAAGAGCCTTTGACGTACTACGCCTTTAATGCTGCTGTAGTCTGCTCGAAATCACTCTAAATGTCAAGCCAGGGCTCAGCACTTCACACTGGTGGCTTAGTGAAGCACAAAACACTGACACCATTTCTAACATGCTGTAATATCCCAGGCTTTCTTTAAAAAAAAAAAAAAATCCATAAAGGAACAGATTCAAAAACAAAATCAAGCAAAATAACATTTCTGACATGCCGCACTGTTTCAGGATTCTAAAAGATAAATAAATAAATAAATAAATAAATAAATAAATTAACATGACATGCGCATAGATTTTAAAAAAATCACATAAAACTTCTGACATGTTGGAATGGTCTCAGGGATTTTAAAGAGAAATGTATAAAATAAATCTCCTCTGATTAAAAAATTTAAATTAAAATCAAAATTAAACATTCTGACATGTTGTAAAGGTCCCAAGGCATTCGAAGAAATATCCAAATTATGGCCTTACTGATAAAAATTAATAAATAAATGAGAATTTCTAACATGCTGTAATTTCACAAGGATTTAATTTTTAAATTTTTTTTTTAAATAATAAAAAAGAAATTCTCACTGAAAAACACAGTGACATCTTCAAGCATGCTGTAAAGTCCTGGGTATTTTAGAAGTACCTTTAATTGACAGACAGATAGATCGATATAATAGATAAATAGATCGACTGTACAAAGAAATAAAATCTATGGGATGTTCTAGACAAAAAAAGGTAAAATTACTAAGGCTAAAATGAATAAATAAATAAACAAGAGCTCTTGGCGTGCACAAACCTCTGCCAAGCTGAAAAATTCCAGCGAAAGCACAGCACCCCGCTGGATGTCTCACATTAGATTGTCCGTTCTCGTTAAAGAATCCTTTAAAAAAAAAATTCCTGGATGCAGGATTTGATCTGGATCATCTCCAAATTTTAATCGAGACTTCCTTGTCTTTCCTTGTCAGAGCCCCGCCTCTGGTAGAAATTTCATGGAAATCTACATATCACTTTTTGCAGAAAATTGCTGACAGACAAACAAACAAACTGAAGGTGAAGCTTAAACTCCTTGGCAGAGGTAACAAATACACCAACAAATAAAAATGAGATGAAATGAGATAGCAAAATTGTACATGTTTATACAGTATAATGTTTCAGGTTTAAAAAAGAAAGAAAGAAAGGAATCCTGGACAGAAAATCCCAGGAAAGAAACCTTAATACAGGACATTTGCATAATCTATTAACCTTTACATCATTAGATAGTAATGGAGAGACAGTAAATAGAAACTATTAAGCTAATTCCCATTGGGGCGGACCACTAACGTGTTTTGGTTTTAAAGCCATCATGTGATGTTGATGAGACGGCCAACGACTGGGAGGTACTAACATCCCAAACATCATGTGGGAATGAATTAATGGTGATGCATTTATTCCTTTGCTGAACGGGGAGGCTGGAGCCTATCTCAGGTGACTCTGGGTGAAGACGGGGTACACCCTGAACAGCTCTTAATGTGCATCTATGAACTGTAGGAGGAAACCGGATTACCCAGAGGAAACCCATGTGAGAACATGCAAACTCCACAGAGAAACACCTTTTGCTAAGCCCAGGACCCGAACCCAGGACCTTCTTGTTGTGAGGCGGATGTGCCAACCACTACGCCACCGTGCCGCCTGTATGGTGACCAGAACCACTTTAAACTGGTCCGATAACAGCGTCTGACAGTTTAACAGAAGGGATTAGTGTGAGTGAACACTGGTGAATGGAAACCAAACTACGAACCAAACTTCTGTCTCCAAAAAAAAAAAAACGTTGTTCACTCCATACCCTCCCTCTGGTTTTTCCTCTCACTCCTGATGAGAAGCAACATCCCTCACTCATCCGCCTGAGAGAGCGAGCAAGCGTGAGCGTGAGTGAGAGAGACTGCGGCTGTTTATTAATAATGAATTTGGAGTTTTGCGTGGAGGAATGTTATCGCCTGGCGCACAATCCGAGCCAACAGTTTGCCCTGATGGGCTAGCTGGGTTCCTCATTAGTCCAACATATTTAATCCATAAGTTTCTTATCAAATGTCACACCTGCATCTCCAAATGGCATTTCCACATTCAGTGGCATGTGTTTGGGAGATGACGCTCCAAGGTGCTTGGGCGAGATTAAGCGCCCGGCAGTGAGAGCGAGCTTACTTTATCATTTTGCGCGTCTGGAAGGAATCCAAGCAGTTTTTGTCTTGCTGTTGTAATTAGAAAGCCTTTTAAGTGATAACGCCTGCATCGGAATATGAATATGGAGCGATCAGCCTTGCTCCGTGTCCCCCCCCTCCCCTTCTTCTTCTTCTTCTTTCCTCTTTTTAATTGTTGAATCCAATTTTTTGTTGCATGGTGAAGCAAGGATTAACTCTGGCTTCAGAAGTTTAATGAAAGACTTAAAAGTAGGCAAACACTCCGCTGGGGAAGATGAGCGTTTTTCACCCATTTTAACTCACAACGGTTGTTTTTTTTTTTTTCCCACCTTAAGTAAAATCAAACGACTGCCATGACCAGAATTCTCTGTGGCTAGGTCCTAAATACAATACGTGTCTCTCGTCTGTACCTAAAACACACAGCGGTGTTTCTAAAGTGTCCTAGTTATCTCCTAACACAACAAAACCTCACCTTTTCACCGTCTGAGCTTTAATTTCCTTTTATCTATATTAAAACAATCCTCAGAGCTTTTAGAGAGCAACCTTAGACTGGCAACTAAAAGAAATTGGTATTATTTAGTCTTTCAGTGCAACTTGAAGCCGTCTCATAGAGAAAAGGAAGAAAAGAATGAAAGAAACAACATGGTGTTAGCAAGAAAGCGACAGAGAGACCTAGTGAGAGAGCTAGATGGTGTGTTCTTCTCCAAGTCCCTGGTGTGTGTCCAGGAAAGCTGCTAAGCATCGGGCCAGAGATAAGTGCAAAACTGAGAAGTATTGATCCAGTAATAGTGGTGCGCGACACCTTAACCTTACAGCATGAATGTCATAGCCTCTTATCCCCCTGCCTCTTAACATGGACCTCCTATCACAGCCAATCCATCAGAAGCCTGTATAACACCCCTCTCACACTCTCCACACTCTCTAAATCTCCCAAATCACCGCTCTGAGGCATCTCGGGAAAAGCCGAGACACAGTTCATGCAATAAGGGTGTATCGTAATGGGAAAAATGGGGCTATGCTTTACAGAAATTTCAGACTGTAAATCTGAACAGACTCGAAACACTGTATTCGCACCTTCTTGGTTAAACAGATCACCGTGTCTTCGCAGTTTCCTCGTGAAAAGAAAGCACCTCAATTTTATTTCCTCAAGCAACACATTAGCACCAGGTGCAGCCTTTTTAAATAAACATCAACCCTGCCCTTGAACGCAGTGTTCGTGAATATAAAATCCTTTTGATTCACATAAATATGTGATGCATCACATCACCTCTTTACCATGCAGACATAGAAAAAAGACTCTCTTCCATGACTATACAGTCCTAAATTATCCCCTGTGTAAGGAGTGAAACATGACAGAGTGCGATCCTATAGGAAAATAATCCACGATGGATCAACAGTTTGTTTTCAATACACTTTTCACCCATTTATATTTAATACTGTAGTACATTTAAGTAAGCGTTTAATACTAATAATTCTGGCATGTATGTGAAACAGGTTAGTTCCTGTTATCACTAGCATTACAGCAGCTATAAAAAGTCATTACCTCACCAGCCCTCACTCACTCACTCATTTGCCAAACAGCTTAATCCTACTATGCTGGCGGGGCGGCTGAAGCCTATCTTAGTCAACACTAGGCGAAGACGGGGTACACCCTGAACAGCTCGCCAGATCATCGCAGTGGCAACACACACATCCATTCACACTCTCACTCACACCTATAGGCAATTTGGAACAGCCAATATGCCTAACGCGCATGTCTTTGGACTGTGGAAGGAAACTGTAGTACCCAGAGGAAACCCATGCAAGCACGGGGAGAACATGCAAACTCCACACAGAAAAGCCTGAGCCGACCACAGGGCTCAAACCCAGGGCCTTCTTGCTGTGAGGCAGACATGCTAAACGCCAGGGCCTTCTTGCTGTGAGGCGGACATGCTAAACGCATGCTAAACGCCACCGTGCCGCTTACTCAGCTATCTACAGAAACTTTATACAGCCTAATGTGCATGTCTTCAGACTCCACACAAACATGCAAACTCCACACAAAAACACCCAAGGCCGCGACTTGAACCCAGGACCTTCTTGCTGTGAGGCAGACGTGCTATCCACTATGCCACCCTCACCAGCCTTGCTACTTAAATTTCACAAAGAAAACAAACAAACAAAAAAAAAGGTACAAGTGTTTCTTTATAGTGGAAAATTTACCGACCTTTACAAACGCCGACACCGGAGACTCCTTCCATAAACATCTCCTTACAGCAAACATCAACATGACAATGATTATACGCTTGTAATGTGACTTGTTTTTTTTTAACAAAAAATTTTAATCATGTTGTGCGTCAGTCAGTTCCCTGTGAACAAGCTGTTAGTTTTAAAATAATATATATACACTATTAAAAAAACATTAACTGGAATTACAGCCAGCATTACTGTCAAATGTCAAAGCTGCTGTTATAGGAATTTAATCAACATCTTCTAATGCAAGAATTCAGCAGCAGTGTATAAATATATAGGCATGGTGTAATGTCTTGATGTTAAAATAGCCGTTAAACTATACATATGTATATAGTGGCTTGCAAAAGTATTTATACCTCTTGAACTTTTCCAAAATTTTTCACGTTATAACCACAAACAAAAATGTATTCATGTATTTTATTGGGATTGTGATAGACCAACACAAAGTGTTCACAGCTTGAGATTTTTTTTTTTATATAACCGTACTATAAACTTCTCCATAACTTGACCTGTCTGGTGTATTTCTTGGGCATCATGATGCCGTTTGTTCACTAATGTTCTCTAACAAATCTCTGAGGCCTTCACAGAACAGCTGTATTTATACTGAGATTATATTACACACATGTGGACTCACATGTTTACTAATTAATCCACTTTACAATAATGCACCACTATGTGTTGGTCTATCACAAAATCCACAATATATATATATAGGGACTATTCAACATCTATTCAAATTAGCATCCAATTAGTTGAGCATTTAAATCAACATCCACTGAGCCTGAGTTGAATAACTGTTTTTGCATTTACTATCTTATTTTAAGTATGAAGAAGCAGGTCAGGTGTAAAGTAAAGTTCTGGTAGCTGCATGCTTCTGAACTAATTCATAGTTCTAGTATATACTGCTTGAAAACATAAGTAAACTAAAGCAAGATTTGTATGGTTTATTTTTCCATTTTCCGTTTTTAAAGCATGATAATGATGCTGTCTGTGAGTGTTTGTCCATCGTTTTTGAAGCATTATCCACTTGGAGTAAGGTTTTTTAATCCTGAAATGGTGGACCAATCAGATCACACCGATTGCATGTAGTATATACTACACCGACAGTCATGAAAAACGTTGAGACCAAAATGTTCAACATAATTTTTATTCTGGTACCCAAAACTGGATATTTTTTTTAATATGGATAATTTGTTGAGAATGTTGGCTTCAAAAAACAACAAACAAAAGTGTCAATAATAAATTATGCACATCAAAAACAACAAAACAAAAAGGCACCTGCCAAAATTTAAGTCTCAACAGTCAGTATCGGGTATGGCAGTGATTTGCGTTGATACAGGCGGTGATTTGCGGTGTAACAGGCGGTGATTTGCGGTGATACAGGCGGTGATTTGTGTTTATACAGGCGATGATTTGTGTTTATACAGGCGGTGATTTGTGTTTATACAGGCGGTGATTTGTGTTGATACAGGCGGTGATTTGTGTT
>JBCNYH010000004.1:6422411-6434012 GCA_039654325.1 Tandanus tandanus
GTGATACAGGCGGTGATTTGTGGTGATACAGGCGGTGATTTGTGGTGATACAGGCGGTGATTTGTGGTGATACAGGCGGTGATTTGTGGTGATACAGCACGGCGAAACCAGTCCCACTGCAGCTGGATGTAGCGATCCTGTTCAGGAGTCGTCTCTCTCTCTCGCCCTGGACGTGGCCTGTCGTCAACTGACCCTGTCATGTTGTGGCAGTCAGTCGGGTTTCTGATGGTGGGTTGTGTACAGCCCATATGCCTCGCTACCTGTCTACCTACCTGTAGCTCAACCCGGCCTCCACCATACCCATTGCCCGGAGATGTTGTTCATGTGATAGACGTGACATTATGACGTGCACTAGACTAACAATAGTGGACATTTTTGAGCCTTTATATAGGCTTTCCGAACCACTCCTCAAATTGTGCAGATACACATTGTTCATTCATTCATTCATTTTCTGAACCGCTTATTCCTAATTAGGGTCGCGGGGAGGACTTTGCTCAAACTGCATTTAGTCCACTTTTACAAAATGACCTACACACGTGCAGTGAAGCGTAACAAAATGACAACTCATCATTTTCTCAAGTGCCCGCGTACAATCATCAATAAAGCCACAGGGTAAACTCCCAACCCCCCCTACAAGTATAGATATACAGAAATTTCTCTCTCAAAGCTTTTAATGACTGTCAGTATAATATGTGTCTTGCATGGCACACTGCTCCACCTTGTTAGATTTGGTTATGTGATATATTTAGGCACCAGGGCTAATTCCCTAAACCTGCCTTTAAAAGGCAAGAAACAATTCTTTTTGAGTACTTCAAATTTTACTTTGTCTCCATGTCCGTGAAGTTATGAATAAGCCATGTCTTCCCTCAGTATTGCTCGGTCAGATGATGCTCACCAAGCTATAAAAGTGTTGCATGCCACCAAACACTGACAGCGTATGCAAATGCTGTTTAATAGCTGGCAGGCGGCTCAGATCCGGCTTTGCTCGATCCCGATCAGCCCACGGCGACGTCCCCTAGCTCCTAATGAGATCTCTGGGGTGGCATTTAGCATGTTGCTTTGTAGCGCCGTAGCTGGGAAGTTGTGCAGTGACTTGGCGCTCTCCTCCATATGTTTTCCAGGAGCCTGGAAGAGTAATGTAGCTGTCCAGCATCAGACACATGAACACACAGGTACAGTATACACACAGAAGTAAAGAGTAGATTTGTGCAAATGGGGTCCTGTTTGATTTCAGCCCTACAGCCCAGACTTTACAACTGAGTGGACTAGATAGCCCACACCGTACTACCACATTACATGAATTTCATACTCATACCCTCCCCCTGTTGCTTCTTCCTAGCTGTGTAAAAAGAGTGTTAAATGAACCACGGCTAAACAAAGGGGCTCATCAGCAATATCCTGCACAATCAGCCTTCTCATCAGCATCAGCGCTGACTTTCACCGCTAGGTCCACGCTGTGCTCACTTTCTCCTTATAAAAAGCCACATCATCTTGCTTTCAAAGCTCTGTGATTCTCACATCATGAGTCTTTAAACAGGAGGGAAAAAAGGAAAGGTATAGACATGGCTCATTAACCGAGGTGGCTGTGTATTGTCTCATCCGGTGAGATCTGCGCGTGGAGGAAAGAATAGGTAGGAGATTAGGATCGCGCATACGCCGCCGGTCTGAAATGAAGAGGTTAACACTGAGGAAGATAAGCGCCAGATGTGGAGAGATAGTGGAGAACCGAGCATGAGAGGGGGAAAAAAAGGAAAGAAAGAGAGTGTGTAGATTGGTGCTGAGACACTGTAAAGCTCTGGTGTTATCAATTTGACAGAAAAACTCCCATATGGGGGAAAATGGGTAAAGGCAACTGATTACGGATTTATTTGAGAAAACACGTCCAATATGACTTTTGGAAAAAAAGTTACTGTTCATGAATACACCAATAATTGAGTATTTCAAGGATGGACGCGGCATAAAAGACCAATTTACCTTAAAGGTCAGGTTCAGGTTAAGAAGGCAAGAAGTTGACTATTTCAGGATCTAAAGATGTGGTATAGTGCTTCCGAAGGTTTCTGAAATGTCATTTTATACTATTCATGCTTAGAAAGGAAGAAACTAAATTGCCTTTCATATACCTGGGCAGTACTGGCTGAGTGGTTAAGGTTGTGGGTGACTGATCAAAAGGTCAGGGGTTCAAGCCCCGTACCACCAGCTGCCTCTGTTGGTCCTTTGAACATTTACCTTAACCCTCAACTGCTCATCTCTATAAATGAGATAAAGAAATCTGCCAAAATACCATAAATGTAAATACCCAGGTCACCTAACAACGAATCAATACAGGCAAAACATGGACAGGTTTGTTTAAAAGTTGTTGCTAACACCCTAGTCACACTAGAGCCCGAATGAGCTAGAACGTAGTCAGAATGAAAATTCTTTGTATATTCCTGGATATTCGAAGTGCGTTCTAAAAATTCTGAGTGCATTCCAAATATTTGGGTCCATTCTTGTGGCCGGCCCAAATGTTTTGCTCATGCTCAAAACTTTCGAGGTGCATTCCAAGAGGAGAAATATCGAATGGCGTTCGAAGTGAATTCTAACCGCACTGTGACTGCATTGTAAATATTCTTACGGCATTCCAACAGCATTCGAAACATTCCGATCGCATTCGAGGGAGAATCCTTCCAGAATGTCCCGAATGTGCCTCAAACGAGCCGGAATGAAACTCGAATGCATCTTGCTTGCAGTTCCATTCAGCTGGAATGCACTTCAAATGCCGTCGGAAACTTTCGAATCCGGCTCGAATGCATTCTGAATGTCCTGATTGGCCCTCGAATGAGTTCTGACGTAATTCAGAACACCACCAAAATGTGTAAAAAAAAATGCGGCCAGCTGCCGCTGGAACGTCAGTCGGAATTGAGGAATCGCCCGGTCGCTCAACATCACGTCATGCCGATTCACATCACGAAATGCTAGATTCGGCAGCATTTTATACCCTATCAGGTACCATTCTGGCAGCATTCTTGATACACTCTGGACATTCGTGTTACATACTAAGTACATTCGTAGTTCATTTTAAGTATTCGAGCTGCATTCTGTTTGAATTCTTGAACATTCGAACCATAATTGGCAGCTGTTTTGACAGCATTCGAGGTGAATTCGTACAGCATTCGAGGCACCTTCCGACCAGACTTGAGCCAGTATTCGGCCAGCAATCGAACCACACTCGTACGGCATTCGAAGTGCATTCTGACTATTCTGACTGCATTCTAAAACATTCTGAACATTCAAATATTCCTATTCAAACGACATTCGAGCTGCATCTGAGGGCTAATACACCCGGAATGTGCAAGAATCATTCGAGGCAGGTTCGAAGCGCATTGTAATTATTCCAACGGCATTCTTATAAAGCTGTAAGAATTAAGGTCAATTTATCCCAAATGTGGCCGCGAATTTTGAAAAGTCTTCATTCCGGCTGGTTCTGCTTGATTCCTGCTGATTCCGAGTAAGTGTGACGGGGGTTTAAGGTTGAATACAGCGGTAGTGGGGACTCCCCTCACAACCCAGACAGATACAGTTCCACCAGCTACCACCACTCCAAGCAAAGCATCATGGAACCCAAAAGTCAGTAATGCAAAAACAGCTACCCCCAGAGCATCGCAGTGCAACACACACAACCATTCACACTCACATCCACACCTAGGGGCAAATTGGACTGGTCAGATAGTCTAATGTGCATGTCTTGGATTGTGAGAGGAAACCAGAGTAGCCAGAGGAAACCATGCAAGCATGGGAAGAACATGCTTCACAGAACTCCACACAGAAATGCCCTCACCAAGCCTGGGACTCATACCCAGGACCTTCTTGGTGTGAGGTGGATGTGCTAACCACTACACCACCAGAGAGTCATGCCAGAAGTCAGCACCCAATCAAAGCGTGTATCACAGTCAGAGAAACTCTGCTGGAGGGTCACTAGAGCACCTGACCAATGACCGTAGACTCTTTGGGAACCATGTTTGGACAAGGTTTTCTTAATCAAAATTAGAAACATAGAGGGTATCTTGCAGTACAGTACATTCATGCATGGTTCATGGACTGCTTTTTTGTCCATATTCAAGTTTTTTATGAAAAGATTAGGATCTATCATGAAACAAAAAAATAAAAATAAAAATCAAAAAGGACTTTCTCATGCACCAGAATGTTACTGTAAAGTCAAACCTCACACGTCAAGGTGAACATATGGCGCTTCTTTTTCCTGTGCAAACTCGAAGACTCCTGTTGAGATTAGACTAGCTTAACTCTTGTAAATTCTCGACCACAAGGGAACAAGTATGGCATGGCAGAAGAGGGGGTGGTGAGGAGGGGTACCAAGAGAGGAGGCGAGTACGAGAGAAGAAGATGGAGAAGAAGAAGAAGAAGAAAGCTGGCAGGCAGGTTGAGGCCATGCCAGTTCTGGCTGCGCCATGCGGAGAGGCAGGGGTGGAAGGTGCCAGTGTGTGCTGGGCGAGGAGGAAAGATCAAACAACAAGGGCTGCAGATCTGCACCAATCTGCTCTGTATTAGCGTCCCAGCCAAGGAGCAGCTGAACCAGCCGCTGGCCTACATGAGACGAGTACATTGCTAAAGCACGTACACGTACACATACGACCAAAATCCAATTGCATTTCTAAAATTCCCTACTCCGAAGCATGTAGAAATTACAGAGACCCTTCAATCAGGACAACCTTAATGGACATACTTGAGGACAGAACAAAGTGGTTGAGACCAGTATGCAAAAATTGAACACCATACAATTTCTTGCTGTACAATGTTTCTAACAAGATAGTAAAAAATCGGAACATAAGGCGATGCCTTGGAGAATCCGCTCATTTCCAGCAGCGACAGCACCAGCCTGATTTTTGCGAAGAAGCCCAAATGGCTGCATTCTGGGACGGTGATGATAGAGTTTGGCGGACGTGCGAATCGATGGTGCTAAGCTCTCGTGGGCAGCCTAGTCTCAGGTTCACTTCACGGTGCCGCAGTCCAGATCCGCAGACGGAGAACGGGCGCCTCTCCCACCATCTTCTCCTCGTGCACAGATGGTGGAACGAGACAATATGCTTTCCAAAAAATCTCCGCTGCTTTTGGTCCGCCCCAAAGACACTAGATCTGATGGAGTGCCGCTACGGCACGGAGAGGAGCTAGAACCGAGTTGTGGGCCAAGCACGTCACTGGAGATTGGTGGCAGCATGCGGGTCTGTGTGCATGGTATGTGGGCAGTGTTGTGATTGTCAGAAGGAATAAAATATACATGGTGGTACGGTGGTATGTGGATAAGTGATCATGAAGCTTTATGAGAATGCTTGCTTTCAACAAATGTGACCAGATCTAGCAAAACACTGCAATTGGTGGCAAAATATTTATGCCATTCAAAAGATCTGTCCATGTGCTATAATTTGATACTTATTGCATGGATGTTGGATGATATTTGTAAGAGTTATGATAATTTAAACTTTGGTTGACGTGTCACATGGAAACCAGAAAAAAACGTTTTTTAATGTTGACTAACATAACATTTTGTTCTCATCTCGTTCAACATTCATCTACAAGCTCTGTAGCAATGGTATCAACCATATAACAGCATCAACAGGATAGTTGCCCCACTTGAGTACATCTTTTCAAAGCAATTGTGACGTAACCCTAAGCCGACCCGGTGACCGAACCAAACATTAGACTTCTCTTTTCTCAAATTTAACTAAAAATTGTATCACTCTCACATTCACACCTAGGGGCAATTTTGAACAGCCAATTACTGTAGCCTACTGTGCATGTCTTTGGACTGTGGGAGGAAACCAGAATACCTGGAGGAAACCCAGGCAAGCACGGGGAGAACATGGAAACTCCAACAGAAACACTTGAGCCGACCACAGAGCTTAAACCCAGGACCTTCTTGCTGTGAGGCGGACGTGCTAAACTCTACGCCACCATGCCGTCCCTCACCTATCTAAAAAACCTTTGAAGAACACCATACAGCCTAGTGTGTAATCCTAATAATATCCACTGTAGACATCCTCACATCTGTTGATTATTCATTCATTTTCTAAGCCACTTAATCCTAATTAGGGTCGCGGGGAGGCTGGCGCCTATCTCAGCCAACCCTGGGCGAAGGTGGGGTTCGCCCTAAACAGCTGCCAGACCATTGCAGGGCCAACACACATACAACCATTCACACTCACTCTCACACCTAGGGGCAAATTGGAATCGCCAGTTAGCCTGACTTTTTCACTTCGTACGCTTCGAGAGCAAAGTACCCGGAGGAAACCCACGCAAGCCCTGGGAGAACATACACACTCCACACAGAAACGCCCAAGCCGGGAAATCGAACCCAGAACCTTCTTGCTGTGAGACAAGCGTGCTAACTACTGCGCCACCGTGCTGCCCGCTATTATTATTATTATTATTATAATTATTATTAATAATACTAATAAAATGAGTTATTGTGAACTCTACACACTAAAAGCAAAAGCTGTCAGAACTCCAGAACTTATATAAAAAGCATAGGCATACGGTGTGAAATAATGTATAAAGGGAGAATTCCATATATTTTTGAAAGAGTTAATGATAAAGCCATATTCCATAAAATAAAATCACAGAAGGATCTCCAGGACCAATGAGAAAGCAGGCGAATGGAGCGGACTTGGCCTCCAGGGTACCACGGAAAAGGTTCACCGTCTCCATCTTTTGTGCCCCAGCTCAGGCAATTAGACCCAGCTTGGTGTTTTCTAAGCCGAGCGGGGAACAAGGTGTGTGTGTGTGTGTGTGTGTGTGTGTGTGTGTGTATGTGTGTGTGTCAAGTGAGGAAAAGCCATTTTGAGGCAGCGTGCTCTTCAGTTCCGGTCACGCTCCGTACCAGTGCAAATTAAAACCTCCTGCTAGCCCATATGTAAATACGCCCATCGCCCAGGCTGCGCTTTAATGAGCCATGATATGAAAGACCAGCGTAAGACCCATGGAGAAATCCCCGGCCACTTGACAGCTGACAGGTGCTGCAAACTTTTAAGACAGGTGAGTCTGGCACTCTGGAATATTCCAGCAAAGTTCAGGAACACCACAGAGAACGCTCGGGGCCCTTTTCGGGGAGGATTGTGGGTAGCGGTGCTGCTGATCAGAAGCTTGCTCAATATGTAGCTCATGCCTCAATCCTTTAAATACCTGGATGCTAAAAATCTGCCAAAAAAAAATATACGGATTAACCATCGCTAAATCTGCCTTAGAAATGCGGTAGGGTAATGTGTATAGAAACCGAGGGGAAGAAAACTGCAGCTGCGGCAGCGATTAATCCTCGCTACGGTCCTCGGGAATCCTGGCATCTTTTATACAGTATCACAGAAATCATAATCAAGATTCAGCTGCAGAACTAACAGAGTGACAAAGTTCAACAAGGAGCGAGAAAACATGTAATTAAGCGACAGATGAGCTCATTTGTGGGACCTTCAGGGTCACTGGAACACTCGGTATAAAGAAAACACTCACCGATTTCAGTTAGTGTACTGCCAGGAGTTTTATCTCGCCGCTAGCATGCTAACACGCGATCCCAAAAAAAAAGTGGGGTGTTATATCTAGAGGTAATTGTTCTAATTATGATTTCGATGTTTGTTGTTTAGATTATAGGCTTATTTATGAAAGCTTAATAGGCAAACAAGATTTATGACTGTCATTGCTACTGGAAAGAAGGAAATCTTGACAGTCAGAAGGATGACGAGGGGGCGGGGGTGGGGGCAGGGGTGTAGGGGGAACCGCGATCCTGCACTAGCGTCAAAAATGGAAATGAGGTGAGGAGATAGGAAGATTTGAGGACTTTGTCGCCTGAACCAGGCAAAGCCATGTTAAATCCATTCTCTAAAGTATTGGAGGAACTACAAAGGTATTGCAGGGAAGCGGAATAGCTCTATTGTTGTGTCATCTGACAGCTTTGCTCCAAATAAGAGAGAGAGAGAGAGAGAGAGAGAGAGAGAGAGAGAGTGGAAGAAGTGAAAGCGATAGAGAGAAATGGCGGAAAATAGTGTGGCTGATTGTCAAAATTCAAACGTTTACTATAACATTTAAAAAAGCGAAGGACGTCGATCTACACACCAAATACGTTCCTTAACAAAGTTCGGTGAAGGTGGGCCGCACGGTGGTGTAGTGGTTAGCACGTCCGTCTTACAGCAAGAAGGTCCATGGTTTGAGCCCTATAGTAGGCGAGGGCGTTTCTATGTGGAGTATGTTGCATGGGTTTCCTCCGGGTACTCCGGTTTCCTCCTACAGTCTCAAGACATACACATTAGGCTAACTGGCTGTTCCAGATTGTCCCTAGGTGTGAGGGAGTGTAAATGGTTACGTCTGTTGGCCCTGCGATGGTCTGGCGAGCTGTTCAAGGTGTACCCCGCCTTCGCTCAGTGTCGGTTGAGATAGGCTCCAGCCTCCCCGTGACCCTAGTAGGAGTAAGCAGTTCGGCAAATGAGTGAGTGAATGAATGTTAAGTGAAGGTGTTAATACGTATCGTACGATTAAAACAAACCTCGTCGAATTATAGTCCGTAAAGACAAGGTGCCCCTCATGCTTATCTCACCAAGCAACCAAAATGACACCAAAAATCCCTCAGCAGACGCTCCGATAGCTAATATATCTGGTCATTTCTCGCCCTGACCTGCACGCGGAATGCTGATCGCAGAAATATTGTTTTACAAGGCGCTGATTCGTCCCAACAACTTTGCCTGACCTTGCTCGGGGCCTGAATAAGACTGTAAAATTGATTCAGGTCCCGGCAATAAAAAGAGCTCGCGCATTATCTGCATTCTAATTCTAATTAATTCGAGCGGAGGTGGCCGTTATTTACGAGTGGGGCCGGACGCTATTCAAACACTATAATAATCTGAGCCCCATATTTTTATTGATGTCTTGATGAATGGCTTTATTTTCACAAAATACGCCTCACGCGACCAAACGCACGAGCGCTGATTACTCATCGAGGGGTTGTTATTCCTCCTGCACACACCCCCCCCACGCCATTCCCTTCTCAACTCGGTTTATCCCTCCGAGTGGCCTTTCATTGGGGCTTTATTTCAGGGTATCACCTTAAGTCGGACAGATTCGAAACCTCATTAACGAGGCTGTGCTCGGGTGTGCGAGTTGTGCGCCCTGGCCAGAGGTGAACTGCCCTTGAAACACATAATTCAGAAAGAAGTCGATTTTTTTTTTTTTACCCCCCCAGAAACAATGCACGGTGATTATGTATTTTAAAAACGTCTGAAATATTGTTTAACATCAAATCACGACACAGTTCACGTCATTTACAACTTTTACCCATTACCCTATTTACACTTATGGCATTTGGCAGACACTCTTATCCAGAGCAACACACATTAATAGCATGGTGGTACCAGGGATTGAACCCGACCTTCAGAACAGTAACCCAGAGCCGTAATCGTTGAGCCACCACTGCACACAAGCTAATTTTACTTCTATGTTTTTTCTTTAACAGGCGAATGTGTAATGCAGCATAACCTCAAGGTGGCACGGTTTTGTAGTGGTTAGCACGTCCGCCTCACAGAAAGAAGGTCCTGGGTTCAGGTACCGGGCTCTGTATGGAGTTTCCATATTCTCCACGTGCTTGCGTGGGTTTCCTCGGGGTACTTCGGTTTCCTCCCACAGCCAAAAGATATCCACATTATGCTAACTGGCTCTTCCAAATTGACCTTGTGATTGTGAGTGTGAGTGGGTTAGCCCTGCACGTGATGGACTGGCAAGCTGTTCAGGGTGTACCCTGCCTTCACCCAGTGTTGGCTGAGATAGGCTGCAGCCTTCCTGCGACCCTAATAGTCGGATCAAGCAGTTCGGCAAATGAATGAGTGAGTGAGAGTGTTATAATATAATAAACCTGGGATCTGTCCACTAATAGAATTGACCAATCAGAATTAAGCACTTTCTGACCAATGAAATTCAGGAATTCAACAGTATTGTGCTATAAAATTATATAACAGAGTGCAAATGTAAAAGGTGCCAACACAGTAGACCAACAAGGAGCATCAAACAGAACTCTTAATTCTATAAGTGTCTTTAAATCACCGCCTATTCATATCCTTCATAAAAAAAAAAAAAATACCTATGATTCAGAGGTAGTGCACTTCAGACTGGGACTATAAATACTACAAAATCCATGTACGATGAAAAGCTAATGGCATGTTGGGTGTGTAGGAAAAAAGGTTTGGAGTTGAACCTCAGTGCCAGCTCAGCTCAGTAAGTGTGGAGGATGGAGTGTAGAGATGAAAGAGAGCTCCAAAGCGAGGTTATATCTCATAATTAGAAGTGTGTGTAAGCTAACGCCGTTCCCTTCTGTACAATAATTGTGGTTCATCGTTCCTAATTTTGTAAAGGACATGAAAAAAATTCCCTATTTGACACTATCTTATTAATTCTCTTGGTTATTTTGCAATCTTTCACTCTGACAGGATGCTCTCTCTCTCTCTCTCTCTCTCTCGCTCTCTCGTCCACCAGGCGGCCTGCTTGCCTTCTCAATCGCCTGTTTTGTTTCTCCCTTTAATGAACAGTCGGATTCTTTTATTTCCCTACAAGTGCAGGATTTGCCTTATCAACCCCACTCCCTTTGAGGGTTGCCAATTGGTTTTATCCACACATGTATCGCTTCTTCTTCTTATTCCTCTCTCTCTCTCTCTCTTTCCTACACTCTCCCCCTCCGTGCACAAAAGAGAAAGAACTGCTCCGTCAACAAGCCTCTCCGTGGCGCAGGAGAGATTAAAAACCTCGACATCACCTAGCTTCCAGCGTTTCTCCCAACTGGTTTGGGTAAAACTCAATTAAACGCGTCCCCGCTGAATTCCACATTACAGTACATTAAACTGAAATTCTTCAAGCGTGATGACGGCACTTCACCGAGACGACTCGACGAGGTCTAGAAGCCTTACACCTTTTTCCCCAAGACTTTGGATGTTTGAAGTGGAAAAGCAGGAGAAGTTAGAGAGAGAGAGAGAGAGAGAGAGAGAGAGAGAGAGAGAGAGAGACAAAGAGAGCAATAGCGAGAGTGAGAGAGAAACAGAGAGAGAGAGAGACAGAGAGAGAGAGAGAGAGAGAAAGAGTGAGTGAGAGAGAGACAGAGAGAGAGGGCGGGAGAGAGCGAGTGAGAGAGAGAGACAGAGAGAGAGAGAGACAAAGAGAGCAATAGTGAGAGTGAGAGAAACAGAGAGAGACAGAGAGAGAGTGAGTGAGAGAGAGAGGGGGGGAGAGAGAGAGTGAGAGAGAAAGAAATAGAGAGACAAAGACAGCAATAGCGAGAGTGAGAGAAACAGAGAGACAGAGAGAGAGAGAGAGACAGAGCGAGAGAGAGAGAGAGTGTGTGTAAGAGAGAGAGCGTGTGAGAGAGAGACAGAGAGAGCGCGAGAGAGAGAGTGTGTGAGAGACAGAGAGAGAAAGAGAGAGAGCGAGAGAGAGAGAGTGTGTGTGAGAGAGAGAGAGAGTGAGAGAGAGAGAGAGTGTGTGTAAGAGAGAGAGCGTGTGAGAGAGAGAAAGAGAGAGCGCGAGAGAGAGAGTGTGTGAGAGACAGAGAGAGAAAGAGAGAGAGCGAGAGAGAGAGAGTGTGTGTGA
>JBCNYH010000004.1:6450054-6461222 GCA_039654325.1 Tandanus tandanus
TGTGTGTGTGTGTGTGTGTGTGTATTTAATTAATTAAAAAAATCATTCAATTAATTTGATTTGATTCAAAAACTACTAGACTTCTACTACTCATACTACGAGCACCCCATGGCACTAATACAAGAATTATGTTAAATCAAACTAAGTGAAATGCATATTAAAAAAATGTTTAAACTAAGCACATGAAGTGCACAGAACAATGTTGAAAGAAAAAAATTACAAGTTGTAGCTACAAATTTTTAAACTATACATATGTCTTATAGCTACATTTTTTCAGAATTGCATAGAGAGTGGGGTGGAGGAAAATGTATGAGTTGTAGCTACAAATTATTAGAACAAGGCACACAGAGTGGGGCTGAAAGAAAATTTATAAGAGATTTTTATTGTCAATTGTTGCATAAAATACAATGAAAATCAGTACAAGCTATACACAAGCTATAGGTACTTAGGTATTTATACCAAGCTATAGGTACAAAATATAAAAAACTACATACAGAGGGTGCTGAAAGATAATTATTACAAATCGTTGCTACAAGTTATTAAAGTTATGTATACGGAGCAGGGTGGGTGGTGTAGCTACAAGTTATAAAAATTCATATATGTGAATATAGAGGGAGAATATTATAATATATAATTATTACAAATAGCAGCTACAAATTGTTCAAACTATGTACATGGGCTGATTTTGAAATGTTATTTTACATTTTTTTTTACATTTGGTACTTATCCAGAGCGACTTACAATTATCATTTTTATACAACTGAGCAATTGAGGGTTAAGGGCCTTGCTGTAGGGCACGACAGTGGTGATAGTGGGGATTGAACCCCTGACCTTCGGATCAGTAACACATCGCCTTTACCACTAAGCCACCACTGCCCAGTTAATTGTACGGTATACTACTCTGAAGAATTTCTAGTCGACAACCATAGCACATGTGGCTTTTGCATCCCATGATGCAGTGTGGCAAATTCCAACATGGTGGACTGCAGACATGACTTGGATTCCAGCTCCCAATATAAATGTAAAATAAATAATCAATAAATGAAAAGCATCAGTTGCATATTTTGGTGTAATTCGTTTTCATATATTTTTTAACAGAACAAAGAGCCCAAGTAATAGTGAATGCTAACCAACAACTAACAAATTCAAATGAATGGCATGCTATGCTAGCAAGTTTGCTAGCTAGAATTCTATGACATTAGCTGGGTTTCCCATATTTACATATATTGACTGTATTTATTATCTATAATTATACTAACTACGACAATGTACCAGCAACTTCTGATTCAGTCACTTCTTAAACACATTACTTCATTCTCTCTCCTGCGCTCTTGCTTTCTCTCTCTCTCTCTCTCTCTCTCTCTCTCTCTCTCTCTCTCTCTCTCTCTCTCAATCTTCTCCCCCCTCCTCCCTGCTCCCTCTCCTCCAGTCACACCAACCCTGACCGTGCGCACTTACCGCCTGGCTCAGCGCAATCAATTATTGTTGCGACAGAATCATTAATAATTTCCTAATGAAAACGATTCTGTTGATCTCTGTTGTGTTTTAATTAAACATAATTACGGCGGCGCTCTGCACTGCGACGGGGACCCCTTCAGGGCACGACTAAGTTTTAATACACTGATAATGAATTTTTGACATTGTGTTCTGTTGTTTGGTTATTACGCACTCACGGTTTGCCTGGCTGTGCAGATAGCAGATAATAACCCAGGCACCTCCTTACACTTTGCCACCGTGATGCTCAAAGGGGAGGGTCAGGCAAATAAAACCAATTAAAAAATGTGCCCCCTTTTTTTGGGAGCTTGTTTTCCCATTTGTGTTTTAACCTGACTTGACTCTTAGTGTTTGGCTGAAACTTTCTAAATCTAAGATATGGAGGTTTGAGAAAAAGTTAAGTAATCTGAAAAAAGAAAAAATAAAAAAAAGAGGGGGAACTAAGCTCACGGTCTGAAGCACAAGGCACAAGTTCATTTAAGGCACGCCCAAATCCACGTTTGCTAGTTTAATTGCATAAGAAATGCTCACAGTGCCAGGTGCATCGTTCCAAAGGCTTGTACTTAGTCTCCTAATCAGTCATGGGCGTGTTTGGGAAGTAAATGCAATAAAGAAATAATTTCGCTTTCCCTTTGAGAGCCAGGTGCACTTGAATTACTTGACACTAATAACAAATAATAACTGTTATTCACTTAGTATAAATGCTTGTGCACAAATTAAACAAGCAACAATAAGAAAGATGATGATGATGATGATGATGATGATGATGAACAACTTTACTTATAGATAAAAGCCAATTTAGCAAGGCTAATCTTACATTGGACCATCTGTAAACTAAAATAGACATCACTGATTCAACACGACTGTAAATTAAATAAGAAACACTTTTAAAAAATTGGGAAAACAGCAGTTACACAAGAAAAAATACAAAAAAAAATAAAAAAATCACCAAAACTCGAATTGCTTTAAAAAAAATACTGATGTTGAAAAATGTCACACGATAC
Source organism: Tandanus tandanus (assembly GCA_039654325.1). Lineage (NCBI taxonomy): Eukaryota > Metazoa > Chordata > Actinopteri > Siluriformes > Plotosidae > Tandanus > Tandanus tandanus. The sequence continues at coordinate 6,452,553 of JBCNYH010000004.1, forward strand.
ATGTAGGTATATAAGTAAGTACCAGGCATCTAATGTAGGGCAATGATAGGACTATAGTAAGAGAAACGTATGATTCTGAGCACATCAGCTGACCCAAAAAAAGCGAATGAAATTCTTTCCCAGGTGACTTTCGCAAAAGAAATGTCCTAGGGATTTTCTGTTGTATACCTGTTATGTGACGTATGTGACGGGGCTTTGCCAAAAATCAACATGTTCACTCAGCTTGTTGTCTAGAAATGTTTTTATTTCCTTTATTACCGAAAGAGACCTCTAGGCAACCTGTCGACTCATGTACATGAAAAGCGTGAAATGTTTGATGATAAGCATTTGCTAGCTATGTGACAGATGGGGCAGTTCTGTACCTCACAATAGAACAACCTGCTTTTTTACTATGTTTTTATTGATGGACTGATGGTTTGCATATTCTCCCTGTAGTTAAGTGGGTTTCCTCAGGATAATCCAGTTTCCTCCTACACTCCAAAGACATCGGGCTAATTGGCTGTTCCAAATTGCCCCTAGGTGGGAGAGTGTGTGCGAATGGTTGTCTGTGTTGTCCTGTGATGGTACGGTGAGCTGTCCAGGGTGAACCCACCTTCACCCAGTGTTGGCTGAGATAGGCTCCAGCCTCCCCATGAGCCTAAAAGAGGATTAGCCCACTGCCATCCAAATATTTAGTATATGAGAAGAGTTATGTACAGTTATGTAAAAATTCCCTGCCCATTTAGGCCTGATTGAGTATTTTTGTACTAAGCACAACATCTTAATTTACTTCTATTTGAACAAAGACATGTTTGTCGGGTGGGTGTCAACTAATAATATAAAAAAATCAGTGATTTTTAAAAATTGTAATCGATGTCATAAATCCCAATTGATCACATTTTACTTGATTCCTGGAACATCACATGAGATCCAAGCACAATTTAAATTCTCACAACACTTTGATCAGCAAGCAGAAACAAATTTCCACGACGCATATGTCCAATGCTACCCTGCCTAGGCGTGTTAGCATGTTCGCGTGTAGTGTTTCTGTGTAAAAAGGCACCGCTTGTGTTTAATGAGACAGGTGCTGGGAGTGTGTGCGGGAGCTGAAAGAAGGTGCTGGAGTGTGTAGATGTGGTATTGTGGTACCTGCAGGTGGATAATGAGTTATTGCGATGAAGTGGAGAGGTTTAGTGCTGCCTGGCTGACGCCTTACTGTGAAGCTAATGTAAAACAAACGACACCACTTGCAACTGCAGTAAATATTCATTCCATAACTTAGGCTACCAGACAGAACCCTAAAAAAAAAAAAATGTATATCGAGAGAAAATTTAAGAACAACTTGACACAATCTTGCACTTTCCAATTTATAGTCTAGCACACTTCCTGTAACTGTAGCATGACCCAATAGCAGACTGGAGTTTGCCTGCTTGCTGTAGTTATTAGCCTGCAGGGTTCTATATATAGGTCGAAGCCTGTCCTGGTTGCTTGAAGCAACCCAAAGGGGAGTCATTCGCACCCATTTATAATGAATGATGCCACACAGGATGCTGGGATACATTCATTACCGGGGCATTTTTCTATACAACCTTCTCTTCAGCTTGGCCTTGGTTATGTATTACAAAACACACATTATATGCACATAAAAGTCATTCCTGTGAGCTGATGTAAGTACATGCAACAATTTATTCACTGCAAACTCTACCAAGTATGAAGAACATCCTTTTTTTTTTTAATAAAGGGTCAATTGATAAAGATTGAATGATATGATTGAAAAAAAAAAAAACGATACCGGTCTTAGCTTAGCTAAGAATGTTATTATTAGCCCTGTTTTGGTCTCTTGTCTAAAAGAAAAGAAAAAAAAAAAAAAGATTACACTTAATCGTCTTGAACAGCTTCTAAAAAACTTTAATGATTCTGCTGATAAAGAAGAGAAAGTTAAGTAGCCGGTTAAGAGGATAACTCCCCCAGTGCAGTGTAGTGATTAGCCGACTAGAACCAGGAGGCTGAAAATCCGACAATGGCAAATCCCGCTTGTTCACTCCATTTCAGATACCGAGCTGAGCCGAGTTGTCCTTCAAAATTCACTCACCTCTCATCAATGCTTATGTACTGTTTGATTTTTATTTGTCTTAAATATCACCCGTCATCTGACTACTTAGCTAGAGCTTCATGTAGAGCTTTAAAATTGTAGTGTCAATGTACCGCGGTCTGCAACAATGGAGCGTACTGTGAGTCCGTGCCCCCCCCCTAGATTTTACATCTGAAATTTGAATATTGAACGCAACACTTTGATCAAGTTGTACATACAGTAGTTATGTGCTTCAGCAAATTGGACAAAAGCATAATTAATTAGTTTCTAACGATGAACGAACGCAATTTTCATGCTATATTCTCTCTACACTTTATGCTGGTAAGTGGACCTTCCAATGCGAATGCTAGGGATTTATGATGCCAGAGATTAAATTGTGGTTGAGATGTAAAAACAAAACATAGACAGATAGACAGTCAAACATGTCGAAACTTCTCTAGGTGAAGGGTTTTCCCAGACCACTACTCTTGTCTATGTGAGTCATCCAGGCTTATAATAGTTGTCGTGATAGTCGGAGTGTATGATCAGATGTTACCCCAATGCAAAGAGTTGGTATTCAGTATACCAACTAACATGCATTTTCATCCATTATGTACATTTTTTCCCCACTCAATCAATTTCCTTACTTAGCTAGAATAAATTTCCTATCCTTTTTGTATTATATACAAAATCTACTACACTACAGCACCCTCTGTTTCTCCATTATGGTCAAGCCAGCTGTGGTAAAACCCGAAGTTTGCTTATATAATGGGATTTATATAATGGGAAACCTCCTGGTTCTGGGACAAAACAAGCTGCCCCTACACTGAGTACTGTATTATCTGTGACTGTGGTTGCAAGAGGTGAAAATTTTCAGAACTTAGTTCCAGAACCTTCCATGGGAAATTTCCAGGAAATTCCAAGTTGGTATTGGGAATTTCCATGGGAATGAACAGAAACATATGGGAACCAGCTCAAGAATGACCACATTTGCTACTCTTGATCCAAGACTAATGAAAAAGCAACCACCAATTATTTAATCTGAGGCACTGTTTATTTACTGGGTGTTCTGCCCTGCGATGGCCTGGCGAGCCGTCCAGGGTGCACCCTGCCCTCGCCCAGAGTTGGCTGAGATGGGCGCCAGCCTCCCCGCGACCCTAATAAGGGTGAATTTCGACATGGGACTCAGCTCATTTATGCAAACTGCATCATAAACAAACATGAATTATTACATTTTGTTTTGTCCCATGCAAAAAAATTTTAAATGACATTTTTGAATTTATTTATTTTTAATTTAATTATGTACAGTACAGAGTAGAATTTCATCTGCAATTTTGGAAATTTCCAGTTTATTCTTGTAAATCCTCATATATTTCCATTTTATACATATTATATGTGGGATTAAATTAGTTTTTATGTAAAAGTTTCCAACTTTGAAAATTTTTGCAACCCTGTCTGCAACTGCTGTAACCACCTTACACTGCTCTCCTTGCTCTCACACCTAGTATATTCCTAATGCTATCGAAACAGCTATCCAACACACAGATAAAATTGGCATCGTGGCCATCAATCTCCTTTTAGCTCAGAGTGCCACCTTTTCTTCACAGCATCACTCTCTTTCAGCTTATAAATATTGACATTGTAATAGACTGTCATCATTATTATTATTATTTAATAGGGGTTTAAATTTTTTCTTAATTTTTTTTTTTGGTATTCATTTATTTAAAGATTTACAAAATTATGTGCATAATAAAGCTATTGCAATAAAAGTTTCCTTTCATTTTCCTTAAACTTTGTACTATAACACTATTCCCACACATTTTCAAGCAACTACATGAACACGAAACAACACGGTGTAGGAAGTGGATATGGATATTGTATCATTCTGTCTGTATGCCCATAAATAGGGAGGACGGAACAAAAAGAGAAAGCAAGCGATCTGTGTGAGTGAGTGTGTTTGTGTGTGTTTGTGTGCATTTGTGTGTGTGTGTGTATGTGTGTGTGTGTGTGTGGTGGAGTGATAAAAAGGAAGCTTACCTTTGCTGTACACCACGCAGTTGTTTTTGTTGTCTTCTGCTCCTTGCCAAGTCACATCGAGCAGCCACCTGGGGCCTGAGCTCAAAACCACTGGGACTGGGGCCTTGCTTTTCTGTAGGAGGAGAGATAACACACACACATACACACACACACAACACAAAATACACCCACACACAATACACAGGGCATTAACTTACTTCGGAGGTGATTAGGAAGCACATTATTAAGAGCAGGAGATACTCAACTGGCACCCAGCTGTAAACATGAACGCTTTTGTAATGTCGGGAGAGCAAATGAAAAAAAAAAAAAGAAAAAAAAAAAAAGAAAAAGATCCCTTATATGGCATTTTGGAGCACCCCCCCCCCCTTCCCAAGACTTTTTAAGGCCTTTACAGGATGCACCAGCCTTTTACAAGAGCCGGGAATTACGGGAAAATTTTTTGCACGCTGAGCCCGGTGTCAGATCTCTCGCGATTAGTCGCTGATCTCGGGTGCCTGGGAAAATTACGGAAAGAAGGAGAAAAAGCCGAGGTGAACTTTGGGCACGTTGTCCAATTGCTTATCGGCTCCGCAGCCCGGGAAGAATTTAAAGAATCGGTCTCCATTTCAAAGGGCGGCGGAGGTTAGGTGCCGTAATGCACCGGCGAGTTATTCTGAATGCGCAATCGCGTTTTTCTTCCCAGGCGCCTGGGTCGGGCTTGAAGTTATTTCTCTAAATCAAAAGTAGTGAAATAGGGGGCATTACTCTCCACATGCCCTGATGTGGACAGAGGGCCACTGTGGCTGCCTGGCTGTTGTATTTATTCTTCACTTGATTTTTATTCAATTTGTATTCTTTTTTTTTTCTTTTTTTTTCCCCAAATGGCATTTCCACCCTCCATACAAAGGGCAATGAGAGCCTGGAGTACATCAGCTGCAACTGCTGTTACAGTAGCTAGTGCTATTACTGGCAGGCAAAATGTCAGGCTTTCTAGGCCATTACTTGCCAACCCTCAGGCTCTCCTTCATTAGAGCACCACTGAAATGGTTTAGCTAACAGAAAATGGGTGGTGTGTCAGCTCGGCTCTCTCTCCCCGCTGCCGTGTTTCCGTAGGAGACTCTCTCATGAGACACCATTACTTCTGAGTGTATAGCATGGGTACATTACTTCACTAGTATGAGATGGGATCTAAAATGTAATGCGGTTACTCATATCGGATCGCCACAACTCTATATTGTGTGTATATATGAACAAATTGTTGAAATACTTTGTCAAGTGGGTCAGTGTTATATAATTCTAAATAATATGTTTCAAATTTATTCTAGTCAGACGTGTTTTATGTATATAAATGTTTTATTTTTTTTAAACTTTGCTATAAATTTCTATTTTATTTTATGACCTGTACATTACGAAAACATTTAAGATTCCAAAAATTAGTTTTCCAGAACAAAATTAATTTACAAAATTACAAAAAAAAAAAAAACAAAAAAAAAATGCTTGTACGTCAATAAAGAATGCAGTACATTACACAAGCGAGCACTTTTCAGACAAAAACATAATGAAGGTTGCTAAGTTTTGCATGCTAACTAAGAAGCAAGTGTGACCGTCAAAATTTCCAGGAGAACTGGGAATGGGACTGGGACTCTACCTGAGATAATACACTTTTAAAGCAAGCGTTCATCACACCAAATATCGGCTTTGTTTTATCTGTTTAATTTATTACAGATTACGGTACTTTATAGAATTTTTTTTTTTAAAGTAGAAATATTTATTTAAATTATTTATTTGTAAACAGAGGGCATCTTTGCTCTACAGCATTTCTTTGCATTTTGACAACCCCCCCCCCCCCCCAAATAAAATAAAAAAAATATAATTTTGTTTAAAAAAATCCAAAGTCTAAGTAAAATAGATCAAATTTGCAATAAAAAAAATGTCACATTAATAATTAATAGTTTTACAGTAAACTTAAGGTTAAAGACAGTTGTACAAACAGTTTGTATAGAAATATGGAGGAAACATGGTTTTGTTTTGGCACTCAGTAAGACAGTGTGTAAAGTAGGTAGGTCAGGCTATTAGAAAAAACACTAAGAATTGAAAACAAACAAAAAAAACTTATTGGAGCTAAGTAACAGAGCTTCTCCTATCTGTATCTGTATTGTATGAATTTTCTACTGTATGAGTTTTTTATGTCGTTATTATCACAAACTCCATGTTAAAAGAGAACAAATTATAAAATGCAGATTTTTAATGGAACAAAATTGACAAAAATCAAATTCAAGGCAGCAGGTTTATGTGGGTTTCTGAGTGGAGCAACAGGGGAGAGCCAGCCTGTTTCATCAGCACGCCAAAGAAGAAAATCTGGTACTCTTGTTTTCACCTGTCAATCACAGTGACACCATCCAATCACGGGTGTCTTTCAGCTCATGTATTGAGAAGAGGGCGGATAGCGCTTTGGATTGGCCTGTGTCATAGCATTTGGATGGCTGGGCTCCTGTGTCTCAAAGAAAGCAGGTGATACCTGGAGGAGAGTTTTTCATAAAGAGCTGGCAGGTGGGTGAGGATTTGGGAGGCGAATAAAAAAAAACGGGGCGGAAACTGAGCGGTTGGGGAACAGTGTTGAACCGTTAAACAGTTGTAAGAAAATTGAAGTCATCTGTACCTACTGTATATACACACTGAGAATATTTGTAAAGATTTATACACTCACAGTAGTGGTAGTAAGTTTTATAGTGAGAACCTGTGTGTGTCTGCGAGTCTGTGTTTGTGTGTGCAGCACCCCTCACCCGCCTCCTCCACCCCCCCAGCTTCTCTCTCCTCCCCCTCGTCTCAATGTTCTCTCGTTTTTCATCTCGGCTCGGTCGCTGCTTGCCGTGTAAGAGATACAGTGGGTGAAACAGTGAAGTCAGCGGCCCAGTGATTACCAACCGATGCTCCAAATTCGCTATAAAATGAAAATCAATATTTCCACAAGTCGCTGCGACATAAAAGATAACCTCTATTGATTTTTCTCCGACTTAGGCTTGGGCGATAGGATCTAATATAAATTTTCAGCCGCTCGGATTTGGATCAGAACCCGGGAGCCGGGGCTGCCGATAAAGTTCCCCTTTCACATACGATTTTTTTTACTTCCTCCCTTTTTTCCCCCTCTTTCCCCTCCCCATCTAGTTCACGGAGCACACTATTTATAATTGGCCCGGTGCGAAAAGCGCAAAGCTCCTATCAGGAATAGTCTCTAATGTTTTTTTTTTTTATTATGGGGAAGCCAAAGCCAGTTCCAGATAATTTGGAAATTTCAGGGGGGATTGTGATGGAGCTGATGGCAGCACAGGAACCTGTAATAGCCTGTGTGCCCGACTCTGATTAAATGTTGCTGTAGATGAAAGAGACCTGCCTTCGCTGCAATAAATTAACCGATTGCGCAAATCCCAAATCGCCGCTAATCCGCCCTTGATACGGTGATCCTCTGATCAGTTGAAGGAGGTGAGGGGAAGAAAGAAAACGGTAACGCTCACGGTGTCCGTGACTTCTCCTGAGCTAATGATAGCGCTGCTGACCTTCATGACACGCAGGAGCCTTTTTAGCGCAGACCTTCGCACTCCACAGATCAATCCTGGAGGGGACTGGGAAAGATATTGCATTCCGGTATATTTTCTCTCCTCTTATTAGCTGCAACCAAAATGTTTTTAATCGCTAACTGGTGACCATTTTTAAATAAATAAAATAAAAAGATTTATTATGAACAGAAAATAACCGAAATAAACTAAAAATACAAATAAGGCAATTAAGACGTGAACAAGGCGAAAACAAGACAAATCAAGCAAAGCAAGTCAAAACACCACAAAATAAATAAATAAATAAATAAATAAATAAATAAATAAATGTGAAATAAGGAAACACTAAACAAAACAATAAAAAAAGAAAAGAAAAACAACACAATAAATAAATAAATGAGCAAACAGAAAAAAACATTAAAAAGGTTACATTTTGGTCCACACACACACACACACACACACACACATAAATTGGCTACCATAGTACACAGTAAGCACATCCGCCTCACAGCAAGAAGGTCCCGGGTTCGAGTCCCGGCCTCAGCGTTTCTGTGTGGAGTTTACATGTTCTCCCTGTGCTTGCGTGGGTTTCATCTGGGTACTCCGGTTTCCTCCCACAGTCCAAAGACATGCACATTAGACTTACTGGCTGTTCCAAATTGCTCCTAGGTGTGAGTGTGAGTGTGAATGGTTGTGTGGGTGTGTTTGGCCCTGTGATGGTCTGGCGAGCTGTTCAGGGTGTACCCCGCCTTCGCCCGGTGACGACTGAGATAGGCCATAATAGGATTAAGTGTGAGTGAGTAATCAGAGCCATAAAGAGCCTTCTGACCTTTTAAATATGTACAAAAGAGCCTTAATGAAGTCTCACACCATCTGAAAATAACAGCACACCTCATATGTGAATAAAATATTTTAGATTAACTGTGCTTAGTATCTGAGGTAAAAGGTGAAGTCTGTTGGGCTGTTACACCCAAACCTACTGTGTGTGTGTGTGTGTGTGTGTGTGTGTGTGTGTGTGTGTGTGTGTGTGTGTGTGTGTGTGTGTGTGTGTGT
>JBCNYH010000004.1:6462740-6479767 GCA_039654325.1 Tandanus tandanus
TGTGTGTGTGTGTGTGTGTGTGTGTGTGTGTGTGTGTGTGTGTGTGTGTGTGTGTGTGTGTGTGTGTGTGTAAGGGGAATGTTTTAGTAGAGGTGTGCATGTCCATGTTAGGGACCCGACCTGTCCTAAGATGTGTGTTTACAACCTTAAGCGCCCTCACACACCTCGATAACACGCCGTGCAATTAGTTGTTCGCGATGATGAAACAAATTGCATGTGGTCAACTGGAAATTTCATTAAGGCAGATTTACCTCTGGCTCTCGTTATCGCCACATATTAATATTTCCTCTGGCCTGCGGCATGGATGACTTACAGCAGGAAGGAAGAATTAAAAAAAAAAAAAAATAAATAAAAAAGTTTCTGTCCTGTTATATAGTATAGACCTACATATACGCAATCATGGGCTGAATATTAAAGAGGTAGCAGTGATTTTTTTTTTTTTTATCTCTGTCTTTTTATTTACAAAAGAAAAAGGTCCATATTTCAAAATCACTATCTGTTTATGAAATATTGCCAAATCTCAGGTCTGTCATTCCTTTTTCTCTCCTCATTTAAAATGGCAGTGGTTTCATCGCCTAAAATGAAAAGATACCTCCTTGGTGCCTTTTATTTATATATTTATTTATTTATTATTTATTTATTTCTTTTCCATGCCAGCATCTGCTATTGGGAGGCTAAATAACAGAAATATGCAAGAAGAAATTGCACGCTAATTCCCTTTGGAGATAGATCTTGGCGGCTGCCCTGTCATAAATCAGAGAATTTTTTCGATATGAAATGAGGCAAGCTGCTCTAATCATTTCTGCATTTCAAATTGGATCACTGGCTCAATCGCTTTGGCTTTTTAAACTGCTTGCCTAAGAGCAAATGTGAGGTGGGAGATAATGGGAGAAGGGGTGTGTGTGTGTGTGTGTGTGTGTGTGTGTGTGTGTGGAGGGGGGGATCTCTGCCGCGCTGCGCCGTACTTAGTTTACTGCTTGAGTGAAAAAGAATGCTTTCTCTCCCTCCTCCACTCCCCCCCGGCTTTTTCTTTTCAACTTTGTTAAATTGACTTTTTCTTTTGAAATCGATAAAATTCAGAATCGCCCGTGCGCCCGCTGCCGCCGCCGCCGCCGCCAATCTTTTAAGGAACACCCATTAAGGTTCCTACAAGTCATTATTTTCCAGCACTCGCAGTAACTACAGGGACGGTGTGCTGTATATTGATTTGAAATCTGTTTTTTTTTTTTGTTTTTTTTTTTGATTGCATGCTGATTCAGTGGGTGAAAAGCTTTGTGTTAGCCTAAATAACATGCTGTACTGTGTCAACACTAGATATCGACACTGAAGTAAAGGATTAATGTAAAGCGTACATCAGCAATCTGTCAATAATGTGCGACTCCTTCACTAAATGCAGGAGGGTGACTCGAGTCTTGTCCTGATTATGTTCAACAATCAGCCCTGTAATGACTTTAAACAGGATTCCTCTGACCTTCAGCCAGGATCTTTTCAGCTTATTGGTTATCTGTCTGTGTTTTCCTTCCTGAAATGCAACAAAACCAAGAAACAACGTGTCAATAAATTAGAATTAGAATTAGAAGAGATGGAGCATAAAGAAAGGTGGGAGTGTGTGTGTGTGTGTGTGTGTGTGTGTGTGTGTGTGTGTGTGTGTGTGTGCTCAGCCAATTCCAAGGATCTTAGTTTCTCCCAAAGCTTGAGGGGTAGATGTACACTCCAAGTCTAAAGTCATCCAGCTTACTGTGAGTGTAGCTTGCCTTCAGGACCACCTCTCTCTCTCTCTCTCTCTCTCTCTCTCTCTCCCTCTCCCTCTCTCATATTTTCCATTTTTTCTTTCTTTCTCCCTCTCACACTCCTCTTCTTCATCTTTCTTTCCTCTTGCTCTCTCTATCTTGCTCTCCTTCTCTCTCTCTCCCGCTCTCTCCCCCTCCCTCTTTCTCTCACCCTCCTGTCTTCATCTTTCTTTCTCTCTCACTCTCATACCCTCCCTCTCTCCTTTTCTTGCCCTCCTCTCTCTTCACCTTTCTCTCTCCTTCTCCTTCTTTCTATCTCATATTTTCCATTTCTTTCTCTCTCTCACATATTCTCACTTTCTTTCTCCCTCTCGCACACTCCTCTTTTTCATCTTTCTTTCTCTCCTTCTCTCTCTCTCTTACACATTCTCTCTCCCTTCTCTCTCCATCTCTCCCCCCTCCCTCTTTCTCTCACCCTCCTGTCTTCATCTTTTTTTCTCTTGCTCTCTCTCTTTCTCTCTCACGCTCATATCCTCCCTTTCTCTCCCCCTCTCTAACTTTCTCTCCCTCTCGCTTTTTCTTGCCCTCCTCTCTCTTCATCTTACTCTCTTGCGCTCTCTTGCTCTCTCTCTTACATCCTCCCTCTCTCCCTCTCTTGCGCTCTCTCCCTCTCCCTTTTTCTTACCTTCCTCTCTCTTTATCTTTCTCTCTTGCGCTCTTGTTCTCTCTCTCTCTCTCTCTCTCTTTCCTTCTCACTTTTCCTCCCTCCTCGGTTTGTCCCCTCTTTCTCTCTCTCTCTATTTTGATCTCCTCCCCCCACACTACTATCGTACTACTACATCTCAAGCACAACTGCTAAGCTTTAAATGTATTAGAATGCTTCACAGTCATGTGATGAGAAATGGAAATGTGCAGTACTGACTCTAACACACAGCGACGCTGGTATTTTCCTGAAAAATGTCCTCATTACTATAGAAACTATTTGGGAATGATTATGATTAACTTTACTACTGCACTTTATAGTATTTGTGATGCTATCTATCTACAGGTTCATTATTTCAATCCTGTGCTGAGCCAATTGAAACAAAATTTCTGTCTTTGTACACTCGCTGTATACTGAATGACCATAAAGTTGTCTAAGTCTAAGTCTAACTATCTGTGTGTGAATAGGAGTCATATCTTACAGTTTTACCTCGGAGTCTGTTCAGGTACAAATGATTTCATCTGAAACTATTTTTAATGTTATTACTGATTATAAAAATGTAATCAATATGAAATGGACTTTTATGTGTTTGGGAAACTTTTTGAATTATTGATAAATATTTGTCTAAAAGGGCTCCTAATAAAAAGAAGTAAAAAAATTACTTCTCTATAATTTTTTGGGTGATGCTATTGTAGGCAATGAGAACCGAAGAAATCATTCCGACAAGTATATTGAGGTAAAAGTATGACTAATAAACAAAAACACTGAAAATTTTTCAGGAAAATTAAAAGGTGTCGCAAATAAAAAATTTTTGGCTTTTGCATAGCATGAATGAACTTCAATCCATATGGAACGGTTTATCGAGTGAAGAAATTAAAAAATATGTGAACACTATGCCTGAAAGGTTAAATGCTCTAATCAAATTAAAGGGAGGCCACATTAAATATTGACTTTTTTCTCAAAAAAGAGACTGTTATTTTTGTTATTGCTATATATTGTTATTTGTTTACTTATTCTCATCAATATGATCCAATATTACATGAAAGAAATACTTGAATAGAACTTGGTTTCTGATTTATCTTCATTCTGTTAAGTTGTATAAGTGTACTGTATTTTTACATTTCTTCACTCGCTAAACCATTTCCATTGGTTTGAAGTTCATTCTCGAAGAGGTCACAAAGAACAAATTGTAGCGGAACTTTCTAAAGAAAGGTTATACATCCAGCCACAGAAACAAACGTCTACAGAACAACTGGAGGGCGATTTGATCTACATGTTGAAATGTTATTCAATGGCCTCAGAGACCACCGCTGTCACCTACCTCACTAATTCCACGTCCTCCTTTTTCGTAAACTAGATTATTACGATCTGTTACGCCATCACCATGTTTGTGTCTCGTGACTCTAAACTGCCCCCTAGAGGATGTACTGCTTAATATTGATGAAGTACGGAAGTGTGGGGACGTTGTCGACATAAACGGACATCTTTATTTTTGTCTGTAAAGTGAACATTAATGGGCCTTGAGAGGAACAGGTCACTTAAAAAAATTATTCCTTATCCTCCACCTGAATAGTCTGATGTTTCAAGGTGACCTTTAAAAAAATTCTGGACGAGTTCTTGGAGCTGTAGCTTCTGATAAGAGTTCATTAAACCACTTTAGAAAAGTTCTGCCTGGTAAAATCTGATGGATGCCAAAGATATTACTTAACCAGGTTCAAGACGGCACTGGATTTGAACTTTGCGACCTTTGTTGCAGAAGCACCCATTTGCATAATCTCCGAAGCGCTGCACTAGATGCATGCCATGATTTTTCAGGCCACACATTTGAGCCAGAAGTCATCACAAATCCACTTTAAAGAGCGCCGGTATTTACTTAGAGGTACGGCTAAAAGATAGACAGGCTGAACTTGTCACCTGCTGATGCATTACACACGAACTCCATCATCAATGAGTCTGAGAACGTCGGATGCTTGAAGAACGACTCTATGTTCTCTTTGTTACTCAATTAAGTTTGCCAACGACCCCGGCAACTAAATCCTGTATGCATCTGACAGTCTTGTAAATGTATCATTCCACACTAATAATAACTAAAACAGGGAACCAGTGGGCAAAAATTCAAGTTACATTTGGACATTTGTATTACTGTTAATTATTGTGCCAGTGTGTGTAGTTTACAGTCCTACAAAAGAGAAGGCAGACCAACCATCCACGTGGTCAAGATTAGGGTGCAAATGTGCAGTGGAACTGCGTTACACTGTGACAGACATTTTTCATGGTAAAACTCAGATCTTATGGCCAATCTATCATAGCTTAAATTCAGAATGTCAGCTGAAGGTAAAAACACAGAGTTGAAGTTGCAAGCTGTGATTTGAGGTCGATGTGGAGATGTTTCTCTTTTGTGACGCCGTAACACAGTTACACCCCATATCCGAACATTTTTGTGTTTCAAGCCCAGGGGCAAATCTCTATAAATCTTCACAACATAAACTTTCCGTGTCCTATGATAACATACTAAAGCTACAGATACAAAATTCTTAGGTATGGTTGCTAGAGATGGGGAAATTACATTGATGTAACTGCGTGACCTGTGACACGGAAAAGCATACACACATAGTCCGCACCATACAGGCTCTGTCTCTCTCTCTGGCAAATAAACACTCAACAAAAGTGAAGTACATGCAGTCTTCATACTTTCAAAGAAACGTCTCTTTCAAATAAACTTTGCATTTTATGTAACAACGTAACATGCTACACCACCCTCAAGTAACATTTCAAGCGACACCAATGTGTCAGTGTGGTTTGGTGACGTGTTACACAGTGACACATTGCAGCTTTTCAGGAATCATAACACTTTAGCTGAGATTTAACCGCTTTAAACCAGATTACTTTAAAAGTCGTCCATGATATACCTCGATAGACCATCTACAGCACTCTTCTTTGTAAAAAGGATTTATTCGGTGCACTGTGTAACATGCGACGCAAACAGGGCAGATGCATGTGGTTAATCAAATTATGTATTTCTCTTAAACCATGAGGGGTAAAGCGAACATTTTCATCTAAAACAATGACTAGATGAATAATGTGATTATGAGAACTTACCTTTACTTCTGATGCGGTCGTATTACTCTCGATTTTAGACGATTTGACAGTCACCCTCACGTTCTCGGTATGCACGTAACTGCGTAACACAGCGGAAGTGTGCGTGACACGTCACTATTTTCTGTCGTTTGTGTACACCCGGTGTGGCAAACTTGGGTAAACCGTCATTAAATAAGGTGCTTGTACTAAGGTACGTTTGCTGCACTGAGTGCAGACGACAGATCCTCTGGCGTTTCGTTTCGAAAACAAGAGCGTAATTGCACTCACGAAGCCAAAAATTAGAAACCATGTATTATAGGCTTGTTTTTAGATGTACAGCTTTAGATTTTAATGTGCTGTCGACTTTTCTGCCATTTCGTGTGCAGTGATCATTGCCAGGATGGCTGATAGGTTTCTTTGTGGTTCAAGAGGCATGTGACGCGACCCGTTACGCAGTTACGCTCTTTAAAAACGGGACATATAACAACATGTGATCATTAAAATTAAATATTTCAGGATGACAAAAGGAGAATTAGGACTTGTTTACTATGCTATGCAGCTATAAGACTGATTTATGTAAAAGAAACCTCTCACGTATCCACCAAAGTTACCCACTGACAGCGTTCCCGTTTTGGGCCGGCATTTTAAGTTGGATTTTACACCTCTTTCATAAATAATTAATAGTAGACTTGACAGTCAACAGTTTCCTTGTTTGTCCCACTAAATCAACACCAAGGTAAACCCTAGGAATGCTGTACAGTGCATTTAGTTGCTCGTTTTGGATAAAAAATATACTCATCATTAGCGTGATGATATACTCATCATTAGCGTGGAAAGACACAAATATAATGATGTGCCAGACTACCGGGATAAACGACCAGACACTGTCCAGACGTCCTCTTCCCTTACCCCTATAGGGCCTTTTTATCCCACAAGACAACCGTCTGTGATAGCGCACCAGATGACCGTGCAAGAAGGCAAATGATCATGATTTTCACACTGAATACTTTCATTCGGTGCTGTTTCTCCATCTGGAGTGATGGGATGGGAGGATCATTGGCATCCAAAAAAAAGGAGTGAGAGTATGAATGACTGCATGTGTTAGAGAAGGTTGGAAATACAACCATGTTTGAGCTTGGAGATGGTTGACATTGGCCAGGGCATGATGGGGGTGGGGTAGAAGGGCTACCCTCTTTTTTTTTTTTTCATTTGGAGAGAAGCAAGGTTAAAGCTTTGATATCTACGCCAACAAGACACAGAGGGACACCATGAGATTGAAGTGTCAGATCTAAGACAGCAATGGGAGTCATGTTATGAATTATACATTGGATTTGAAAACAAGCTTAAACCCAAATGCCACTGCAGAAAGTTTTAAACTGACTGGGAAAAAAAAAATAATAATAATCACAACCAAAAGAAAAAAGCGTTCAGCAATAACCACATGGAGTTTTAAAGCCTTCTGCCAAATTTCAAATGTCACAAACAGTTACTGATACTTAAAAAAGTGTGTATTTGTGTGTGAACGGGTCAGCCAGCCACTTCGCCCACTTCACTCGCTTCACTTCCAATTAGCTAGCGCTCCGAGTGTAACGTGGAATTCCAATGGGGGACTCGTGTTTGCGAACAAGAACAATTGCGGATTATCTCGGCTGCTTTTTCAAGGAAGATGCTTCGGCGTCCCATAAAGGGAGCCTTGACAGTGACAGATGGCAAAGCAGCTGGTGCCGCTCATACCCCTCTCAATCACACTCGGCTATGTTTGCTGTAGAGTTTATTGGTGTATGGCCACACCTTTGGCAAGATCTCCTTGTACAAACCAAGGGAGAAAATACTGTGTACAGTCTTGCTGATCGCGTCCTGATTAAAGCGGATTAATGTTCTGAAGATCACCAAATGGTCCCTGATTTCCAAACACTCGAGGCTACATGTGATACTATGGCGAATCTTTGTTTATGGAAGAAAAATTGTTTATACTCCAAAGGTTAAATCTTATGATTTGGGCGTGAAGGTGTCTCATGAATTAAAATGTGTTTCGATGAACATGTTGGCCTGATTTGCATCACAGAAGAGACGTTCTCTTCCAAAAAAAAAAACCCAACAACAAAAAACCCCCAACTATCATTTACATTTACAGCATTTAGCAGACGCCCTTATCCAGAGTGACTTACAGAAGGGCTTTAAAGTCATTATTAGTGAATACATTCTTATACTGGTTCATCAGGACATAAACTAAGTATACCATTAGTTAAAACTTGGTGGGTAGGTGTCGTGTGGGTTTTGTGTGTGTGTGTGTGTGTGTGGGTAAAACCTAGTGCTAATCCAAGTACTTCTGAAAAAGGTGGGGTTTCAGCCCTCGTTTGAAGACACCCAGTGACTCAGCTGTCCGGACATCTAGAGGAAGTTCATTCCACCACCTTAGAGCCAGGACAGAGAAAAGTTTAGATGCATTTTCCCCTTGTCCCTTGGTAGATGGAGGAACTAGTCTAGCAGTGTTAGAGTATCTGAGAGAACGCGGTACAGTGCGGGTTGTGATAAGTGCTTTGAGGTAGAAGGGTGCAGGTCCATTTTTGGCTTTGTAGGCAAGCATTACTGTTTTGAATCTAATGCGAGCAGCTACAGGAAGCCATCAAATACTTCCTTATCAGGGCCACCTAGAAGGGTGGCATGATGGTAAAGAGGGTAGTGGTGTTGCCTCACAGGGCTATGGTCCCAATTCGATGTTGGTTGGAAACATGTTGGTTTCCTCTGGGTTGTCCGGTTTCCTTCCATCTTGCAAAAACATGCTGGTGGATTAACTATGGTAGACTACCCCTAGATATGTAGACCTGTTCCCATGGTGGCCTTAAAATGGACTGGTGTGCAATCCAGGGTGTATTACTTCAACCTCAGGATACACCCTGGATGGCACACCAGTCCATTATAAGGCCAACATGGGAAGAGGTCTGGTATGCCCTCCAGGGTGGATTCTGAGGTTGAAGGTGGGAATACACCCTGCATGGCACACCAGTCCATTATAAGACCACCATGGAAACTGATCTTTACATCTAGGGGTAGTCTACTGTAGTTAATCCACCAGCAGGTCTTCACATCTAGGGGTAGTGGTGTGCCATCCAGGATGTACTCCCACCTTCAACCTCAGGATCCAATGCACCCTTGACCTCAATAAAAATGCCTATTGAAAATGAGTAAGTCGCCTTGAAATAGTCGTTTTCTAATTTTTAAAAAAAATATCATTAGTACAAGTTTCCAACTCGGTCCCGCTTTCAAACAGGCTTTTACACCCAAACCTACAGGCTCACCAGGCCGGATTTATCCCCGGGTTCCTTAGCGTGAAGCAACTCCTACTGGATGGGATGCTAATCCATAAATAAACAATAAACCTGCCGTCTCAACAGGTGGACAGGCTGATGGCACAGTGGTTAGCACTTCCACCTCACAGCAAGAAGGTCCTGGGTTTCTAGTCCTGGGATTTGTGAGGGTGTTTCTGTTTCTGTATAGGAATGGTGTTGTTTGCATGTTCTCTCCGTGCTTGCATGAGTTTCCTCCGGGTACTCCGTTTTCCAAAGACACATTCAAGCACATTCAGCTAACTGTCTGCTCCAAATTTCCCTTAGGTGTGAGTGTGAGTGTGAATGGTGGTGTTTATTGGCCCTGTAATGGACTGGCGAGCTGTCCAGGGTGCTCAGAGACAGCTGAGATTGGCTCCAGCCTCCCTGCAACCCTAAAAGTATTAGGTGTTCGGCAAATGAATGAATGAATGTCTTAACAGGTGCTTGTGTAACAAACTGGGATGATCATTCTCTCCTTGGCAAATATTAGTGTGAAAAAAGTCCAACCAGTAAATAATGATCACTATTTCGAATATTACACGGCAGAAATAAAAAAGAGAGCTTATCGGACAACATGTTGGCAGCATGTATCAGCGGATGGCACTCACGAACTTCGACTCAAGTCTCCGCACTGCATTTGGCGACATGGTAAATGCGATCCCATCACTTCCTGCGATCGTGCCAAGCTACGTCGCCATCACTTGAGTCACAATGTGCTTCTGCTTATCGTACCCGTGCCGTATCTGCTTCCCTGTCTGAGCTGATGGAGGAAATAAAAAATGTGGGGGGGGGGATGGGGGTTGGGGGTTGCGTGTGGGTGAGTAAGTGTGTGTGTGTGTGTGTGTGTGTGTGTGTGTGTGTGTGTGTGTTGGGGGGGGAGTGAATGTCAGGTTCACTTGTAGATGAAGTCGACTATGTATTATCTAAGCTCTGCTCAGCTGTAGCCCTGGGAAACGCTGTGTGCGATGAACGCAACCCTGTCGTCTCACTGAGAGGGGACCTTTAGAGATGAAAAAAGAACAATGCATCCCATATACCCCTCCTCTGCAAGGTCACGACCCTGGTCCATTATATCCCACTGGAGCTGGATTGTCCAGGAAGCCGACAGGCATATTTTAAAGGAAGTTCCTAAGCAGCTTCAGTGTTCAGTGGTACTGTTGTAGTGATTTTAGATCTAGAGTGCTTGGTGATGTGTTTTTTTTTTCCCCCTCTTACTTTCCACATGAATAATTTACCATTGATGCTCAGCGTATATTGTTTTTTCTGCTTTTGGCTGGAAAACCTGACACCGAGTTGCAATGCGGAGTTTTGCTTAACTGCACACTCTCTGGCAATTTTGCAACAATCTAAATAGCAATGTTTCTGGAATAAAAAAATTAAAAAATTAAAAAAAGCAAGATCATTACCATTTGCACCATCTGAGGTGGCCCCAGCCTGGCGATTGGGGTGAAGCCCAACCAAGTAATTGAAGCATGCAATCACAAATTGGTTCTCCGCCTAATATTTCATTAGATAAAGCCACATTCTGGACACCAAAATCATTTGTGTGCCCAACATGGAATTAAAATCCTGTTACTGCCTGATACCAGACTGCATTACCAGCCACTGACAGGGGAGATTTCTAGCCTGATAAAGTATAAGCTGACGGAAATATGTTATAAAAAAAAGGAAGAAGAAGAAACACTGCTTCAGCTTGTCTCTGCTTAGATGTTCCCTTAGTTAGAAGGGTATAAATATATCATGCACTTATAATTAGACCTAACCGTAAAGAACTGGTCAGTCGTGAGTGAGTGATATAAGAACGAGCGTGGGCGTTGCATTTCAGAGTGTGTGTGAGCACACGTGCATGTGTGTGCTCCATGCACACTCCACTCTCAAGTCCCACTGATTCTCCTTTCCAGCCATGTTGAATACTCTTTCCTTATCAGGCCAGTCCAGGCCTGCATCAGGCTCTCCTTGCTATGACAGAGGCTACAACAATAGGCGCGCGATACCGCTGCTTAGTGCTGCGTTTCGAAGGGGAAACCTGCCACAGGCACAGATTAACAACACACACACACACACACTGTATCACACGTATACACACACACACATATATATCCCTGCACTGCTAAACAGATTGCAGTCTCCTAAACAAAACATTTTTCACAAGTTCAGGCTCCTGATTAATGAAGTAATGACAAGAAGAAAAATATAATTTTTGCATGAAGGAGGAGGTGAAGGTGTAAGGGAGGAGGACATACATAAACAAAACAAGCCATGCCGATACTTGTTCAACTTTGGGCCACGAACAATGAGCCTGTCAGAGGGAGTGGTGAGGAGAGAGGGAGGAGATGAATGGAGGAGTGACAGCTTGAAGAATTCCTCCCTTTCTTGCCCTCCGCACCTAACCTCCTGCTAAATTACAGAATAAAAGCCTCGCCCTCCCTCTCGCTGGAAATGAAGACGGTATCTTGTCATTTTTCCTCTCCTGAATGCTCCATTGCGGGTACTGTACGTCAAATCACCTCCTCTGACGGTGGTACTGCCGTAGCTTCTGAGTCCAGAGGACAGACAGGAGATGTTCTGATGCTTTTCAAACAACAGAGCCCGGCTTTCCGGGTATAATTAGCCCCGTGTTCGTTCATTAGCGCCATATCGAGCATGAAAGCCACCGTAATGGCTGTTTTAGAGGTCCGTACTAAAAAAAAAAAAAAAAAAACGGGTTCCATTATTAGCCTGCCTCCAAATCAATTATGGACACTTAAATCAGACACCGGGCAGGAGAGGCGCAGTAAGTCCAGGCCCGGTAATTACTGTGATGGAGACACCTGCTACTCGATAACTTCGACCTGCACTGGCATACCGACCACCGTTCAGCAGACATTTATATCCCTGTGTCATCATTAATTTGTGGTAATTTCAGAGGGGTGTGTGTCTACGTGTATGAGAAAGACAGACAGACAAAGAGAGAGAGAGAGAGAGAGAGAGAGAGAGAGAGAGAGAGAGAGAGAGAGAGAGAGAGAGAGAGAGAGAGAGAGAGAGCACGCACGCGGGATCAGGACAGAAGTCCGAGTCCGAGAAGATATTAAGATATTTAGCGTGTTGGCGTTACCATGATGGATGTTGACAGCTCGATGTCAGAAGGTGCCGTGTGTGTTTCGGAAGACAGACATGAGGAAGCTGAAACCAGGTTTCTTTCTTCAGCTCCTGTTTCTCTACTACACCCGAGCTCTGTTTGTATTCCACACACCACACACAGCAGAGAGATCCTCCACCCCTGCCATAATCGACTAAATGCACTGCACCAACTGACTAGCACAGCATCAGCATTACACGGTATACACACAGTACGTGTCTGGATGCTTATTACTAGCAAAACTTAAATTAATTCCAGAATCCCAACACATTTATCAAAATCTAGTCCCTAAAAATGATGTGGCTGAGTCCCAATTCACATACTAAGCACTGACTAACTTGTACTGGGATGCTCAGTCACAATATCTTAAAGGTGCCCATTTACTAGTGAGTAGTCTATGTGTTTTATTTTTTATTATCAGTTCATTTTGGTTGAATATATAAGGTTTCCTGGTGAAACCACCCCAGCTCATGGGCTTAGTATCGCTTATTAACCTGTTTTACATCTTGTTTTGGTTTGTGTTGAGTGGCACTCATAGAGTGTAAGGTACCTCTACCAGGTACAAATGCGTTATTATAACTTAACGTAGTTATAATGAAATGTCTCCCCCTAGTGGGCAGTGGATGAACATTTCCCTCCATGTTAAAGATGGGGATTCTTGAGGATTCTTTTCAACATGACTCCATGCACGGATCAGCTCCAAAATGTAACAGGGTCTTTCCAGGCCCAGGCCCCACCCTTCCACCAAGTTTGATGATAATCAGATCAGTAGTTTTTGTGTAATCCTGCTAAAAGAAAAAAAAATTAATAAACCTCATATCTGAACCAGGTTTTGCAAGGCCCATACCCCATCCCTCCATCATGTATGGTAAAAAAAATCAGTTCAGTAGTTTTTGTGTAATCCTGCTTAAAGAAAAACAAACAAACACACAGACTCTGGTAAATACTTAATGTTCCTCACCAAGGGGCAGTGGTAATAAGAACAGGAACAAGTGCAACACCGATTGGTAGAAAGTGAAAAAGTCTGAGATCAAGTGTTAAGAAACAGAAGAAGGGATACGATTTCAAGAGAAATAAAAAAGATGGAGATGTTTACTAATATCATGCCACCCGGTGCAGGGGTCATTAACACCTGCGTACAGGAGTAAACAAATGGTTTCAGAAAGCCATTTGGGCTGAGATACCACTGTACTTCCTCATTATTGAATATACCTGGGAAATGAATGGGACACTTTAAACTGAACACAAAAATGTATTATTGTTTGTAAAACTATGTTTTAAAAGTACTTTTAAACCTAAAAACATTCACAATAAGGTCTTGTTCCTAGTTCATATCATGTATATGGCTCCTCCCCTTCTGTTCACCAAATGGACCAACTGCACAAAAGTATGCACATTGCTAAGACAAGTGAAAACCCTCCGAGACTTTGGTGAAAGCTTACAATCACCAGATGTTTCCAAAATAAAATATATATAGAATACTACCAAAAAATATTATCATGAAAAATAACAGAAAATACTCTGATAAAAAGAAAAAAAATCACTGACTCTGCCTTTAATGCTAAATCCGCCTTATTTTAACTAAACAGATTTGTAGCAACAGTTCAGAAAGTTTAGAACAAGCCAGGTAATGTAATGTTGGCTGTATCACATTTACGCCAATGACCTTGTCTGATCGTTTGTTTAGACTGCGCTTAAATACAAAGCTGGAGATTGACGCGAGCGAACCAGATAAGACACGATGACCTCAGAAGGCTTGTGACGCCGACCAGCATCCGTACAGGAGCAGTGGCACACCAGGCCAGTGAGAACAGATGGGAAGAGGGTCAAGGCATCCCTTACGCTGATAAATAACAGTCTTGTGCTGGTGGAGTCCAAAAACCCACTTGTGTAAGTGTGCTAATGGAATGTAGGACACAGGGGGCTATTTGTAGAGCGTCTGTGAGTCGCTGCCACACCTGCTCCGAGGTCACTTCCTGCGACGCGTGCCGACTCAGCTCAAAGCATGATGGAGCACCTGGTGGAGATCTCGGAGCAGGCTGGTCTCAGATCCGTGCTGAGGAAGCGATTTAAGGCAGGTCTGGCAAGGACGTTGGTTATATTCATTTTACACCACAGCCATTTTTTCAGTGACTGAGATGGTGTACTTATCCTAATATAGGTATATTTATCTCTGGAAGCTTCTCATGTTACAGAGAAAAGCACTAAATCCTTCAGGCCATGTTGGAAACAAAGCCCTGACACTGGAGACTCCTTCCTCGTGTTAAGTTAAATAAACATCTCCCTACAGTATACTTGTATTTTTTAAACTCTTTATTAAAATACAATTATACCAGAGCTCCAGAGGCGTGGAGCATGGCTTCGATGGCTGTCCCGTGCCCCTCCATCCGTATGTACCCTGTCACTGACTACGCATGGTCTGATGCTGATTGGCGCCACAATAAATACAGAGGTTCCTCACAATGTTTCCCAAATTTCAGACACAATTTTTGCAGCAACATGGAACACGAACTTGTTAGACGGATAATTAAGCTAAGAAAACAGGTGATGTAATTGTACACGGAAAAAGGTGTTAACTTTTCCTTCTTTGGCACCAGAATGAATGCGGGAAACGCAGGGGAGACTTACTTATTTGTTTATTTCCTTCTTAAACAGCCGCACTACTCTTCTAACACCAGCCTAGGACACCTATCAGGAGCTCCGCCTTTAGGCAGTGACTCAATCTATATATTATTACAGACAACATTACAGCTATTACATAATTTTCCCAGCCATTACAAACATCATAAAAAGAAAATGAAGGACATTCAACGCCAGGTTTGAGTTTCAGTTCTCATTCCCAGCAAGCAATCAGTGAATCTGTGACAGACTCTTCACTTGTTCGAGCTTCACTGGATGCTATTTATACTCGTGTCATTAAGCAGACAAGTGTGTCAGGACACTAGGTAACGTCCCAGTGTGTTGATGAGCCTGTTATGACACACTAATTGCACTGAAGCATTTCGACCCTTAAAGACAACGGGAAAGAGAAACCTCAAAGAGAAAGAGAAATCCTAACCAGGATTAGGCATTATGATGATTTTATGCATCATTTTGACCTTATATGATTTTCTGTACGTATCACACATCTATGTCATATATCAAACTTTTTTACTGGACTATCAACAAATATTATTTCCAACTACGTGGAAATGGGAGGCACAGTGACTTAGTGATTATCACATCCGCCTCACAGCAAGAAAGGTCCTGGGTTCGAGTCCTGAGCTCAGCGAGGGCGGTTCTGTGTGGGGTTTGCATGTTCTCCCTGTGATTGCGTGGGTTTCCTCTGGGCACTCCGGTTTCCTTCCACAGTTCAAAGATATGCACATTAGGCTAACTGGCTGTTCCAAATTGCCCCTAGGTGTGAGTGTGAATAGTAGTGTGTGTGTGTTGGTCCTGTGATGGTCTGGCAAGCAGGTCAGGGTGTACCCCGCCTTCACCCAAAGTCGGCTGAAATAGGCTCCTCCCCGTGACCCTAGTAAGATTGGGCGGTTCAGCGAATGAATGAATGTTCAAAATATGAACGAATCGCAGCTTAATATGCAAACACACAGTTGCAGAAAGTGTGGGAGGGGATTTGGAAGTGACAAGCGGGGCTCCTGAGTGGGGCAACAGGAAAACGATCACTCTGAATTCTGAAGATTCATTCATTCATTCGCCGAGACGCTTAATCCTACTAGGGTCATGGGGAGGCTGGAGCCTATCGCAGCCGAATCTGGGTGAAGTCCATCACAGAGCCAATGCACACACAACCATTCACACTCACAGTCACACATAGGGGTCGAACAATTAGCCTAACGTTCATGTCTTTAGACTACGGGAGGAAACTGGAGTACCCAGATGAAACCCATATGCAAGCAAGGGGAGAACCTGCAAACTCCACACAGAAACATCCTCACCAAGCCATGGGACTCGAACCCAGGACCTGCTTGCTTTGAGGCGGATTATAATATAACACTGATTATTATTTCAGTGAGACTTGATGCCACTCCATCGGCTTCATTCTGCTTCGCTTCAAGTTTCTTTTTTGCTGGTAAATAGATATGAATAAACATTCATTAGATTAATAAGTAAACATGAAGGTTAACGTCTGACCTCCATCCAGAACAGGAGACTCCTGCAGGAAAGTCTCGTATACGTGCAGTGAATGAAATCCCACTTACGTAACCGCATCAAAGTCACGCCGTTCATAGTAAAGAGCGTGAGGACGAGTGGAGCTCCCTCTACCTCCGCATCGCATCGCATCACATCGTTTACTCGCATGAAATCATCCAACACCCACGCAGTCAAAACCAGCCAATACACACAGCAACACGCATGCTTTTTACCTGCACACTCACACTCACACTCACTCACACACACACACACACACATATATCAAATCAACAAACACACATACACACACTTAGAGGTAATTGGTATTAGCTGGGCTGCTTTGCAGTCCTCCGCACTGAATCAGCACAAAAGGAATCAATAGAATCATTTGGATGAAAAACAGAGTCTTTAATTACGAATCGATAGACGAAATCCACGGAACGAGCGCATCCTAAATCATACACACGAGTCTGGGCCGAAGGCTTCGTGCGCAGAACGAGTGCGAGAGCTATACAGAGGAGGGAAAATGCCTACAGTACTCCAGCTCCAATGTAATCTACTAAAGAGAGAGAGCGAGAGAGAGGTAGAGAGGGAAGAGAGAGAGAGATAGATAGAGAAGAGAGAGAGAGAGAGAGAGAGACCAAAGGAGCTGCACACTAATGCATCGCCTCCAGTTCTCCCCCTCTCCCTCTCTCTCTCTCTCTTTCTCTCTCTCTCTCTCTCTCTCTCCCCACACTGCACCATAATGCCATGAGAACCAAAGGTGGATCTGAGATGGAGGAGGGGAGAAATAGGAATGAAATAAAGAGAGGGATGCATGACGGAAAAATACACACATTGTATTTGTGTGTAGTTTCCATGTGTGTGTGTGTGAGTGTGTGTGTGTGTGTGTGTGTGTGTGTGTGTGTGTGTGTGTGTGTGTGTGTGTGTGTGTG
>JBCNYH010000004.1:6501335-6503835 GCA_039654325.1 Tandanus tandanus
CACACACACACACACACACATTTAGGTAGCAAGTAAGTAATAAACATCTTCATTATCTTGACTGTGTCTCCTAAATCAGCCTCCTAAAACTGTACAAGATCCACCATGTTTACATTTCTGTGTGTATTTGCCGAAGCAGGAGAAAGGAGAAAAAAAAAAAAAAAAAAAAAAAAAAAAGCTTCCTTTATATAATCTGGCATAAACGCTCCTAAACAAAATGGAATCTGCCTGTTTACTTCGAGTTCATTTCGATCAAAGCCTTGGCAAAGACATCCTGACAACAATCTCCAAGAGCGTTCATCTCGCCAGGGCCGTCACAATGCCGATGCAGAAAATGAGCAAAAGCGAGACACGTTATCGCAAGCGTCATCTAGAGGACAGGCAGTCATTCCCCACCGACAAATTTGACTATCGGAGAAGCGTAACATATTCAGAGTGCTTGTGAGGGATATAATTCTTCTCAGCTGTCAGCACAAATGACTAACAGTGTGTACGCTCTATGTATAGCGAAGAAGCGCACATGCATTTTGATTTGCTGCAACTGTACATCTGATTTCAGCTCCGAAACGATCGAGTCAAGGCTGGAGCTTTAAAAGAGAAGAGACTGAAGAAGTAACCAGTGTTTATGTGTATGTATAATATATCTGCTTAAAATATTGATCCAGAAGTCCCCTTATGAGGACCCAGTTATAGTTAAGGGCAGCACAGGGGCATAATGGTTAACATGCCCCCCCTCACACCAAGAAGATCCTGGGTTTGAGTCCCGGCCTCGGGTGTACTTCAGGTACTCCGGTTTCCTCCCACAGTCCAAAGACATGCACAGTAGACTAACTGACTGTATCAAATTGCCTCTAGGTGTGAGTATGATTGTGAATGGTTGTATGTGTTGCCCTGCAGTGGTCTGTTTAAGTTGTGCCCTGCTTTCGCCCAGTGTCGGCTAAGATGGGCTCAAGCCTCCCTGCAACCCTAGTAGGATTAAAAAGAGTAGCTCGCCAGACCGTCACACAACCCTTCACCCTCTCATTCACACCTAGGGGCAATTTGGAACAGCCAATTCGCCTAATGTGCATGTCTTTGGACTGTAGGAGGAAACCGGAGTACCCGGATGGAACCCACGCAAGCACAGGGAGAACATGCAAACTCCACACGGAAACGCTTTGTTCAGGTCCGGGACTCAAACTCAGGACCTTCTTGCTGTGAGGCAAACGTGCTAACCACTACGCTACCATGCCGCCGATAATAATAATATTAATTTTAATAATTGTTATAATTGGGGCAGTGGTGGCCCAGTGGTAGGGTGCTGGATTGCTGATCCCAAGGACGGGGGTTCAAGCCCCACTGTCACCAGTTGTCACTGCTGTTCCCCCAGTGCAGCTAACTGGGTTATCAAAGGCCAGCCATGTCTCTCACTGTCTGTGGTGAGAGGCATGTAAAAGAACCATCGCTGACTTTCGTAAAGAGTAGACCGCATTGCCGTCAGCGTGTTTCTGCTCTGCGATGGCCTGGCGAGCTGTCCAGGGTGTACTCTGCCTTCGCACAGAGTCAGGCGAGATGGGCGCAAGTAATAATAATATCGTTATAACATGTATTTTCTTATATAGAGATTAAAACAATGACAATACCATCACTATCAACATAGTAATAATAATTATGATGATGATGATGATGATGATGATGGCTGAAGCTTGCTGGTGACTTCAGACCTTTTCTGTATACTGTAGTTTGTCACTGGTGACCTTTAGTTCATATTTACAGGTGTGATTTAACCTCAGCGTGTCATTAACCTCCCTCCATCCTTCCTCTCCAGCCAATTACAGCTTCCCCAGCTCTCCATCCAATCCTGTCTCCCCTGACCTAGTTGTCTTTTGTGACGAGGTCTTAGCCCCAGCAGTTTGACAGTCAACAGATAAGATGGATTAAGGATTTTTTTTCCTTTTCTCTTTCTCTTCTCATCCAGTTTAGGATAAGGGCGGCGTTAAAAAGCCACTTTTTTTCCCAGAGAGGAGTTTTTAAACGGCTGAAGAAGAGGCTGATAGAGGGGCTAAACCTAAGGCGGGGTCTTGAAAGGTCAAGGTCATGCTCCAAATCACCAGGCATCCTCTGAAGAGTTCAAAGTGCGGAGATAGACAACCCTCAGTCCCAGCAGGCAAAGTGGAAAGTGTCCAGATATTTGCACCGTCGAAATATGTTTGTGCAACATCCAGGAGGTTTTCACCTCAACCAAGCAGGAGCCACACCTTCCACCTGTGTGAACCACTGATCTCAGAAAATGATTGGATCGTGTATCCCGTGCCAAAACCTGAAGCCAGATTGATGCTGTCTTGGTGAGACCACTTTACTGTTAAAAGTTATACTTAAATAAAATACATAAAAGATGGGGGAAATGGAAATAATTATATCTAAAGTGTATATTTCATTAAAAAAAAAAATTCCAGCTATGCCGAGATGTCTTTTCTTTTTCAATTATATACAAACATCAGTGAAATTATTGGTTAAGTTA
>JBCNYH010000004.1:6508835-6512573 GCA_039654325.1 Tandanus tandanus
CTTGTTTTGCGACATTCGCGGAAATTTCAAACATGTTTGGAATTTTTTGAGATGAGTTCACGTACCAGGCTACCAGAATACGATGCTGCGAATGTCATCAGACAAATCTGAGAACATTTTGAGAACGAAAAGCGAAAGCATCAGTCGTTTTTATATCCCACCTCTAGTGTGAAAACCCCCCTTATGGGCTTGCCATTGCCCCGCCCATACATTCACTGTAACCAATCCAATCACTATATGCCACTTTACCCATTCAAAAGATTTTATTTTTTGTTGCGTTTTACTGGATATAAAATGTATTTTACTAAGTTTTTGGATAGAATAATTAAATAAACCTTACGCATTTATCCATTTATTGTTGTTTTTGCGAGCACTTAAGTACTTTAGCTCTTTATCTCTAAAGGTGGCCCAAAACAAACTCATTCATCTCAATCCACCTCAATTTAATTCCCAAAAGTTATTCAGTGCACAGGAATAAACATCTTCCCCCACAGTGTATTTGTGGGAATTCTGGTTGTGTAAATGATGATAAATAGATAAACAATAAGCCGAATATCTATTTCAGATTGTGTTGATTCTGACAGCAGGCAGGCTGAGTCACACACTCGGGTTCAGAGCCATTTCTCTCTCTCTCTCGAGTGATAACGAACCAGGACGCCTCATCGGTCTTCGGCTGCTAATTACAACACAATTCGTCTTTCTGCCAGTGGGCTGGACTTCTCTTTCCAGATCTGCCACTAGACTATTCAAAAAAATAAAAATAAAAATCACTAACATGCTCACTCTCGCTCTTGGTCTCTCATGTTATGCTTTTAGTCCTGTGTTCATTCTCCCTCTGCTACTTCCACACTCGTTCGACACAGCAGGTAGCTGTACGAGCACACAAAAATGTATATTTCTCTTTCATTCAGTAACACACACATAACACACATACACACACATATGCAGATTGCCAAACATGGTGGGACAAGGCATTGAAATTCCTCTTGCGGGCTGAATTTACTTAACTGCGGCTGTGTGAGCAGCGATAAACAGAGTGATGATCCGGCAACACGTCTTTATCCGCGCTTTGCTTTAATTAACACCGCCGTGTTTGGTGAAAAGATGATTAATATGCCAATGGAAACTGCATAATTGAATACCGCAACACACACACACACACACACACACACACACACACACACACACACACACACACACACACTCTTCTCTTTCTCGTATTTAGGTCAGTTGGAGACTGGATGTATTAAGCTGTGCGTAATGAAGGTGATGGTTACTGGTGCGTAAAATTTTGGAGAAGCCTTTTCTTGCATCTTGTATCTTAGCGGACTGTAGTGAGCTTTTTTTCCTCCTTCTGTACCTTCAAACCACTTGGATCAAATTTTAATTTACAATAGAGGTCATACAGAGTCAAATTAGTGTGTGTATTTTAATCAACTTCGGCATGCTGAAGGGTCTGTGTGTCCAAGTTTTGCTTTGGAGTTTGGCCAAAGCGCAGGTGAGCCATCTCTCCTCTCTTCTCCTCTCCGTTCCTCTCCTCTCTTCTCCTCTCCTCTCCTTTCCTCTCCTCTCCTCTCCTCTCCTTTCCTCTCCTCTCCTTTCCTTTCCTTTCCTTTCCTTGTTTAACTCCTTACAAATACAAGATTAAAAGAGTTAATTTATTTCTATGAAGTTTTTTCTTTACCTAATAAATAGCTCAATATATCTGTAAAAAAAATCAGGTTATTATTATTATTATTATTATTATTATTATTATTATTATTATTATTATTATTATTAACAATAATAATAACAATAATAAATAAATAAATAAATACATACATACATACATACATAAATGAATGTATTTATTTATTAGATTTTTTAAAGCCAACAATTCTAATTTCATTGATTTGCATTTGGAGTCTAATAAAAGCTTTACTGTAGTTACCTGTACTGCTGCACTTTATTACTGTACTGCTGCACTATTACTGAACACACACATTGCTGCCAAGATAAAGAGTGTTATATGAGGAGCACTTTTTTTTTTGCACAGACCTCATTTCTCCTATGTTCACTCTGTTCATTCATAGTTATAGACATCCACTTACTTACCACTGTCTTTATGGTGTGTTTTTCTTAATGCTATTCTGTTATTATTTCATTAATCACACTGTTGTTTTGAACTAATTTTTTCTTAGTTTTCCCATATATACTGGCACCTGAGTCTCATGTCTTACCCTTTCATGTACAACATGTCTTTGGAATGACAATAAAGCATCCTTTAATCCTTTAAATAAGCAGAACACAACACAATACCTTCCCTGAATAATACAATTACCAATTTAATACATAAAACAAGGCACACAGAAATACTGGCAGTACAATGTAATAAACTTATACTGATTTTAAATAGATTCTTTCATCATTAAGAGATAATATAAAGTAAAATGTCTTTATAATAAAGTGTGTTTGGGTACTGGCGATAATTACTGAGTAATGACACCAATCAAATGAAAAAAAAAAAAAAAACAATCATGTGCACACAGTGCTTTTCTTGTATCATGCTCTGACTTCTCCTACCAGACATGATAACAATTAGCATTGTCTATCTGGGAAATTAGTTTCACATCCAAGCTACAGAATCACAATATCTCTGCCTGAATCCAGTAAGCTGGTACTGTTTCATGACACGTTGTCTGTGTGACTGCTGAGTGTTTAGAATGTGATCATTAAGGCATGTCCACAGGAATCTCTGTTTGTTTCTTCTCTTTCTAATGTGAATTACTGATTAGCTGAGACTGTTGTTTTGGCGACAACCTGGGGAGCTAATTCAATTATTTATTTCTATTGGTTCCTGGTGGGGTCAGGGGTGGAGTCTTCTTGCATCTTTTCTCTTAAAAACATTTTTTTCTTGCAAAAACGCCAATACACACTATTGTGTAAATATCACAGTTATGAAAAGATAGATAGATATACTAATATAAATGCCTAAAAATTAATTAATTCATTCATTCATTCATTTTCTGTACCGCTTAATCCTTATTAAGGTCGCGGGGAGGCTGGCACCCATCTCAGCCGACTCTGGGCAAGGGCAGAGTATGCCTAAAAATTCTTTCTGTTAAATTCGTCTTAAATGTACCTGTGTTATTTAAGATATATTAAAGGAAAAACTGTATATCTGTAATATTTTTGGTAAATTTCCATCAAAAACATTTGAAAAAAGTATAATAACATACATTTTTATTTACATAGATTTATTTAATTCTTAAGGTATTAAAATTTATTTTACAGCTCTAAAATTTGCTCAGTATATTTAAGCTATTAATAATAAAATATTTTTACCTGCAGTCATGTGAAAAAATGAGGACCCCCTATCAACCTCCCCCCTGTGTATTTTTGTAACAATTTTGGATCTATGAATATTTAATCTCAATTTTAACAATACTGAGAGATGAAAGTAATATGGATGAACAATTGAAACTGAATAAAACACTTTTCAACATTTTGTGTAAAATGAAATTCCACAGAAATACATATTTTACCTGAGGAAAAGTTAGGACACCCTACCCCCTAATATCTAGTGTTACCCCCTTTGGGTGAAATAACTGCAGTGAGACGCTTCTTGTAGCCGTCTACCAGTCTCTGACATTGTCTGAAGAAAGTTTGCCCCACTCCTCAGTGCAGAATCATTTCAACTGTGAGATGTTTGAGGGATTTCTTGCATGTGCAGCCCGTTTCAAGTCACCCCACAGCATC
>JBCNYH010000004.1:6522317-6547095 GCA_039654325.1 Tandanus tandanus
CCCCCCCCCCCCCCCCCCCCCCCCCCCCCCCCCCCCCCCCCCCCCCCTTCTCTCTTTTCCCCCCCCCCTCCCCCCCTCACTGCTGCTGCTGCTGTGTTGTGGGTATGCAGACGAGATCTTATCAGGGTAATGCGACAAGGTTATCAGTAATGTGGACAAGCATCTGCACTATCAGCGAAATCACCATGTCCAAATTGAAACGAATTTGATAAATTAGTTTAAAATGACGCCCTGGCTCTGTAGCTGCGATCGCGTTCAGTACAGCTGCTTGTAGACGTTGGGTCCACTTTGTGAAAAATATCACAGGGTAACAATTATCCTAACTGCCAGAAACAAAGATCATATTAACAATCAAGGCAAGGCCAGTAATTTATATTGTCTATTAGAGTAAATTTACACATCACCATATTTGCCATACTTCCTGTGACCATTTTCTCTGAAATCTTGGTATATCTCATTACCAGCTGCGATAGAGTATACTAATACTAATACTAATTAGGGTCTTGGCGAAGGCATGGTACACCCTGAACACCAGACCATTGCAGGGCTAACACACACACACACACAACCATTTACACTCACTCTCACACCTAGGGGTGATTTGGAACAGCCTATTGTGCATGTTTTTGGACTGTGTGAGGAAACCTGAGTACCCAGAGGAAACCCACGCAAGCACCTGGAGAACATGCAAACTCCACACAGAAACGCCCCGAGAATGGGAATCGAACCTGGGACCTTCTTGCTGTGAGGCGAACGTGCTAACGACCGCGCCACCATGCTGCCTGTATTTACTATTATAAATAATAATTATAATAAATAGTTAAAATAAATTGTGGCACCGCGCTCCTATATCTCATGAACTGCTTGCCATATCTGCATCAAATTTTCAGGGTAGCAACTTGAGACCTTTTATTAACTGGTAATTGTAGGTCAAGTTCAAGGTCATCAAAATGGCTGCCAATTGTTATAATAGATATGTAGCTGCTGGCGCGATTCCTACATCGGGGGCCTCTAGTTGACAGTGAAAGCAGTTTTTAAACTCTGGGATGTCTACAAAGGCTAAAATACTAAACTCATGTACACTACAAGTGAACGTGGATTCTATGTGAAAGATATCAACCCAAAGGTGGACAAATCCCACTGGGCAAGTACAAGCTTCAGTGTGGTACCCAGTCCAAGAAAACCTAACTATTCAGCCCAAAAACTGGTAATTAGGATAATTAATAATAATAATAAATAACAATCTAGGTAAAGGAGCTGTGTCCCGAATTCTGTAGCCCAAAAGTCATGCAAATATGCAACAAATGTCCAAAATTCTAGTCAGTGTTTGTTAGAAAGCCTTTCAACTTGCAAATCAAAAGTTTTGGAATTCGACATGGCGCAGATGGAAATGGATTACAACAAGTCGTTTGAAATCGTGTTGGGCTGAACAGTTTCCAAAGATTAAAATCCCCTTGCAAACGGTTAGCCCGGGCTTACACTGGGGGCATGATGTCCGCAATCTGTGCAATTAAAAAGAGCGGAGCTCCACGATTTATGAGCACAATCGGGTATAAAAAGGGGGCAGCTGCCATCCAGGAGATAAAACTTGAAGAAATCGTGTTGCCAAGTTCAGCAAGATCCCCTACGATGGAGCTACGCTCTGTTAAGCTCTTCCGGGCTTCCCATGTTCTATCACGAGTTTCATCAAATCGTAATAGAGTGGATTAATCATGGCAAAATTTTTGACATCATGGAAAGATTTTGCCACGATCAGCATCACGAATCCACCAAGTTCCCTCAAGATCATTGCGATTTGATCCCGCGACCCCACACGCTCATCATGAATCACTCAAATCATGGAGATCGTGGATATCGTAGCCCAGGATTTGCACATTTTTTGTTCGAACCTAATTCATGTCTAGTATCCTTCGTAAAACAAATTTCCATCTACATACGTTATTATACCTTCCTTGATGATCCCACTGACGTTCTCCCATACTGCCCCTTTAAGTGCATTGACGCAGACCAGGGGAAACAAATAAGTATATGCCGAACAGGTTTCTGGGTTACTGATCAGAAAGTTAGGGAGGAGTCAAGCCCCAGTACCACCAATATGCCCCTGCTGGGCCCTTGAGCAAAGCCCTTAACCCTCAACTGCTCAGCTGTGTAAATTATATACATGGCATCAGTGTAAACATAGAACATACAATGTCATTAAATTGCGTTACCTATGAAATGTAATGTTTTGTCCTTACATGGGTGAAGCACATCCACTTCACAAGAAGAAGATCCTGGGTTCGAGTCTAGGGCTTGGCGGGTTTGCATGTTCTCCCTCTGCTTGCATGGGTTTCCTCTGAGTACACCAGTTTCCTCCCACATGCTCATTAGGCGAACAGGCTGTTCCTAATTGCCCCTGAATGGTTGTGAGTGTGCTGCCCTGGACTGTGCTGTTCAGGGGTACCCAGCTTTCACCCAGTGTCGGCTGAGATAGGCTCCAGCCTCCCCGTGACGATAATAGGATTAAGCGGTTCGGCAAATGAGTGGGTATCTTTACATGTAAGCATCATTATGATGTTATTGTTCGCTAATAAATTTAGCTAATGTCTATTTTATCTCAGCGTAACAATAAAAAACGATGGGTTTGCAACTCACTTCACTTTGCTTGGTTTCTAAACACCTGCATGTTCTTCATTCTGAAAACGCCGCCTGTCATCCATGTGCAGTATGTCCACATATGAGCTGTATAGTAAAATCTGATTTACCGTCAGCCAGACTGCACCTCGACTGATGTGTGTAGTTTAGAATGCAGCAGGATTTGGAACGAGGAGGTGGCACTATACCGTAATAAGAGGGATCAGGTGTTTCCAATCACCATGAAATCAAATCACTGTTCATATATACAGGCTACGTATCAAAAGAAAATGGCCATTTTGAGTCTACTTATCCACCAGGCATCCACAAATAAAAAACAAACAAACAGCCTAGACATGAAATCTGCTACTCACAGCGGTTTATCCATTTCTAACCTGGATATGGCAGTTTCCGATTTCAGTTTTCCTTCATTTCTGTTTTTTCTAGCTTCAAAGTATGCTAAATTTCCATCTGTTCCGTGTGTACTTACACATCAAACTATATATAAGAGACGAAAATCAAGTCAAACTCGGTGCTTCTCCTGTCTGTTCCATTTTACTGTAGTACCTACCCAACTCCCACACACCCCATCCATCTGTCTTTCTTTAAAAAAAAATAAATAAATAAAAAAGCTTTTGCAGTTGCTTTGCTCTGGACGTGATGCTTCCTCCTCTTTCTCTTTCCTCTCGCTGGCCCCTGTAGTTGTGGGTCTGACCCCCTCAGCCTCGCCTGACGCGCGATCGCGGTGATGCTTTATTACCAGCCATTGCCTGTGCTCTTATCGGGTGCTACCAATGCTCATTTCCTTCCTCAGATTGAAATGCAAATGTGAAATTTAATGATAAATGCATTATCTGATGGAGGATGATAACACTGATTCACTGTCAGAGTAAAATACACACCCCCAAGGGGCTTCCCGGGACCAACTTGCCGAAATCCACTCTCACTTTCTCTCTCTCTCTCTCTCTCTCTCTTTTAACTGTATGTACCTGCAATAAATTCTGGAGGTCATATGCATTAAAAGGCGAATCATATTTGGTGCGACCAGCACCGTGACGCCACTGGCGAGCAATAATTGCTGCTGTTGCTATCTTGTTCGATGTATTATCCATCACTTTGATGAAGTGACTTTTAAGAAGATAGAGGAGGGGAAAAAAACAAGATAGAACTATTTTTTTTCTTCTTCAAACCCTCCGAGAAAGCAAGTGGGGGGGAATCTGCATGGTAGAATGAGATTCCTCGAGAAGAAACGATAAATATGTTTTTGTGTGTGCGTAAGCTTTCGGTTAGGGAAGCACAGTCCATGTGAAAGCACACACATGCAATAAAGCTTTGGAGCAAAGCCATTTAATCCGTTCCATTCAACCCTGCTAACTTCCCTTATAATTCATTGGCGATAATAAGTTAATTTAAGTCCATCATTCCAATGGTCTATACAAGGTTCTCTCAAAATGCAATTTAGTCCAATTTAGGACGCTTGTTGGATCACTGGAGCATTTAGTGTCAGAATTTCTACAGACCTCTCTCCATTTAGCCACCTGGGCACACAGAACCAGTCATTTTACTAAAGGTAGATGGCTGTTCACGCAGCCAAAATTCTGTGCAGTAGTTTTCAAGATTAGTTTCTAGCCTTGTAAAGCTAAAAACCTTTTAATAATAATGTACAGTACAAATATGGACAAATTAAATGAATAAAAAAGGTCTTGGGGGGCATTTATTTATTTAGCTAGCATGGTTTGGTGTGTCCTCCATTAGTGTGACTACAAATCGATTAAAAAAAATACTTCTGAAAGATCCGGCAATGCAATATCCTGATGGGCGGGGTTTATTCTGGGATGACCCCGCCCCCCTTCTACAGGGCACATGGCTCACTGAATGATTAGGTTTGTAGAACAATGATCTAGAACACATGCTGTTGATCATCTAGTGATCAGCTATGAAAGATTTCGGAGTGCCGGCACTCTCCATCACTGTCATCCACACACGGGGGATCATTTCAGCTTCATTACTGAAGCTTTGGTCGTGATGGTCCATCACTGCACTAAGCCACTTCGTATTGGTTTCTTCCGATTCTGTCGATTCATGTGCCTTAACACATCCGTATCGAGAAATATTTTTAATCAGCTAAATCAGTAGGTATAGTGTACAGTACGGTGGCATAGTGATTAGCACGTTCGTCTCACAGCAAAAAGGTCCCAGGTTCAATTCCCGAGCTCGGGGCGTTTCTGTGTGGAGTTTGCATGTTCTCCCCGTGCTTAGGTGGGTTTCCTCCCTGTACTCCGGTTTCCTCCTACGGTCCAAAAACATGCACAATAGGCTGATTGGTGGTTCCAAATTGCCCCTAGGTGTGAGTTTGAGTGTGAATGGTTGTATGTGTATGTGTTGGCCCTGCAATGGTCTGGCGAGCTGTTCAAGGTGTACCCCGCCCTCGCCCAGAGTCGGCTGAGATGGGCGGCAGCCTCCCCGCGACCCTAATTAAGATTAAGCAGTTCAGGAAATGAATCAATGAATGAATTAACTAAATCAGTGTTTTACTATAATGCCAGTTTAAAGGACATGCCTCAAAGTCCTTTTCCATATATGGACAGGGCGTGACCTCCTGTTACATTGGGCACCATGCATGTGCAATGCTGTGATTTCGGTATGACCTGGAGAAACCTGCATAGGTACTTCGGTCTGGTCTGTGCGTGCAGGGGTCGACTAAGGCATGGTTCGATGTGTTCAGCACTCGTACAAGGTTAAGGGGACTGATTTCCTTTCATTTTTCTGAAAGGTGTAACAATAGCAGGGCTTATATAAGTTTTATGAGTACAGCTGATGATGGCTAATTTTAGCGCTCATTAACAGCTTCCGCTGAAGAGTTTTACCTTGTCAAGGATATCTTTAGATGCCCTGCTATTGAATGGCTTAAATCCCCTGATCCCAGATGGATTCATTTAAACTGTGTCATAATGGGCTGCTTACAAGTGATTACTAGCCGTTAGCTAATGGGCTAAATGCTTGAAGGAAGGCCAGGGACAATCTGATGTCATCCAAACCTTGCCAGATAAGCGAGAGGAAAATGATCTGAGACCTTCAAGTCTTCGTGCTTTGGGTTTGTTTACTCGTTTTGGTAAAGTTTGAGTCAATGCTGCAGTGTTAAGGTTAAAAAAAAAGAAGGGTGTGCTCATTGATGCTAGCATAGCTACCACAATACAAAATGAAAAAAAATAATAATAATAAAAAGTAAAATAAAAAAGACAGGTTAGAGTAAATGTTATAAAAAATATCACTTTAAATAAATAGTCTTTAGAAATTTTATTAAGGCTATTTTCGGCACTGGGAGTTAAACTGGTATGAGTACTGCATACATCAAAATTTTAACTTTTGCAAAATTCCCACCATATCTGTTTAGGACACTTACTTGGACCGTCCCACTCTTCAGTTTCCAGAGGGGGAGGTCTGGTCTTGTCGTTTTGTCCTTCCATGTCCGTGACCCCTGTCTCTCTGTTGCTGGCCTCTTCACCTAGAATATGAAAAGAGACAACACATTACATGTAATTCCTTTTCGGCTATTAAACCTTTTATGAAGACTATTATTTTAATTAACTAGAGCCCATGATGGGTGGCACGGTGGCTCCGTGGATAATGCCGTTGCCTCACAGGGAGACGGTCCAGGGTTCAAATCAAGGGCCTTTCTGTGTGCGGGTTTCCTCTGGGTACTCTGGTTTCCTCCCACATTCCAAAGACATGCACATTAGGTTAACTGCCAACTCTAAACTGCCCATCAGCGTGAACAGAAATGCGAATGGTTGTTGGTTTTATGTTGTAGTAGACTGGCGATCTGTTCAGGGTGTACCGCACCTCTCGCCAAAGTTAGCAGAGACCGACTCTAGCTTCTGCCACAACACTCATGGATTAGCATCCGAGACATGGATTAGCAGTATAGATAAGAGATGAATGGATGGATAGAATCTCTGATTTACTGGAACCATTCGATACTCAGCTGAAATGATAAAACAAATTTTGTAATATTTAGGTAGAGGTAGGGGTTACACCAGTTCGAGAATTGTAATTGTACAGAATTTTCCGTGTCTCCCTTACAAATGCTATTAAAAATATAATTATAATAGATTTCTTCGCTGTATATTTTGGAACATATGGTTGGATCCTCTTGGGTTGAAGGGGAGATGATACATGTAATACGCAGTACATGCAGCAATATGAAAAATTAATTACTAGATCAATGTTGTGCCTGATAATACATTCCAAACCACTAGCGAGAAGGCCTTATGTGTTTCTCCATTTGTATTATTTTTTCCCCTTCTTTTTTTTGTTTGCCCCCCAAAATGTGCACTCTGACTTTCCTATTTGCTTTTACAAAAAAAAAAAAAAAAAAAATTGTAAATCAGATGCACTTTTATTAAACCACATTTAAGCTAGTCACTTTACAGCATAACCTATTAGATCCTGTTCTGAAACAATAAAGTACACAAACATATCAACTGCCGTCCATTCAAAAGGGCCCACTCTGAAATACAAGTTCACGTCTTCGGTATATTACAACCGGACCTGAAAGGTCATACCTACCAAGAGAATAAAGCTACCTAATAACTAATTAAAAATAACAGCAAATTTCAAACACGATGATTCGACCTCACTGTGATTGGTCGGTCCAGAAGACTGAAGAAGTATGTTTTCTAATTATATTAGATTTATGGAAGGAGTCTCCAGTGTCAGTACGGTTTCCACTACAAGTCGGCAGGATAAAAGACTTGCCAAGCATGACATCCCTACTAGAAAGAAAGAAGATGCCGGTGGGGGGGACAATGAGGGGATGTTTACTGCTTCTCTATGTGATAATCGTGTTTTGGCAGGTGTTGCACTACATTAAATATATATATATATATATATATATACTGTAAAATCACCAATTTTAGGATGGCGACTCATACCCCAAGTGTTCCTTACATAATAGCCCTTACATAAATAAAATATTGAACTCAGTTGACTCTGTAACTGTATTCTGAGGCAAAACAAAATATCTGTATTCCAGCTTAAAATAGTCCATTGTTCTCACAGAAGAGCTCTGGACATCTCCAGTGACTCGGTGAACATGTTTTGGGGGCTGTGTGACTGTATGATGATCCCAAGAGAGAGCAGGAGAAAGGAAGCCCCACTGGTACAGGAGGATGTGGGGAGGTGTGGAGAAAGATGTGACTATTTATTACTGTTTGATCTGTGTGTGTGTGTGTGTGTGTGTGTGTGTGTGTGTGTGTGTTGTACTAGGACTGCCACTTGGATGCATTGTTAAAATGCTCACTATAGGGTGAGGAGAGTCAGCTGTGAATACACATCATTTCCTAAATCATAAATAAATAAACGTCTGAATAGTTTTATTTTCATCATGCATCGAAACCTCATTCGTCTTATTTTCAGTTCATACTTGTCTGTTGCTGCGAAAGCTAGGACTGTATACTATTTCAGTTACACCGAGGCTCAAATCCGATTGGTCAGAATACAATCTCTACATAATCTACGGCTAATAATAAACAGATTAAACAAAAAAAACCAAAAGAAAGAAAAACATGCCAGATGTTTATTAGTTACATTCCTGGGTTGGACTTCCGAACTGCACTTCCCATCAGCCCTTACACGTCCCATCATATTGTTTATGTTTACAAACCCCATTTAGTCACATTTCTTTTTGTCTAACATCTGATCACGTCTGTTGAATTTTGTCCATGCAACAAAAAAAAAAAAAAGGGGGGGGGGGGTGTTTGCAGAGATTGGTCGTGTATGTCTCTGTATGTGTGTCTGTTAGCACTCATACACTCACTCGCTCATTTGCTGAACCTTTTAATCTTATCACGGGGAGGACGGCGCCTATCTCAGCCGACACTGGGCGAAGGACAGCTCACTAGTCCATTGCATGGCCAACGCATACACAACCATTCACACTCACTCTTACACCTTAGGGGGAATTTGAAACAGCCAGTAGGCCTGGTGTGCATGTCAGGACTGTAGGAGGAAACCGGAGAACCCAGAGGAAACCCATGCAAGCACAGGGAGAAGATGGAAAGTCCACACAGAAATGCTTGAGTCCGGGACTCAAACCCAGGGTACCTTCATGCTGTGAAGCGGACATGCTCACCACTTTGCCACTGAGCCGCCCATATTTTAGCTCAATAATTCGAAATCTAATGGCAGATTTGTTTTTTCCCTTAAAGAAATTTTAACCAAATGTTGGTTTTGGAATTGGTCAACGAAGAACTGCTGAAATTTTGGCCGTGCTCCGGACCCGGACCTTTTTTAACATTGCGCAATTGGGTAAAATTACTTTACACTATAACTAATAACAGGGTTTCACGGTGGCGCAGTGGTTAGCACGTCCGCCTCACAGTAAGAAGGCCTGGGTTTGTTTCCCGGGCTCGGGGTGTTTCTGTGTGGAGTTTGCATGTTCTCCCCATGCTTGGGTGGGTTTCCTCTGGGTACTCCGGTTTCCTCCCACAGTTCAAAAACATGCACAGTAGGCTGATTAACAGTTCCAAATTGCCCCTAGGCGTGAGAGGGAGAGTGAATGGTTGTATGAGTGTTGGCCCTGCAATGGCCTGACGATCTGTCCAGGGTGTACCCCGCCTTTACCCAGCGGGGTGCACCCCACTTTCTCCCTGCAACCCTAATTAGGATTAAGTGGCTTAGAAAAAGAATGAATGAATGCATAACTAATAATTACAATACAATAATTATTTTACACTATAATGTCAAAAATACAGAACTAATGGATGAAAATAAAGCCTGGATTGAAAAGTTTAGAGATCGCACTACCTTGGTGGAGGTCTGCACTCTCTGAGTGCATTTCTAGTTGTATTCTTATTAAAATAATAATCCTGCACTTGCATCCAACATCATCAGCAGCAATTTTACCTTCTAGACAAAGTAAGGGAATGACTGCTTATAAATACTATAAAGATGAGATGAAATAAAACGGACGTATGGCTGATTTTCCTCAGTATCCCACTAGCCATATGCTGTATCTGAAAGCAGAACCTCCCCCACATGACTGTTCTGGCTACGGTCCCATTCTGAGTCAAGTTCTAGCTCTGTCCTTCATATCTTTAAAGTGACTCTACATCAGCCAACCTTAGGCCAGTGATTAAAAGAAGCGTTCCGATACTTAGTTATCCATTATTTACAGTGTTGAGGAAAGCTACAGATGAAAACGCATCAGAGGAAAAGCAGTCAGATGTTCAGTTATTCACCATCATCTTTGGTCAAAATTGCAGTTATAGATAAATAACAAGTTGGATGAAAAAACTTTGACATAAGAATAGTTATCAACCACATCATTAAGTCATTGTTAATTCAAATTCATTGTGAAGCAAATTCTAGCTCAGAAATGGGAAAAAAGCTCAGAATATTATTTCTGGCTCAAAGTTTTTTTAATTTTTTTTATTATTATTATTATTATTTTTTTTTTTTTTACAAAAGATTGACCTACAATGTAGATTTTATTGAGGAATTCTACCATGACCACTGCTTACAAGGAAATTCCCTTATAAAGGTATCATTTTTTCCATCAAATGAATAATCAAAAAATGATTAACCATACACCTAATGTATGAAAAGTCTGATAAATCAAATAGTTTTTAATCATTCTTTACTATTTGGTCAGAACTCTTAAACACAGTTAACAAATAATTTCGGGTGCATGGGTAGTTTAGCTGTTCTACACTGTTTTTGTATGATGGAGTATTAGAGGGGGGGAAAAATCAGCAATGCAGGCATATGGAGAGGAAATCCGAACACCAGCTTGCCGCCTACATGAAAATGAAATAACGTGAAGCATCTTGTAAAGTTATACTTTAATACAGAATTTTAAAAAAGTAAATAAAAAATTTGGTCAGCACTGTCGGCCTCACAGCAAGAAGGATCTGGGTTCAAAACACCGGGCATGACAAGAAGGTTTTTGTGTGGAGTTCGCATGTTCGCCCTGTGCTTCCATGTGTTTCCTCTGGGTACTCTGGTTTCCTCCTACTGTTCAAAGACATGCACATTAGGCTGACTGGCTGTTTCAAATTGCCTCTAGATGTGAGTATGAATGGTTGTGGGTGCTGGCCCTGCGTTAGACTGGTAAGCTGTTCAGGGTGTACCCTGCCTTCGCCCAGAGTCGGGCTCCCCGTGACCCTAGTAGGATTAAGCAAATGAATGAAAGAATGAAAAACACTTTTGGTACACCAGCAACACATTATTGTAAATTAGTGTCAGGACATACAGTATACCTGTCCTCTTACCTGTTCTGTTGGATACATTTTCCTAAAATATATATTATTTTTTCTCTCCTTAAATTTTGACTTTATTCTCATAGTATTACGACTTTATTGTTATAACATTATGACTTCATTCTCAAAATCAACCTTTTTTTTCTTTACTCCATCATAGTTTTTGTATCTTGCAAGAAAAAGAAGAAAAAAAAAAAAACCCCTGCATGATTATGTGATCATCCATGGACAAAAACCCCCACTGGAAGCAGATGCGTCTCCAGCTGAGATTTTCTGTATAACAACAACTGATAAGATTTACAGCAGAAGGAAACCAGATCGACTGTCAGTGCTGATAAGAAAGCCTGCTCATCTCCTTTAACAGCGCTGTTTAGTAATGAAGATCTCTTTCACTCTCGCCCCTCATGTTTCCTCTCTCGTGCTGTGGAGCAGTGGAATGGCACAGGATGTGGAAGTGACCTTTCTAACACACTGGAACGGCCTTGGTGGTGCTCGGCGCTAAAATATGAGGCCGTTCGGAAGGGGGTTAATCTACAGATCGAAGTCGCTCGCCATGCTGGCCGTAAGCCAGTTAAGACACGGCTCACTTCAAAGGCGCCGAGTAAACACGCCCAAAAAGGATCGCGTCTTCTTGGCTGGCTCTGGACTGCCAGGCACGAGAAGTGCACAGTGATGTCCTAGTTACTGAACACGAGGTCAATGTGACCTAGATTTCTCTTATGCAAGCTTCTTCTCAGGCCATAGCTTCACTCTCTATTTTTTTTTCTCCATTCCTTTCCTATTACTCTCCAGACTATTCGTACTGTCAGGTCCAGAGTACCTCCTTCGCATACTCCTCATGTATAATGATGACGATAACAAAGCCAACTATCAACAGTTTCTCTACTAAGTAGCAAGAGAGAGAGAGAGAGAGAGAGAGAGAGAGAGAGAGAGAGAGAGAGGGAAAGGAGAGAGAGGGAGATAACATTAAAAGCACTACCTTGATCTGGGGCGAACATGTAAGCCCTGTAACGAAACGTATTGCAACTGTTTAATTACCGCTCAGGAAATGAAGCTACAAGATGATTCCTTAATTAAGCGGCGATTAAGGATTTTCTGCCTTCTATCTAGCGCTGTTTGCGATGCATTTTAAACGCAATCGCCGAACGGCAACCTCTGAGAGAACAATGTCGCCATGCTTGATGAGGGTTTCCTAGAATATAGTAGGAGCTGGCAGAGGAAGACGGTGCAGATGTACTAATATAATACGCTGCTAAACATAGAATGCTAAGAAGAATCTACAACCTTGCTGGCATCAAGTCAGCTACTTAAATGTTGAAATGCCAAACATAGCTTTAAGCAGAAGTGGTATTACTCGATGCCTTACAGACGGAAGAACTAATTTCCCTAAAAGACCATTTGCCAAAATGATGAGCGCTGTTTGCCTACAGTGGGAATGCATGAAGAAAAGAGGCCAAACAATAGAAGACAGAGAATGTCATGATTGTGTGTGCTTGTCCATGCGAATCGGACATTCTCCCCAGCATAATGTTACACAGGTCAATAACCTTACAGGCGATTTACACAAACGCCTCCTCCAGCAAGGTAGAAACAAAGTCATATTGGCTCCACCCCCCACCCCCACCCCCACCTCCGAGCTTCCTCTCAGCACTGCCTCCACCAACGCAGCCCTAAAAAATCTCAATCCACAGATTTTAAGGAGATCTGAGCCTCCTAATCTGGAACAAACTAAGACCG
Source organism: Tandanus tandanus (assembly GCA_039654325.1). NCBI lineage: Eukaryota > Metazoa > Chordata > Actinopteri > Siluriformes > Plotosidae > Tandanus > Tandanus tandanus. The sequence goes on from JBCNYH010000004.1 coordinate 6,534,929, forward strand.
ACAGATGTTGAGAACGAGAGATTCAGTTTATGACGTCCTTGCAGTCGGGGTGGAGTCACGTTTTACGGATAGAGGCGATTAAAGGCTGACCCACACGTAAGCGATCTTGTCCGAAAGTACAAGCGAAGTTTGTTTCAAAGGGAACTGAATAAATCGGAAATGGAATTCGCATGTTTTGCATGTTTTTGATGATCGGTGTTCGCGGTCTTGGTGAAAAATTTTCGACCTGCGCAAAATTTTGGTACGGAATTAGAATGAATAGATATTATTATTGGGTATCTGAAAATATTCTTAGGTTTTCGAAGAGACCGCTTTCGAGCATATCAGCGGTATTTTTCGGCCGAAACCAACCGAAAACGACATCACACTTTTTCGCGGCTATATCGCTTACGTGTGGGTCAGGTCTAAATGTGGACAGTTTCTCCTAAGGTCCCAATTAGCAGGGGGGTCAATAGTTGAGGCTTGATCATGATTCTTCGACACCACCAATGGTGATCATGGATGAAAACAAGAAAACCTCTGAATCTTGGAATGCAATTTAACATAACGAGTCCTCCAAATCAGATAATTTTTGTTTCATGGTCCACAAACAGATTTCATAAAATGCCATCAATGTGAGAAAAAAAAGCAAGTGGGGCACTAAGCCCCTGCAGAATCACGAAGTACCCTGATGGAGATGTCAAATGATTAGTAAAAATGTTTGCTTCTGTCTCCTTTGAAAGCTATACAGTCACTACCATTACAGACTCTGCCAGTTCTGTTGGGTTTTGAGCTTGGCCTGCTCATTCCTTAAGATGCAGTCTGAAAGCACAGAGATCTGACCCATTTGTAACAAACAGTCACGATTCATTTCCTCCTCCAGCTTCAAGTGATGGCTCGGCAAACTGTGTTTTGCACAAATTTCCAACCGCCTTGCAGTCAGAAGTCCACTTGTCGGCTCTTTGTTAACATCTGCTATTGGAAGAAGGTGCTGAAGCAGGCTGTCTGGTAGACATGACCCTAATTACTGTAGCCTGGAAGTAGCCCAAAGAAAGAGTATTCATTTCAACTCTTTTTTTGTTTCCTGGTCAGCAAAAAGGGCAAAGGTTGGAGAGATTCTGGCAGTGTGAGAACTGACTAATACAAGTCTTGGCTCTGGTAGTATCAACAGGGTAGAGGGAAGGTTATATCAAAGGGCATACCTTTTAACACAGCTTATTTTGTATAAAACTGAATATTGTTCAAGCATACAATATTTTATCATCTTAAGATCTTTAATCATTCATACTTTATCTACATTTATAGAATTTGACAGATGCCCTTACCCAGAGCAACTTACATTCTTATCTCATTTATAAAACTGAAGGGTTAACGGCCTTGCTCAAAGGCCCAACAGTGGCACTTTTTGGTGGTATTGGGGCTTCAACACCAATATTTTGACCAGTAACCCAGAACCTTAACCACTGAACCACCACTGCCTTATCTATGTCGCTTATCCATCAGGGTCACAGGGGAAGCTGAAGCCAATCCTAACTTACTTCAGGCAAAAGGAGGGGTACATCCTGGTCAGGTCGTCAATCTATCACAGGGATAAAACAGAGCCGGACCACCATTCATACTCACATTCACACCCATGAGTAGCCAGTTGACCTAACTGGACTGTGAAAGGAATCCAGGGTACCTGGAGGAAACCTGCACAGGCACAGAGAAATTCCACATAGAAAGGCCACATTCACCATGAGGTTCAAACACATACCCTTCTGGCTGTGAGGTGACAGTGCCAACCTTAGCACTAAAAAGTTGCCTCTACTAGACCATCAGTTCAATCAGTAATTTTCCAAATGTTTCCTTGTACTTTCCTTCACTTCACGCTGAAGTGTATCTTTGCAACCCTATGCTGTCAAAAACCAAGGACCCCTTTGCCATTCTTTATTATTGAGATCAGGAGATTTTAATCAGGAGATTTTAATCGGTTAATAGGCTAATAATAATAATAATAGGCTAATAGGCTAATAATCATAGCAAAATTATCATCTAGCGTGGGTTTCCACTGGGTACTGGGTTTCCTCTCACAGTCCAAAAACATGCACAGTATTCTAATGGTTGTTCCAAATCGCCCTTCGGTGTGAGAGTGAGTGTGATTGGTTGTATGTGTGTTGGCCCTGCGATTTCCTGGCAAGATGTCCAGGGTGTACCCCGCCCTCGCCCAGAGACGGCTGAGATGTCCGCCAGCCTCCCCGCAGCCCTAATTAGGATTAGGCGGCTTAGAAAATGAATGAATGAATGAATATTATCATTTATGATTATAGAGGTTAGAAAGTCCTGCGATGGCCTGGCGAGCTGTCCAGGGTGTACTCTGCCCTCGCCCAGAGTCGGCTGAGATGGGCACCAGCTTCCTCACGACCCTAATTAGGATTAAGCGGTTCAGAAAATGAATGAATGTAGCTTAGAAGGTCCCATGTTCAAGTCCCGGGCTCATGCGTTTCTGTGTGGAGCTTGCATGTTCTCCCGGTGCTGGTGTGGGTTTCCTCCAGGTCCTCCGGTTTCCTCTGACAGCCGAAAGACATGCACAGTAGGCAAACTGGCTGTTCCAAATTGACCATCGGTGTGAGTGTGGGTGTGAATGGTTGTGTGTGTTGCTCTGCGATAGTCTGGTGAGCTGTTTAAGGTGTTCCAAGCCTTCGCCCACTGTTGGCCTCCCTGCGACCCTAGTAAATTGAAGCAGTTCTGCAAATGAGTGAGTGATTCTAGTGGGTTATGATTTTCACTATCAAACAATTCTCAAATCATTGGGATTCCTAGACTCTACCTTGACCAGGGTTTTGCATTAGATTTGCAGTGACCCCTTCTCGGCATATTTGCTGACTATAGTCGCGTATCTAAAATAACTTAAGCTGCCAAGTTTTCTTGAGCGCCGGGTTTACTGTGGAACTTGATCCTCACACCAAAAAAGTTTCTACTTGCAGAAATTTTGGTCCAGTGCAGCTGAACTCAGTCAAGTCAAGACGTAGCTTTGTTTAAAGCTTTCAGTTATACGGTGCACCTTTCCCTTTTTTAGTCGGTTGTACTCTGTAAAACTGATGGTTCAGGAATCCGTCTGACTTTGGCGGTTTTCTCCTCATCTCATAGAAAAGAAGGTGAAATTTCACTGTTGCTATAAAACAGATCATCCAGGAAATAAAACACCATCTTACAAATTATAGAGAAGGATTTGACAACCGAGTGTAAATTCTGATGTCTGACTCGGTGCCTTATTGCACCTTTCACTGTCCATAAATTTGGAATCAAGTTGACCATGCCCAGGCAGGTCCTTATTTGAAGAGAGCTTCGTTAATCATCAAAGAAAAGGCAAGGTCATGTCTATGGAGGATTGGGGTCCCTTTTTCCCTGTTTTCCCTCCCTTTCTGGTGGTGTGTGTATGGCTGCCTTGATAGGTCCCTGCTCTCCATCTCATGTTTATTCACATTTCTTTGCTCAGCTCAATCTATTCAGTGCCAGAGACTTCATTTCACACCAAACTATGCTGTTTCAATACCATTACGTGTGAAGCCATTGACTGGAGCCCCTCGACCATTTCATGGTACATGACTACGCAGTGGCTCCACTGGAGCCGAAACACTCTCCAGATAGTTTAAAGTGGTCACTCGGAAAGAAGCTCTCCGCAGTCTCTCTCGTCTTTGTACAAATGCTGCTCGGAAGTAAGTGATGACCGATGTGCAGGCTTTACTCCTGTGAGATGGATTTACACTCATTATTGTGACATTTTGAGGACAGTGTAAGAAATGCCAAGAGACTGGCTTGGAAGTATAAAGTCGAGACGCCAAAAGATAGATGGTTCGTATCGATTATATTATCGATTATGATCATATTATCATATACATAATATTTTTCTATTTTCACGGTGGCGCAGTGGTTAGCACGTCCACCTCACAGCAAGAAGTTCCTGGGTTCAATTCCCGGGCTCGGGCGTCTCTGTGTGGAGTTTGCATGCTATCCCCGTGCTTGCATGGGTTTCCTCCGGGTACTCCGGTTTCCTCCTACAGTCCCAAAACATGCACAGTAAGCTAACTGGGTGTTCCAAATTACCCCTGGGTGTGAGTGTGGATGGTTGTGTGTGTGCTGGCCCTGCAATGGCCTGGCAAGCTGTCCAGGGTGTACCTAACCCCCTGCCCGGAGTCGGCTGAGATGGGTGCCAGCCTCCCCGTGACCCTAATTAGGATGAAGTGGCTTTGAAAATGAACGAATAATGAATAATATTTTCTTTTATTTAATTTAGATAAACTGCATCTATAACATGCCTTTTTCTTAAGTGCCACAATAAAAAAACAACATTAAACAGATATTTTTCGTTCACAATTTTTGTTTGAGCTCCGCCCACTTAGCGAAATCATATCATGCCATACATTCCCGAAAAGCTTGTTTTCTGATATACCGCACTGTGATATTCATGTCAGTTTCTTTATACGCCTTTATAAACCACACTATTTAAAAAAACATACGTTTCTAGATGACTTGCATTTCTGAAATTTTACCTGCACATATATTTCCCAAAATGTTCAGTTCGGTTACATTTTACTCACTCAATCATTTGCCGAACCACTTAATCCTAGTAGGGTCACACGGAGCCTATCTCAGCCAACACTGGACAAAGGCGGGGTACACCCTGAAAAGTCAATACTCACAACCATTCACACACACACACACACACACCCAAGGGTAACGTGAAGGAGCCAGTAAGCTTAATGTGCATGTCTTTAAACAGTGGGAGGAAACCAGAGTACCAGGAGGAAACCCACACAACCTTGGGGAGAACACAATCTTGCTGTGAGGCGGACATGCTAACCACTACCCCACCCTGCCATCATGTTCATTTTTTAGATGAACGTTTTAAAAACGACAAACAAGAACAACAACAAAGAAAACCTCCAAAAGCTTCTTCATAATAAACCTAATACTTTGATTCTAACATCATCCAATTCTGTATTATTAATCATGTAAATAACTTTATACTTGAATAACAAAAAAATACCAACATTCAAAAAAATACATTATTACTTATGTACCTGCTGTCTCTTCCCTTAAAAGGCAGCCGTATGAAAAAAATAATGTACATTAGAGCGCCAAAGGAAATTCTGGGTAATGCTGCCTTTTATGATACAAACAGCACCCCGACGGCTGACCCTACATGATGTCTTAGATGTCTGTGCGCTGATTCACCATTGCTGTTTTAGATCTTCGGCTCCATATCGACTTTTGCAGGCGTTTCCTTTCTCTTTTGCCCTCTTCCTCTTTTTCCTTGTTCGATTTTGGATTAGACTGACATAGATTCATGACTACTTCTTTGGGCCTTGCAAGCTTTTGTAACCAAATTTCAAGTAGCAGGGTCATGGTTATAAGCTTGACAAGACTAAAGCATGTGATAATTAACCATTATAAGGTGAAAGCTGGGTGGATGTTGTTGGGTAATCCAACGTCAACAAGACTATTCAGTTCATCAAATCGCTGTTTTGGTTTTGTTTTAGTGCAATTTTTGTATATACTACACTAGAAAATCAGATTTTCATTGTTTGTTTTTACATATTTAAACCATGACAAAGGCAGGTCAGGTGAACTCTGCGCGCTCAGAGCAGAGCTTAGCACTTTGTAGCTAACAGCGGTGTACTACACAGAAATATAAGAACACCACACTCTGTAACAATGTTTTTATTGTTTAACGTTTTAGTAAATACTACACAGAAACTTGAGAAAATTAAATTAAACAAAATTTTTATGGCTCATTTGTCCATTTATTATTTTTTTTCTTCCCCATTTTCTCCCTTGAATTTTAGTTGTATCCAGTTCCCACCCATCAAGTATTACCTTCACTATCACACGACCACCACCAACCAGGGAGAGGATAGTCGCGCACCTTCTCGATGCGCCACTTGGGAGCCTTTTGTCCATTTTTAAAGTGTGACGATGACGACACTTCCTGCTACAAGTGACAGTGACAAACAATGAGTGTCCACCACTTTGATTATCCACTTGGGATACTGTTTTTTTAAATTCCGAGACAATGAACCAATCAGATCGCGCTGTTCCTGTAGTATACACTAATTACTTAATCTTGCTTAAAGTAATGTTAGCTATATACTGTACATAATAACATATCAGTATAATATCTAGTGAATATGTCTACTGTTTCTGTTACTTAGAAAATAAGGCATCACAGGTCCCTTAAGGTGCAGCTGTTTTCCTCAAGTCCACCCCTTTCCACCTCACACGTGAAAGAATCTCTGAAGCTATTCAGTATCTTGACCTTTCAGAACTATAAGCGGCTTTGCGACTCTACAGCTCTAATAAGAGCGTGGCTATGCTAATGAACATGACAGCTTGGTTCTTTGGACTCCGAGCTTTTAAGAGCTATTATGGGCTGAAACTTTTGATGGAGGGTTTAGGTTTCCCTGTGACAAGCCCATTTTAGGGCTACACAGATTCTCAGTTACTCTGTTACGAGCTCGACGGAAGCTCGCACGCCGGAGACCTTATTCTCCTCTACAGTAACTGGGACTGATAAAGGCCCAGGGAAGAGTGGCTCCTATTGAAAGGAGACGTTCAATTCAGCACTAATTACAACACGCCGTCACTTTGGAGAGGGCTCACTTAATCAAGAGGGCCCTTCTTCTGTCTTCATATAAGGGTGGACTAACACGCGTAAAGCGTTTAATGCTGGGATTGCGTTCGCTTTTTAATTCAGGCTGCTCTGGCATAAGTGGGGTATATTTAAGCTATTTCGGCTCAGGGCTAAATGACTTTTAAAGAGATCTAATAGAGAAGAGGATCAGGAAGGGGGAAAAATGGCTACACCTGATGAGCGTGCACTTCTGGCTAAATAAGGAGGGAACATTTGGAGAATTACAAAACTGCGATAGGAGAAAAGGGGGGCTTATAGAATTAGAGAAGATAGAGGAAAAGAACTGGGAAATCTGACATACGTGGTCAGACTATGACAAGGCCAAGATTACTTAAGTATCTGTAAATGGAAGAGTTAGAACTTTGGCCAGTGTTGGTCTTAGTTTGGCATTTAAAAGTTAAAGATTTTTGCTAAACCTCTAGCAAGAGAAAGGAGCTAACAAAAGTACCCCCTCTTAAGACATGATGTGAGTCTTTACTACTTACACTCAGTGCAAGAACAATGGACTACATTACACTAGCTTTCCTCGGGGGCCCGGTGGCGTAGTGGTTAGCACGTCCACCTCACGGTAAACAGGTCCCGGGTTTGAGTCCCAGGCTCGCGAGGGCGTTCCTGAGTGGATGTTCTCCCCGTGCTTCCGTGGGTTTCCTCTTGGTACTCCGGTTTCCTCCCATAGTCCGAAGACATGCATATTAGGATAACTGGTTGTTCCAAATTATCCCTGGGTGTGTGAGTGTGAATGTTTGTGTGTGTGTTGCCCTGCAGTGGTCTGGAGAGCTGTCCAGGGTGTAACCCGCCTTCGCCCAGTGTGAGCGGAGTTTAAAAAACGCCAGCCTCGACGCGACCCTAGTGGGATTAAGTGGTTTGGCAAATGAGTGAGTGAGTGAGTGAGTGAGTGAGTGAGTGAGTGAGTGAGTGAGTGAGTGAGTGAGTGAGTGAAAGATCATTTCTATTATCCCCCAGATAGCAAACCAATCCGTTCATGCTGTTACAGTGTAGTGTATAGTGTATACCTGTGGTATGTAGGTGTTTTCTACTTATTTTTTAATTAGACTTGTTTATACCTAGAACGCATTATTATTAGTTAATTTAACAATAAAATTAAAAAATGCCGAATTTCCACTGTGTTTTTTCTTTAAATTCCAGGCACAAACTTTATTTAACCTTGAAATTCAACAGCAGCAGTGTCATCACTATTAACATTCCCCAATTACCTCTTCTGTTTTCTTTCTCTTTAACAACAAAAGGAAATGATTATTAGTGTGCATGGCTAACGTAAAACATAAAAGGATAATGGTTTTCAAAGAAACACCTCGTGTAAAAATTCCCACTAGGCACAACGTTTTTTTAAAACAGCGTGACAGAAACGTAATTCAAAACATACACACACACACACACACACACACACACACACACACACAAAACCCCACTCATCTTTTGAAGGCCAGGGCCGATTCAAAGCACAAGCTGCTGATTAAAAAGTCAAATTCCTGATGATGAGTGGCGAGTGAAGTTGGGTACACCTGGGGTAGAGAGTAGGCATATGAACGTATATGTGTGTGTGTGTGTGTGTGTGTGTGTGTGTGTGTGTGGAGGGAGTTGTCTGGTTGACAAGCTCCAGCGATGTGAGCAAAAACAAAGAGAAAAGAATGGAGGCCTAATTGAAACAGAATTCAAAGTACAAGTGAACTGGTTGGCTAGCTTTTTGTGTGTGTGTGTGTGTGTGTGTGTGTGTGTGTGTGTAGCCATGGTGCATCTGATGAAAGCTTAGCAATATTCCCTAAAACACTCAGGCTCATGGCAGAAGCTGGCAACGATAAGATGTAAGGGTTAGCCAGCTCTCTGACTGTCCTTCGATACAGGGATCAAATATCAAACCCTGTGGCGACACCCTTGGACACAGCGGTGCCTTCAGAAGTGTTTATGCCCAAATTTTGGTCCAAAAGTCCATTCAAGTCAGCCAAAAGAAAACGATTCAGCCCTGAAAAGCAGTGGCCTTGACCTGTGTACTTTACTTACATCCAGTATAATAAGTAATGGATGTAATCACGATCTTATTACTAAAGGTGAGCACCATATTTAAAATTGGCTTGTTCCCCCATACGTCAATTCCGCTCCCCACTAATACGAACGATATCTACCAACCTGGGACCGGTGAAGGCCACCAAGTGCTTTCTTTAAGTGAAATGTGAAAAAAGTGCTAAAAGTGCTCTCTTCCACATACATGAGCGCACAGACATCCATGAGTGGCTAGTGTCGTTGTGATTGACAGGGGCGATAAAGCATGTGATTCTTCCCACCGAGAGAGGACGGACAACTTTGCTTTCATGAACTCCTGGACATAAATAACCTGAAATTTCTGGAAAATAAAGCTAACGCTGTTGTGTTGTGCCTCTCAGGGATGCATTGGTTTGCTACCAAGCCAGCAGTATATATTTGTTAATACAGTCTTTTACAGATGTGAATGATTCTATCTAATTTTATTTAACATCTGTAAAAAATTTAAAGCAGGATATCTGCTACAAAATGGTACCAATACCTAATAATTTCTGACTTAATACCCACTGTGCCGTGTATCTCAGATTTGCCACAGAAGTTACTGGGTTCATCCTCAGCCCAAGCCACACCCTTCCACCAAGTTTCATGGAAATCGGATTGGTAGGTTTCGCGCCAATAGAGAAAGATTCAGACAAACTGCACCAAAGAAAAACCCTTAGTGAAGGTTAGAATGACAGAGTTCTCTCAGACATGCGGACACTTCAGGACCGATACTGCCTCGCTAAGTTTCTAACGTTTACATTTTCACCTATCCTAAAAATGAACCCCATTTTAAACTGCTATAATAACCTTTCTATTTTACACCCTTTGTCATTTTTAGGTGAAAACAAACTGAAACCTTTCCTTCTGACAGTCATCCACTCAAAAAAAAAATTTAACAAATAAATTAAAAAAATCCCAACTCCTTCCAACTAGCACTCCATAAAACGACGTCGACTCAGGACTGTTTTCCTCTCTGACCTTTCGCGCAGAAGTACTCCATGTCCTCGCAGCCGAGGTTCTCTGTCTCAAAGTCCGTCGGGAAGTTCTCCTCGGCTGAGAACTCCTCTTTAGCTGTGAGCTCGTTCCCCTCGGACACGCATTCCTCCTCCTCCTCTTCCAGACCGTCGTCGAGGGGACCTAAACACACACACAGAACGGTCACACACTCCTCATACACACTTACGGAAATCTACCATCATCCAATCTACTAAATATAGCGGAATTAAATGTTTTTTTCTTTACAAACACTACAGGATTTGGTAATAGGGTCTCTCGCTCTGGTAATACAGAACATCTTTTATTCAGATATCCCGCTAAAGGCTGACCGTTTTAAATATTTACTGTTAGAATGGTGCGGACGTGAAACTAATGTTAAAGCTGAAACTACTGGAATAACAAACTCCAGCAGTACAGCACTGAGGTTGAGTAACAACTGCAGCGGAGCCACATCACACCGTCATCACATCGTGCCTGCAGCTGATGACTCACACACTAACACACACACTTGCACAACACTAGATTAATATGCACATGCATGTGTAAAACCTGCTTAAAACTACAGAGCCACACAAACAGATAAAAATGTTACATATCCTTCTAAAAAAAATAAAAAAAAAAAAACAAGGAACATCACAACTGCACTGTGATGACATACATTAATGCTGGGGTTATTATTCATCCATTCATTCATTCATTCGCCAAACTGCTTCATCCTACTAGGGTCACGTGGAGGCTGGAGCCCATCTCAGCCGACTCTGGGCGAGGACAGGGTGCACCCTAGAGAGCTCGCCAATCCATCGCAGGGCCAACACACACAACCATTCACACCCACACTCACACTTCGTGGCAGCCAATTAGCCGAAAGTGCGTGTCTTCGGACTGTAGGAGGAAACCAGCATGCTAATGATGAAGCCCATGCAAGCATGGTGATAACATGCAAACTCCACACAGAAACGCCCTCGCCAAGCCCGGGACTTGAGCCCAAGACCTTCTTGTCGTGAGGTGGACGTATTAACCACTACGCCACCGTGCCCACCCGTGGTTAGTACTGAGAAAAGTAAGAATAAAATTTAAATATAGGTATTTTATGGGTTGAATTGTGCCACCTAGTGGTTCAAATCTTTACCCGTTCACAGTTCCGATGCTGATGTGAGATGATGTGAGTGATTAGCACGCCGCCTCACGGCAAGAAGTTCTGGGTTCGACTCTCAGGCTCGGGCCGTTTCTGTGTGGAGTTTGCATGTTCTCCCCGTGCTTGTGTGGGTTTCCTCCTGGTACTCCAGTTTCCTCCCACAGTCCAAAGACATGCACAGTAGGGTAATTGGCTGTTCCAAATGGTCCCTAGGTGTGAGCGTGAGAGTGAATGGTTGTGTGTGTGTTGGCCCTACAATGTTCAGGGTGTACCCCGCCCTCACCCAGAGTCAGCTGAGATGGGCACCAGCCTCCCTGCGACCCTAATTAGGATTAACCGGCTTGGAAAATGAATGAATGGATATATATATATACACACACACAAGCCTAAAATTCATTACTCGAATGTGTGTATGCAGTTCATACACATAAAAAGACCCCTCTTTGACCAAAACAGCTTTGAAGCCGGTGAGTGCTGGAACAATGTGTCTGAGGGGAAGTTTCTCGCTCGCCGCCTCCTGACTTTTCACACCGACATTAGCACGGCAACGGGGAAGAAAATACTTTTATTAATTTGTTCACCTTATCACAGGGTACAATGTTGATTTTTCCATTTACATCCCATGCCTTTGGGTAACACAGCGCTGCAATCTGAAAGGAGACACTTTTCTGTGTGATTAATTTTTTCCCCCCCATGTGCAATATTATTTTTCTAAATCTAAATGATTTAGAGTTTCGCTTGTAGCTGTACATTTCTGTATTTGCATATTACTGTTCGGCAGCAATCCTGTTCTGATGGAATTACGGCTACCTGAGTTGCATTATGGCAGGAGGGAGAAAAAAAAAATCACAGTGTTTCTGAATGTGTAATGTTTCTGCACTCACAAAAAATAATCTCTCTTTTGTGTACTTTCTGATAGTGTGTGTGTGTGTGTGTGTGTGTGTGTGACTAAACACCGACTATGACTAAAGCACCGGGGCCACACCTCCTTACCACACCTCCTTTACCGTGACTAAAGCACCGAGGCCACACCACCTTCACCATTACTAAAGCACCGAGGCCACACCTCCTTACCACACCTCTTTCATCATGACTAAAGCAGCTAGGCCACACCTTCACCGTGACTAAAGCACCGAGGCCAGGTCTCCTTACCACACCTCCTTTACCATGACTAAACCATCGAGGCCACACCTTCTTAACCATGACTGAAGCACTGAGGCCACACCTCCTTCACCATGACTAAAGCACCGAGGCCACACCTCCTTTCCACACCTCCTTCACCATGACTAAAGCACCTAGGCCACAGCTCCTTACACCTCCTTAATCATGACTAAAGCACCAAGG
>JBCNYH010000004.1:6575993-6578493 GCA_039654325.1 Tandanus tandanus
ACACACACACACACACACACACACACACACACACACACACACACACACACAAACACACACACACAAACACACACACAAACCCACACTACTTTAAAGCTCTCCAGCCCTGTGCGCTGTTATTGATAAGAAAAAAGATGCTGGTCAATATACATCATCTAGCCAGAAGAATTACATTCTTATCTGAAATGATATTCAGTAAAGTATGACCACAGGAATGCCGCTGGAAGCCTTTTCAGGACTTGAGCTAGTTCTATTAACATACATACAAACAAACAAACAAACAAACAAACAAACAAAAACGTTTTAAGATTGGAATTAAGATTAATGACAAGATTAGTTGGAGAAACAGAGTGCGATCCTCTGGGGTTTGTTTCCCCATCCAGATGTTGCTGCTTATAGATATTTTCCATCCAGATGTTTCCAAATAATAGAAGGAGCTACACAAACATACTTCATGCATTATATTATTATCATCCTTCCATTCCGCACCCATAATGCACTGGGCCACGAATGTGGTTTCCTTTACACTGCATGTCCTTGCAGAACCTTTTCCCTCCGACAAACATCTATTCGCACTCACACCTAGGGGCAATTTGGAACAGCAAATTAGCCTAATACGCATGGCTTTGGACAGTTGGAGAAAACCGGAGTACCCAGAGGAAACCCACGTAAGCACGGGGAGAACATGAAAACTCCAGACATAAACGACTTTGTCAGACAAACCCAAGACCTTTCTACTGTGAAGCGGACGCGCTAACTACTACGCGCTATGTCCCCAATGCGCTATATAGTATACTAAGGGAGGGAATACTTGATGGGTGGGAACTGGATACGACTAAATTAGGGAGAAAAATAAAATAAAATAAAATAATAAAATAAAATAATAAAATAAAATAAAACAAAACAAAACAAAACAAAACAAAACAAAACAAAACAAAAAACAAAACAAAATAAAATAAAATAAAATAAAATAAAATAAAATTAAATTAAATTAAATTAAAAAAAAAAAAATAATAATAATAATAATACAATGCCTGTATGAGTTATGAATAGCCTTCAGGCAGCTCTAGTAAATATAAAAATAAAAATATATATTTTTTAATTCTTTTTTTAATTTTTTTAATTCTATTTGCTGTTTAGGGCCAAGTTCACTAAAAGCACTGCTGGAAAAAGGTCACTGTTAAATGGAAGAGACAGCATTGCATTACACTGGGTCTCTCTCTCTCTCTCTCTCTCTCTCTCTCTCTCTCTCTCTCTCTATCTCTCTCTCAAGTTGATTTTAACTTTAAGTGTCTTTCAGAAACTGTTTTTTTTTTTAAATAATTGATTCAAGCGGTTAAAACAAGAAAGAGCAATCCTTTTTTTTTTTACATTATAAAATAGGCATGTAAATGATTCACTGTATGGCAGCACAGAGGTGTCGTGGTTCCAACGTCCGCCTCACAGTAAGAAGGTCATGGGTTCGATTCCTGGGCTTGGGGTGTTTCTGTGTGGAGTTTGCATGTTCTCCCTGTGTTTATGTGGGTTTCCTCTGGGTACTCCGGTTTCCTGCTACAATCCAAAAACATGCACAGTAGGATGACTGTCTGTTCCAAATCACACTCCGCGATGGCCTGGCGAGCTGTTCAGGATGTACCCCGCCTTCGCCCAGAGTTGGCTGAGATGGGTGCCAGCCTCCCCGCGACCCCTTATTAGGATTAAGAGGCTTAGAGAATGAATGGATGAATGATTCACTTACTCCATGATTCGTTTCGATTTAAGATAACGGGTTCACCATTAAATTTTTCCATCCCAATTTTTTGGGGACGTAGATGAGTGTGATGGGGGTTCTACACTACACTATCCCATAATTCAACTTGAATGAATTTCCTAAAAAAGTACAATTCCCTGGCTCTGAACAGATGCAATAACAACGACAACAACAACAACAAAACGAAAAAAATAAATAAAACAACATTCAAACAAACTTACCAAACCGGACGGCTGAGGACTAAACGGTGAACCGGAACAGCCTGCTCCTGTTACCCTCCTGCCTCAAGATTCAACATCTAGTGCATTCGGAGATGTTTTATCAGTTCACCACTAAGTGCTTATCCAAGTTCCTGTAGCCTTTAAACCAGTTTAGCTATTCCTCACTTCTCTGCTATTTTTCTTCTACCTCACCCAGTCATTCGCTGAACCAGTTATTGGTCTATTAGGGTCGCAGAAAGTAGCTGGAGCCTATCTCAGCCGACCCTGAACAGCTCGCCAGGCCATTGCAAAGCAACACATGCACAACCAATCACACTCACACTAACACCTAGGGGCAATTTGTAACAGCCAGTTATCCTAATGTACATGTCTTGGGACTGTGGGAAGAAAACCTGCACACGCGCTCTGTATTTCGAATGCTGTATTTATAGACCGAACTGGCGCTAACTGGATCTTCGTTGTTTTCCGGACCGTTTGATGCAAACTCCTGGGAGCTTGACAGAAATCTGGATGCACGATAGACGTACAT
>JBCNYH010000004.1:6583493-6588227 GCA_039654325.1 Tandanus tandanus
TGTACGTTCACTTCTTTTCCCGAACGAAATGATTGCAAAACATTAAAAAAAAAAAAAAAAAAAAAACGTTTTCAGGCAAACGCTATCAAAAACACTTTTAGAACTGTATAATAATTCAGAACACTGAGACATTCGCACTCACATTCACACCTAGGGGCAATCAGGAACGACCAATTTTCCCAATGTGCATGTCTTGGACAGTGGGAGGAAACCGGAGTACCTGGAGGAAACCCACGAAGCACAGACACACTCACCGAGCCTGGGACTTGAACCCAGGAGCGTCTTGCTGTAAGGCGGGTGTGCTAACCGCTACATCACCGTGCTGCCCACACACTCACTCGTTTGCCGAACCGCTCACTCCTATTATTGGGAAGAATGGAGCCTATCTCAGCCAACACTTAGCAAACGCAGGCTACACCCTGAGCAGCTCACCAGACCACTGCAGGACAAACACACACACACAACCATTCACACACACACTCACACCTAGGGGCAATTTAGAACAGCTAATTATCCCAATGTGCATGTCTTTAAACTGTGGGAGGGAACCAGAGTACTTAGAAGAAACCCACACCGGCACAGGGAGAACATTCCACACTGAGCGTCCCCACTGAGCCCGGGACTCGAACCCACCAGCTTCCTGCTCTGAGATGGACATGCTAACCACTATACCATCCAAACATTTGTTAACTTTCATTTTATTTTATAAACGTAATTTTATTATAGCCAATGTCGATGAAGCGGCTTCAGATTTTTCAGCTTCAGGTAGAACTAATTTAAATATTGGATATTTGATTGGTGCATCTCTTAATTTATTCATTATTATCCATCCATTTTCTGAACCGCTTAATCCTAATTAGGGTCGCGGGGAGGCTGGCGCCCATCTCAGCCGACTCTGGGTGAGGGCAGAGTACACCCTGGACTCATTATTATTATTATTATTATTATTGTTGTTGTTGTTATTGTTTTTAATAATTTTTAAAAAATAGCTCGTCTTTTCCTCAGGGTACTCTGGTTTCCTCCCACAGTCCAAAGACATGCACATTAGGATAACTGTCTGTTTCACATCGCCCCCAGGTGTGACTGTGAGCGTGAATGGTTTTGTGCGTGTTGGCGGCTGCGATGGTCTGGCGAGCTGTTCAGGGTGTATTCTACCTTCGCCTAGTGTCGGCTGAGATAGGCTCCAGCCTCCCCGCGACCCTAACAGGATAGAGTGGTTTGGCAGGTGAGTAAGTGAGTGATGATGTTTCTCAGTCCTGTTCTAAAGGCACGTGATCGTTCCAGTTTGTAAACTGAACAGGAAGTAAACTTAAAGAACTGTTACAACACTTACACAGCCAACCTCACTGCACGTATGACGAGCACCAATGATACATGGGCGATGGTGTGAAACATCTGCTGGCACGGTAACCACAGTCTGGTTCCTGAGTGACGGCGAGAGAAAACTCCAAGCAGGAAGATAGACGTCTGTGACCTTCGTGTCCTTCTTATTTGCTCCGTTTCCACTCGGCTTCAATCTGAGCATCATCAGATCCTGAAAGAACTGTCAACCACGCGTGCGTGCATCAGTGTGTGTGTGTGTGTGTGTGTGTGTGTGTTGGAACTGAGCATCAATCAGTCAGGTCTTAGTGTTTTTTATCGCCAGGCTTTAGCAGCTCTCCCTCCTTATCACCTGACCCAGTTGTTCTGCTCTTCCCGTGGCTTAAGGAGGAACTTCTTAGAAAGATGGTCAAAAAATAAATAAAAAAAAAACCTTGCAACTTCACACAAGTTCTGCAAGCACTTCCTCTGATTCATAAATCATTCTGACTGCCCTCATTATTCTTTGTAATTTACAATGTGATGCATTGTAAGCAGTTTTCACATACACACTGAAGTGCTTGATGACGCATTAAAAAAAAAAAAAAACATAAAACGTCACGACTCAGCACGGCGCTCTCGCAAAAAGCTTCAGGTTTAAATAAACACATTCCTTTAAGAATAAAATATCGGAGTCGAACGGTTTGTATGAAAAGATTTCATTATGATACCATCCTATCAAATGTGCTCTGAGGTGAACAAACCATAATGATCTACAGATAGAAAGCAAAACAGCCTTCAGAACAGAAATGTACAACTAATACTGGCCATATAGAACATTCCGTCTCGGGGACTACTCGGTGCTACTTAATGTGCCTAAGGCAAATAACTGTTGTAGTATATGATTTTAACATCTTTAGCGGCGTTCCTCAGCCGAGCATCGTAGTCATGGAACATGGCTTGTCCACCACAGGAAACCCAATAAGGCTGTTGTGTCACTGAGTTGATGCTGATTGGCAGTTATGCATCGATTAATAACAAAACCGAGGGCTCCCAAGTGGCGCATCAACAAGGTGCGTGACTATCAACCCGGAGATCACAAGTTCGTATCCAGGTTGATGCCGCAATAGCCAATCCGTGGGCGTCTGTGAGCTCATTCGTACAAAAGGTGTGTTAGGCCGCCTCCAAATGCGCATGAACAGCGGTTCGTAAAGAGGCAGGTGGCAGCAACGCGTGTCACGGATGTTACGCCCCTCACTGGTTGGTGGTGGTCGAATGTGATAGGGAGCCAATGGTGGAGGTCAGTGCCTAACTCTATATATTAAAGCACAGAAATGTTCATGAACAATCTATTACAACGTGTTTAGAAACTCATTTAATCTTGAAAACTGTGAAGGTCGTATTGCGTATAATTTTTTGTTTTTAGTTCTTGGGGTGGCATTTAAATGAATTTCTAGGATTCCACCATCAGTGACTGTGGCCATTTTGATTTACACGTCATCTCCGGCATCAGTGAGCTGAAGCCTTAACTCTAATCAGATAAAGTGATCTGCAGGCTCTTGGTGACACAACAAGCTGAATTCACTTCAGGAAATAAAAAATAAAAAAAGGGATGGATTCACTAGGTGATGGTGATGGAACAACTGTTTAATGCTAAGTGCTAACTTAATGTTGGACAAACGTTATGGGATTTAAAAACTTAAAGATGCAGGTACGTGTACATCCTGTCCTGTGAGCTCTTATTTGTTTATCCAGAAGTGTGACTGAAATTATCTGGCAAAAATTCCTAAACCCTGGTTCTGAAGTGTCTTCAGCTCTGTGAACCGTCCTGACGCAAAACGTGGCTTGATTTACTTGCTTTGTCAGATGGAATTTTCCAGCCTGGTGTTAAGACGTGGTCTTCAGTTCAAATCAAGCTGAGAGTATCAGAGTTTAATCCTCCTGCAGCACCTATGTTTGTTTGGGTTCCTTCGTTTTTGTTTTTTTATTTCTTTTGATAGAGATGCGTTTCATACTTTGTCACAAGTCATCATCCAGGTGATGTCGCCGATGTTTTGGCTTTGTTCAAAGTTCTGCAAAGTGTAAAAGTCTGTATTTCACGTGATTTATGTATTTATTTTTATTTTTTGAACAGGATAGCAAAATTAAAAAAAAGTATCATCGTGTTTTGGGGGATATTGTTACATACTATAAATTACAATATTGTTTCAATGTAAAGACATTTTGACCAATTTTCTTCTTTTTGTTGCTGCAGTTTAGCTCTAAAATCATACCTTCAGTTTTTGGATATCAGAAAGTCGTGTTAGGGAAGCAGTGCCTAAGAATCTGTTGTTGATAAACCTCCAGGGCCGCATACCGACCAAGTACAAAATAACAGACATGATTCAAGTAACATTTTTTACACGGCTTTGTAAAACACTTCATTCTAATTGGTCAATTAAAGCATTCTCGGCTGTTATTTTTGCATAACAGGCCATTGCTATGGATACCAACCTTCATTTTTACATTAAGCTTTTGTGGAAAATTATTATCAATACTCACTTAGCATCCGGGTCCAGCATCACCCTGTCAGGGTTTATTTTGCAAATCATCATCGTCCCTTATTTCTAAATATATTTTAAATTTACTGTCTACTTGTTTTGTTGCATGCTAATAATTTTAATTATTTTACATAACTTTTTAGGTAATTCTTTTTTAATTAATGCTTTTATTAATTTTTAAATTAATAAATAAAAAGTATTTAAATAATTTTTAAAAGAAATGAAATCTAAATTCTTGTAATACCAAAGTACAATTATTATTATTTTTTTTAATGTAATTATTATTATTTTATTATTATTATTATTATTATTATTATTTTATTATTATTTTATTATTATTATTATTATTATGCTTTTTTTTAATTCTTATTGGTTTACCAAGTCCTCAGTGTACTGATTTCTTGATTTATCTATTTCACTACACCAGAGTTGCATGTCCTTCATTTGCATGCAGGCATCTGATTGGCTCCTTCGTTTTATGATGCAATAACTCTGACATGTATGTTGTATGAAAATTAAATACATTTCCTAATGTGATTTCAGGTTCTTTCCATCCCTTAAAAGAATGTGAGAAAAAGCCTTAATTATTCCACTGACATTTAGACATTTATTAAATGTTAATAAATTAAATTATTAAATGTAAACATGCTATTAAAATAGCAAGACTAATAACTTTAATTGAAATGTAATAATAAATGCGTCATGTAAAATTTCAATTAGTATGGACTCAGCACTTTTGTCCTTTGTCACTGTCGATGCAACTGTGTGTGTGTGTGTGTGTGTGTGTGTGTGTGTGTGTGTGTATGTATATATATATATATATATATATATACACACACACACATATGGATGAACACATTCTTTCTCTATTCCTTCCTTCTCTTTTTCCCCCTAT
>JBCNYH010000004.1:6692504-6702681 GCA_039654325.1 Tandanus tandanus
TTTTTCGAATCTCCTAGGGGGGGGGGGGGGGGGAAAGGGTTGTGGGGGTGTTGGCCTTGGGGGGGCTGGGGGGGTGGTCAGGGGGGGACCTGTCCCCCCCCCCCCCCCCCCGGAGTCGGCTGAGGTGGGCGCCAGCCTCCCCGTGACCATAAGTAGGATTAAGCGGCTTAGAAAATGAATGAATGAATAAACAAAATGTATGAATGGTGGCAGTTCAGAGTGAACATCAGTGAGCATTATAGAGGTGTAGCAGTGTGGAAAGAAGATGAAATCATTATATCACACAAACCAAGCTGTCACATTTTTGACATTTTTACATCAGGAACGTTTATGAAATTAGAGCAAGAGAATGAATGTAATGGAATTGGATTGCATAGTTTCCAAATGGTGCATTAGGCTTTAATGGTTTCACTGGTTAAACATTAGTTCTGGTTATAAATACAGAGCAATATTTACTAATGTTTTCCTCTGTTGCACACTATGTAACATCTATGCTGCAGGCAAATTCGAGTTTATGCCTGTCCTTCTAATATAACACTTTTATTGTAATGGCCTAATGTTTATTAGGCAAGTGGGGGATCTGTGCTTAACTTTATGCAGATTAGTCGCTGCACATTTCCCTTAAAGTGCTAGTAAACAGTACTATTAGTACATATCACCCATAATGTACTTGCATTAATTTGGAACAGCCAATTTGCCCAATGTGCATGTCTTAGGACTTTGGGAGGAAACCAGATTACCCAGATTAAACCCACACAAGCACAGGGAGAACATTTAAACTTCACATCCTTGCCAAAACCCGGGACTCAAACACAGGACCTTCTTGCTGTTAGAGGGACATGGTAACCACTATGCCACCATGCCGCCCTTATTTATTTGTTTGTTTGTTTGTTTGTTTGTTGTTTGTTTTCTCAGCCTTTACATATAAAAGGTCACACACATTTGCCTTACCATTTTTTCAATCTTTACATTATATATCATTTATTCATTCACTTTCTAAGCCATTTATTCCTAATTAGGGTCGCGGGAAGGTTGGCGCCCATTTCTCTGGGCGAGGGCGGGGTACACCCTGGACAGCTCACCAGGCCATCGCAGATTATATATCATATATATCATATTATATATACACTTGAAATGGTTCTATACATTGAATACAAACTGTCTGCACATACACGTTCTCTTTGTTTGTGCTAATTTATTAGCTTTGGATTTAGATTGCAATTTATTTGCTTCAGAGAATAATTTTAGCATCTGCTAAATATTTTTTTGAGATATCAAAACCACAACCCCAGACGCCATGGCACGTGCTCCTGTCTACTGCTCCTCCACTATGCATGGGGCAGCATGGTTCCTGCCCCAGTAGGCCTTTATTAATGCTTGATTTATATGTAAACACTAGGTGCTAAATAGGACCGTGAGCTGATAAAAAAAAGTAATCAGTAGGTTAATTCACTCACTCATTTGCCGAACTGCATAATCCTACTAGGGTCTCAGGGGAGGCTGGAGCCTATCTCGGCCAACACTGGACAAAGGCAGGGTAAACCCTGAACGGCTCGCCAGACTATCGCAGGGCCAACACAGACAACCAATCACACTCACATCCACACCTATGGGCAACTTAAAACAGCCAGTAGGTCTAATGTGTATGTCTTTAGACTGTGGGAGGAAACTGGAGTACCAGGAGAAAACTCACGCAAGCAAGGGAAAAACATGCAAACTCTACATAATAATATCCTTGCTCAGCCTGGGACTTGAACCCAGGACCTTCTTGCTGTGAGGTGGATGTGCTAACCACTACACCACTGTGCCACCTTAGCTGAGGCTAATAATTGTTAACGAGGATTTTTGAAGCTATGTAATATATACAGTATGATGGAGCTCTGCCTCACTTCCAACTACGGTGCGCCACTGAGAATATTTTAGAGCTTTCCTTGTCGGGGTATGTGTGTGTGTGTGTGTGTGTGTGTGTGTGTGTGTGTGTGTGTGTGCAGACCTGCACTGGTTTGGCATCCTTAACAGAATGTATTCATGCCCCAAATGAATAAATATGTAGATTTATTGCACTTGCTTTCATAAACTCGAAGCTTAGCTAGCCCTGAATATGATTTGGCAGCATAATATCAGAAGAACACATTTAAAGGTTTTGCAGGCAGCTCCAATATTAATACACAGCTATGGCATCTTCTATTCCAACAATGTCAGCTATTTATCATCTAATATGCAGGATTGCTTCTAAGGTTTCTCCAAATGGCTCGATTTTGTATTTCCAGTGTGTTCAATACTCTCTCTGTCTTTCCGTCTCTCTCTCACTGCCTCCGCAGGGATCCTAGTGCGGGTTTGTGTATCAAGTGTGTGGGAGTGTGTTGCTCATTAGCTCACTTATGTAATTCAGGGTGTTGCTAATCCTCAAGGCAAGAAGAGACAAGCACCACAACAACAGAAGCAGATGTCAGCAACACGCAGGAAGTTGAAGCTACACCAAGTGGCTCTAAACAATATAAACACGGAACAAAACACCACTTAAGTAAAGTTACTGCAGTGCAAAGTGCAAAAATTACACGACACTTATACAAGAGGTTTGTAAGTACTGCCACAGACATTACTTAAAGACTAGTGGGCAAAGGCCTTAGGCATTGTACATTTCTTATATAAGTTGTCTTAAATGCCTATTTTAAGCCTATCGCATCAGTATGTCAGTAGAATTTATTATTATTATTTTTTAATAAATGTTACAAAAAATTTTTATAAATAATTTTACATAATGCATGTTCTCCCTGTGCTTGAGTGGGTTTCCTCTGGGTACTCCGGTTTCCTCCTACAGTCCAAAAACATGCACAGTAGCCTAACTGGCTGTTCCAAATTGCCCCTAGGTGTGTGAGTGTGAGTGTGAGCAGTTGTATGGCCTGGCGAGCTGTCCAGGTTTTACCCCGCCTTCACCCAGAATCGGCTGAGATGGGCGCCAGCCTCCCCGCGACCCTAATTAGGATTAAGCAACTTAGAAAATGAATGCATTTTAGGTAATTGACCACTCTTCTGAGGTTATAATAATTATTACTGAGGTTGCTAAGGAATCAGGGCTCACTCCCCCGCCTCCACCCATTTTTCCTGCCGGTTCGGGAATCAAACCAGTGACCTTTAGGTCCCAAACCCGCTTTTCTAACCATTAGGCCACGGCTGCCCCCGTCACGGTCTTGGTGAAAAATTACGAACCTGGGCAAAATTTTGGTGCGAAATTACAATTAATAGATTTTATTATTAGATATTCAAATATATTCGAAGGTTTTCGAAGAGACTGCATTTCGAGCATAATGGCGGTATTTTCAGCCGAAACCAACCGAAAACGAGGTCTCAGTATTTTGCGGCTATATCGCTTACATGTGAGTCAACCCTAAGTTTCTTAAGCTACTTTATAAAATATTGCAAATGGATTCTCTAATAAATATTAATTTTGCCATTTATTTACTTGCCGACTCTGAGGACAAAGGCGGGGTATGCCCTGAACAGCTCCAATCCATCGCAGGGCAACACACACACAACCATTAGTCTAGTGTGTATGTCTTTGGACTGTAAGAGGAAACCAGAGAACCTGGAGGAAACCCACGCAAACATGCATGCTCCACACAGAAACGCCCTCACCGAGCCTGGGACTCGAACCCAGGACCTTCTTGCTGTGCTCATAAATAAATATATGCAATTTTAAACTCTAATGCAAATTAAGGCCTGATTTATTTATGGTGTGATGTTATTATAAAATAATTACTAGATGGGGAGGCACGGTGCTACTGTGCATGTTTTTGGACTGTTGGAGGAAACCCGAGTACCTGGAGGAAACCCATGCAAGCACGGGAAAAACATGCAAACTCCACGCAGAGACACCCGAGCCCAGGAATCGAACCCATGACCTTCTTGCTGCGAGGCGGACATGCTAAGCACTGCACCACCCTGACGCCCTTGTAACAAAAAAAATACAAATAGAAAATTTTAGAAATGATTCCTGGATATTAAAACCAGTAACAGATTTTCATGTCTTGGAGTATTTGACTATTATTGTCATTCTACAAATTAGTGAACACAAGATCTTCTTCAGATAAGACCTAAAGCCAACCGAGATCTCAACACTGGTTAGAAGATAGAGTCCATATCATTCACCCTGAATCATGCAGTGCAATAACAACATGCTACTGAGCATCATTTAACCTTTACAACACCCATATTGATCCAGACAAGGCTTATCCGACTGAGATCAGCTCTTCAAACCAGCCTCGGGTGAACGTCTCCGGACTCGCCACACCTTTTAAAGACAAAGCCGTCCCTCAGCACTCGTTACTTCCCATTTCTTAAAGGATTAGGCTTTTTCTTTTTGTTCTTGCTCGTTTTCTTTTTGTTGTTCCCTCACCTCATTGTTTTAAAAGACTAATAAGGAAATGTAGCAGGTGTGTGAAGGTGCGAGATGGAAGCGATGGGGTTTTAAATCCTCTTGCTGCCAACGTAAAGTGTGTGTTAATGGTTTCGCAGTTCCTCTGTCATGAATTATAGAGCCAACATTGTCTAACGATTGCACATTAGGAAGAATTAACATGCATTATTTCTTTCCTTATGTCTTTGTTTGGTTTTAAATCTAACTGGTTGCACTTGTTTGTTAAAAGTATGAAAGCATGTTTCCACCATGTGTTAAAAAATCGTATACAGGTTTATCTTACAGTTTCATGATACGTTGCGAATACGGAAAAAAAGTATTAACTTGTAATTGTAGCTTAATATCAGTCAATAGTAATTTTATATCTCACAATTTAATAATTTTAATAATTAATATCGTAATAATTATCTTACAACTGTATGTCAATATCACCCAGTTGCAACTTTCTCACGATTACAGGTGACTTTTTATCTTACCATAGCAACATATCACTTAATAGCTATTTATTTTCCTCTCTGTTGCAATGGCCTGATCCAGAAGAGGTCCTAGCAGTACCAAACACTTTACCCTGCATGTATATGGACTTTATTGTGCTCTTGGGGATCAATAAAGCCTTTAATTTTTTTGTATAATCTCATCTCATGACTTGTGTCTTTCCACAACTTTATCCCTGAAATCCTTTGACAGTGCCTTGCCACCCATAGTTGATTGCTTTTTTCTAGTTACATTCTAGTAACATTACCATCTCAATGATTTTCTTTTTTGTTTTTTTAACTGTTGCTATTATATATTTCACTTGGCTGTTATAAGTTGCATTGAGTAAGTACAGTAAAATAGTCTTATCCAATTCGCACCCGTCAAGTGCTACTGCCCTATCACATACGACCACCACCAACCAGGGCGGGGCATAAGCATGCACATGCCCCCTCTGTGACATGCAATGCTGCCACACACCTCTTTACGAACTGCTGCACATGCACATTTGGAGCTGGCCTAACACACTTGAAGGGAAAACGCTATCCGCCCCTTTTGCACGAATGAGCTCACATACGCCCATGGATTGGCTGGTGATCACTGTGAGTGACAGAGGGGCATATGCCATCCCTCTCTCCCTTGAGAGTTCAGCCAATTAGCTCCCATGGACTCCAGATTGCGTACGGCTGCGGCATCAACCTGGATTCGAATTTGTGATCTCCGGGTTGATAGTCACGCACCTTGTTGATGGGTCGTCACTCTCTCTCTCCCTGGACGTGGCCTGTCATCAACTGACCCTGTCATGTTGTGGCAGTCAGTCGGGTTTCTGATGGTGGGTTGTGTACAGCCCATACGCCTCGCTACCTCACTGTAGCTCAACCCGGCCTCCACCATACCCGTTGCCCGGAAAAGTTTTTCACGTGATAGACGTGACATTATGACATGCACTAGACTAAGATTAGTGGACATTTTCGAGCCTTTATATAGGCTTTCCGAACCACTCCTCACATTGTGCAGATACACATTGAGTTTTGCTCAAACTGCATTTGGTTCACTTTTGCAAAGTGACCTACACATGTGCAGTGAAGCGTGACAAAATGACAACTCATAATTTTCTCAAGTGCCTGAGTACTATCATCAATAAAGCCACAGGGTAAACTCCCAACCCCCCTACAAGTATAGATATACAGAAATTTGTCTCTCAAAGTTTTTAATGACTGTCAGTATATTTTTTCGGGTTGATTCATCTGCGGAACCTTTTTGCTAGAATTCCTACAGATTAAGTATAAACCAAGAACAGAGAGTGGGTTTCAGTCGATCTTGCCGGTGTATCATGGATAAAAGGCACTCAGGAGAGAAGTTCTCAAATTTCCTCCTACATTCTGATAATAGATATGTTTAGCATCAAGGGAGCTCGCACTTTAATAGACTTTTTAACTTGTGATCTCGGTGCAAAATGAAACATACAGCATAATTAAATCAGCAGTACAGATTGCAGCAATCCTATTGTTGTCAAGTATTCTCTCACCATCACCCACGTTCCTCTCATGCTTTTCAGGAATAATCGGTTTTCCTAAATTAACGGCTGACTGCCTGCCATGGAGAACTGTCACTGTGGATATTGTGATTTTGCAATTAGATTGAGATACAGCGAGGTTCTACACCTAAGCTCAGATCATAGAAAAATAAGCTTTTCAGGGGGGGAAAAAAGGAAAAGAAAATTCTAGTTGGAAAAAAAAAAAACACTGGGTGTATGTTTTCAAATTTTAAAATAATGTTAAAGAAGGTGGAATGCCTACCAGCAATCCCTAACAAAGTCATAGACATAGAGAACCGATAAATAGGGTGTAAATTTAGTTGAAATTTAACCTAGAATTCAGTTAAGAAGTAAAATAGACTCAATAAATGAAAGAAATTAATCTCTATAATAATAATTCATTTATTCATTCATTTGCCAAGCTGCTTAATCCTAATTAAGGCTAGAACCTATCTCAGCAAACTCTGGGTAAGGGCGGGGTACGCCCTGAACAACTCGCCAGTCCATCACAGGGCCAACACACACAACCATTCACAATCACATCCCCATTTATGAACAATTTATTTTTCGGACTGTGGGAGGAAACCGGAGTAATTGGAGGAAACCCAGGCAAGCACTGGGATAACATGCATACTCCACACGGAAATGGCTTCACCAAACCCTGGATCCAAACCAAGGACCTTCTTGCTGTAAGGCGGACATGCTAACCACTACGCTACCATGCCACCAATAATAATAATAATGATATTAACAACAACAACAACAACAATAATAATAATAATAATAATATTAATAATAATAATAATAATAATAATAATAATAATAATAATAATAATAATAATAATAATAATTATTATTATTATACAAATAGGTGGCACAGTAGTGCAGTGGTAGGCACGTCCGCCTCACAGCAAGAAGGTCCCGGGTTCTATTCCCGGGCTCGGGCGTTTCTGTGTGGAGTTTACATGTTCTCCCCATGCTTGCGTGGGTTTCCTCTGGGTGCTCCAGTTTCCTCCCACAGACCAAAAACATGCACAGTAGGCTAACTGGCTGTTCCAGATCACTCATTGGTGTGAGTGTGAATAGTTGTATGTGTGTTGGCCCTGTGATGGCCTGGCAAACTATCTAGGGTGTTTTCGCCCAAAGTCGGCTCCAGGCGACCCTAATCAGGATTAAGCAGCTTAGAGAATGAATGAATGAATAATAATGTTGATGATAATAACCACAACAACATTTTTTTAGGGCACAGAATTTATGCCAGAAACCCTTCATCAAATATTACCCAAAAATGTTCAGGTTTACTTATTGCTCCTTTAATAATAAATTGCTCTACATTCCACTATATCTACTATAGCTGCTGGATTCAGTCCACTGCACCATTTCTATCCTCTGTTTTTGACAAGAACTTCAAATTTGTACACATTCACATCCTGGGTGGAGATGCTACAGTTCGGCAGCATGCTTGCTGTTTATTTTGTATGCATGTGTATTGGAAGGACTGTTGGGTTTTCTTCTCTCTCTCTCTCTCTCTCTCTCTCTCTCTCTCTCTCTCTCTCTTGAGTTTGTACTGAGGCCAGCATTTGCACAATCTCTCCTGGGACTGGGCCGCTGAAGACAAGCTGCTCATTAGCCAGAGTGGAAAAGGAACACTCACAGATGGCTGTCAATGTTCAAACACACCGTTGGCTTCAGCAAACAATTCAATCCAGTTTCTTTTTCTGCTCTTTCGTTATGACATCGCAATATTCCAGCGATTTGTTTATAGGATTGCTGGTTATAAAACTAGCAGATAGATAGATAGATAGATAGATAGAGAGAAGGAGAAAGAGAGAGAGAGAGAGAGAGAGCGAGAGAGAGAGAGAATTGGAAATCTAAAGAGTGGCATGTGGTGACATGTGAAATCGTGTTTCTAATGAGTGCGCTGAATATCGAACAGGAGTTGTCATTCATCAGCCTAAATTACTGCCTCTGCTTTTTGATGCCGCATTCTCTGTTCCGCAAACAGACACTGAAATCAATTAGTCGCTTTACCTTCCCCAGTTCAAAAACACAACAACTCTCCAGCTACTTCATGACACGCGCCACTTCATAAATAAATGGACGTCCATCCAGGTGTAAGGCATCCACCCCGAGCGCCTCAATCTCATGGGGACTAATTGCAGGGACACCTGCTGTGGCTTTAGGCTCCTGGAACTTGAGCGCAGAGCAGGGAGACAGGAATAGAAAAAGGCTCAGCGGGGAAGCTGATGTATTGCTCTTCATCTCTACATTATGCTTCGCTAATTGATAGTCTGCGGCAGATTTATGCATAGACAAACTCTCTGGAGCAGATTCTATAATGTCCTCGTGGTAGATCAGTTGCAACATTGCAGTAACAAAAGAATGAAGGCTGTAAAGCAGTAAACAGAATAAATATTTAATATTATGTTGTTTATGTGCATGACTTAAATCTACAATATTAAAGAAATTATAATAGAATTATATTTATTATGTGATATTTATTATTTCTTAATCTAAACCTATTTGTGAAGCTGCTTGTAAAATCCTTTCGGGAAATGAAAATGTAACCACCGTCTCTCACTCACTCATTTGCTGGACCGTTTAATCCTGCTAGGGTCGCGGGGAGGCGACACTAGGAAGGCAGGACACACCCTGGACAGCTCTCCAGACCATCATAGGGCCAACACACACAGCCATTCACAGTCACATCCACACCTATGGGTGAAATGGAACAACCAATAAGCCTAATGTGCATGTCTTTGCATTGTAGGTGGAAACTGGAGTACCCGAAGGAAACCCACGCAAGCACGGGGAGAACATGCTAACTCCACACAGAAACGTCTGAGCCCGGGACTCAAACCCAGGACCTTCTTGCTGTGTGGCAGACAAGATAAACCACTACGCCACGTGCCGCCCTGAAAATGTGACCATTTCACCATTTTTTTTCTTGTTGAAATCTCTTTGTTGTTGTTATTACAGGCTTATATTTTGTGCTTAAGCAAAAATGAAAGTAAATGTGTTTTAATTCATTTTTAGCTAAGATTGGCAAGGATGTAAAATGTGATGGTTACAGTCCTATATTCCAACAACCCATTGGTCTGACAGTTACAAAACATTGATCCAACAGTTACAACCAACCCATTGGTCCGACAGTTACAACCCACTGGTCCAACAGTTACAACCAACCCACTGGTCCGACAGTTACAACCCATTAGTCCAACAGTTACAACCAACCCAATGGTCCAACAGTTACAACCCATTGGTCAGAAAGTTACAACCAACCCAGTGGTCCGACAGTTACAACCCACTGGTCAGAAAGTTGCAACCCATTGGTCCAACAGTTACAACCAACCCATTGGTCCGACAGTTACAACCCAACGGTCCAACAGTTACAACCCATTGGTCCAACAGTTACAACCAACCCATTGGTCTGACAGTTACAACCCATTGGTCTAACAGTTACAACCAACCCATTGGTCTGACAGTTACAACCCATTGGTCCAGCAGTTACAACCAACCCATTGGTCCGACAGTTACAACCCAACGGTCCATTAGTTACAACCAACCCATTGGTCCGACGGTTACAACGAACCTATTGGTCCAACAGTTACAACCCATTGGTCCGACAGTTACAACCCATTGGTCCGAAGGTTACAACCAACCCAGTGGTCTGACAGTTACAACCCACTGGTCAGAAAGTTGCAACCCATTGGTCCAACAGTTACAACCAACCCATTGGTCCGACAGTT
>JBCNYH010000004.1:6730589-6741016 GCA_039654325.1 Tandanus tandanus
CGTCAAGAGTAGGCTGCATAGCCGTCAGCGTGTTTCTGCCCTGCGATGGCCTGGCGAGCTGTCCAGGGTGTACACTGTCCTCGCCCAGAGTCGGCTGAGATGGGTGCCAGCCTCCCCGCGACCCTAATTAGGATTAAGCGGTGCAGAAAATGTATGAATGAATATCGACTGAGCCTGAGGTGGATAATTGTTTAAGTATATACTACATGGGAACATAAAAAATACTCAAATAAGGTTTTCTTGAGCTAAAGAAGCAAACACAAGCAGGTGTAACAAATATACAATAGCTATCATATTTGTATAACTGTTTATTACTTTCTACACAACTTACATAAAATATTTCTATGCTGTGTATAATTGACCTCCATAGAAACTGTTTACATTTCCTACACGGTAAAGCTTCACACACACACAATGCATCCCTCTAATTACATATATTAACAGGTGTATTATTTACAGATTTGAAACTACCAGTTCATATGTTTAATAAAGCCCTCAGATGTTTTCTTTTAGTTCTTTAATCAGTACTTTCTGTCTTTTTAACTAGCTAGATAATTGTGCCAGCAGGGATATAGCACTGTTGTAACCATTTGATATCTTGTTTTCCAGATTTGGTCAATTTTGATACATAAAACAAGCCAATGCTAGTAAAAAGTGATGATTAGTTACCTAGTTAGTGAGTTCAGTTAACATTAAAGTCCTCGAGAAATGGATGTCAGCGTGCAAGTTGATTCTGCATAATTACATATTTCTGGTAAGAACAGAAAGCTTTGGAGGATATTGCTTGGTGTTTACAGCAGCCGATAGCATTGAACGCTATTAAACCCCACCCTCCTGGCCACACTGAAGATAGCCGATGGCTCTGCATGGAAATTCCTGTGGACAGACATGATCCAGTTCTGGTTCCAAGCACAGAAACACAGCCGTGCGGCAGCACTAAGCGGACATACCAAATAGTGGCTGATAGGAGTCTGAGGCTAAGCGGACATGCCGAGTACCGGCTCGTATGAGCAGAGGCCTAACACCAGACATACAGATAAGCCTGAAAGTTATACATGGTGATGTGCAGATGCATTATTTAGCTGTGCAGTTTTTTACTATTTTTATTACAAACTTTATCATAAGTTGACTGACGTGGAACAAAAATGGAAGAAGTAGATGTGAAATCAAGGCCAACAATGTGTGAGGAGGAGATCTTGTGGCTTTCTGACTGTATGGATCACTTAAAAAAAAGTTTCAATAAGGTAATTACACCTGAACAATGTCTTAACACTTAGGACGCTACAGCCAGACCTGGTGCCTGCGAGGTAAATGATTCACTTTAACACTTTACTTCACTGAGTTTCTCTCAAAAGATGAATGGTGAAATACTTCCCACACTCACAGTCAAGAATTTTTATCAACACCAAACGTTTAAGTGCACGAGTAGGTAACAGGCAGAATTTATAATCATGGGAGAGGGGCATAAAAAATCGAGAAAGGAATTGATTGGATGCAAAACTCGTAAACTCGTAAAAGGGTAGGATGGGTCATCAGAAACCTTAAACTTTACCAGAAAGAAAAAAGACAAGGATTTTGATGTAAAAATTACTCAAATACAATTTTTTTTGGCATATATTTTGCATATAACAAAATATGACTAAAAGATTAACCCATGGAACACAGAATTAAAAGCTAAAAAATGTTTTTTTTTCTTTTTATGGGCCCTTTTAGTATAAATATTAATTTGGAGGATGGAGAAGAAGCTAGCATGAAGTGACTGTGTAGATTTGGGCTTTTGTTCTGAAGCGTAGAACAGAAAGAGTGATAGGATAAAATAAAATGAATTGTGGTTGGCTCGGCTGGGTGAAGCGTACAGACCTTCAGACTGTGTTATGGTGCACAGGGTTTAGTTTTACTCACAGAAGCCCTTTTTTGCAGGTTGTCTCGTTACTTATGGACTTTACCCCGAGGTCTTAGGTCAGATTTCACAAGCCTTACTGTGATACTTTTCCACACTGCCGCAATACACCGTGGAACAACCGACTCTCAATTCTTTACTGTATTTAAAGTAAAGTATTTGATTATAGCAAAGGCTCCAGTCAGTGCATAAGGATGTCGGAGAGAATTCTGATTACAGGAGGTAAGGTGGTGAATGAGGACCGCTCCGAGTTTGCTGATGTGTTAATAGAGGACGGGGTGATCCAGGCAGTGGGTTCCAACCTGCAGGTGCCGGAGAGGGGAACTCGTGTCCTGGACGCCGGCGGGAAACTTGTGCTGCCTGGAGGAATAGATACACACACACATATGGAGCTGGAGTTCATGGGAACTGTAGCGGTGGATGATTTTCACTTAGGTACCAAGGTAATGGGTCCCGCAGTGACAGAAATCTCTCTCTCAGATTCTCTCACTCTCTCTCTCTCTCTTTCTCTCTCTCTCTCTCTCTCTCTCTCTCCTATATATATATATAGGCACTTTAATATAAACACCTGCACCTCTGCTCATTAATGCAATTATCTAATAATTTAATCACTTTGCAGTGGTGCAATGGCTACAGGCCAAGAAGTTCAGGTAATGAAAGGAAATTACACATTTCATTAATAATACAAAATAGATGTATTATTATTAGATGTATTTGTGTTAATATAATGTATAATTGAGTAGCATGGTGGCGTAGTGGTTAGCACATTCGCCTCACAGCAAGAAAGTTCTGGATTTGAGTCCCGGGCATTTCTGTGTGAAGTTCGCATGTTCTACCCTCTCTTGTGTTGGTTTCCTCCGGGGGTACTCCGGTTTCCTCCCACAG
Organism: Tandanus tandanus; assembly: GCA_039654325.1. Taxonomy (NCBI): domain Eukaryota; kingdom Metazoa; phylum Chordata; class Actinopteri; order Siluriformes; family Plotosidae; genus Tandanus; species Tandanus tandanus. The sequence goes on from JBCNYH010000004.1 coordinate 6,733,375, forward strand.
TCCAAAGACATGCACATTAGGATAGCTGGCTTTTCCAAATTTCCCCTAGGTGTGGATGTAAGTGTGAATGTGTGAAAGTGTGTGTTGCCTTGTAAAGGTCTGGGGTGTACCCCTCCATCGCGCAGTGTCGGCTGAGATAGACTCCAGCCTCCCTGCGACCCTAATAGTACAGTCAAGCGGTCTGGCAAATGAGTGAGTGAATAAGAGTGGATTTTCACAAATAGCACATTGTTGGGTAAACGCTCCTGTGAAGGATTTACATTTTAAGTCTTTGATAAAGGTTTTGGTAATAGAGGCACTATGATTTATTTAAACGAATCTCTCCATGAGACCAAGCTGGGTCGCTGTAATTTTGCTGCAATTGCAGGCCTCATTAGCTGGTGGAACTACCATGATCCTGGATTTTGTCATCCCTCGAAAAGGAACTTCTCTGCTTGAGGCGTACGACAGATGGAGGAAGTCGGCTGACGCAAAAGTGTGCTGTGACTATTCCCTCCATGTCGCTGTTACCTGGTGGGATGAGAGTGTATGTTACTAATTACAAAAAAAGTATATACCGTAAAATCTTGACACTTAAACTTTTTTTTTTGGTTTATTTATTTATTTTAATTTAATTCATTTTTGTTGATGTTGTTGTTGTTGACTAGTTAGCATGAACTCAGGAGTCTGTTCTGTGTAGTCGAATTTGATTTATAGTACTAAAAATTTTTAGCCATATGTTTTAGCATTATTAATATTATTTACATAAATTGACACAAATAATTGAGAACCCCCAATTATTACCTAATCATTATAAATATTGTGTTTTATATTGTATAATTGTATAAATATAAAATGCATCAGAACCTACAAACAAAGACTTGCCATTTCCTGGACCACAATTCATAAATGTGTTCAGTTCAAATCAATGAATCTTTGTTGACTTTAGGTAAAACGAGAGATGGAGACTCTTGTTCGAGAGAAAGGAGTAAACTCTTTCAAAGTGTTTATGGCATATAAAGATGTGTTCATGCTGCACGACGACGAGCTCTATGCCGTTTTCTCTCACTGTAAAAACATTGGAGCCATTGCCCAAGTTCACGCTGAGAATGGAGATCTGATTGCAGAGGTAAGAAGAGCTTAACACAAGCAAATACCTCACGAGGCTGTTTTGTAAAGCCATGAATATCAAAGTCAGCTTGCTTGTAATGAGTGGGTGACTAGGGTCATGAATGCAAAGGGTGAATAACTGTCAATAACAGTGTCAAGTAGATAAAATAAATTTGCCTAAAAAGTGAATTGGACTTTTTTTTTTCTTTTTTTTTTTTGCATGGACCAATGACACCTAATGCCTGTAACACACTCAATAAAAGTTGGGACGGAGTAAAAATAAGATTAACAAGTTTATATAATATTCAAGTAACAGTCCTAAAGAAATTAGTTGCAAGTGGGGTATCATAATTGGGTATTAAGTAGCATTCACCAAGTGCTCAGACTTTGCAAGCAAGGAATGGTGACTCGCCCCTTGGTGCCACAATTCATGAAATAGTTGTTAGTTAATTTAAAAGGAATATTTCCCAGTACATGGTTGCAAAAAATGCAGGTCTTTAAAAATCTACACTACATAATATTGTAAAAACGCTCATGAAATCTAGACACATCTCTGTGTAAAAGGCTGTTGGATGTGCATGTCCTTTGAGCCCTCAAGTGGCACTGCCTGAATAACCACAATGCTACTGTGACAAATATAGTCACATGGGTTCGGGAGTAATTTTTTGGAGGAAAAGGCATCAAATTTTAGCTTTATTTATATTTACAAAATACAATTAATTTTGTCAGTATAGATAATAAAAATCTTTGCTTCAACATCAGTTGAATATAGGTTCAATTGAATAAACACTTCAAATTAGGTTAGTATAAACTGTATACACATATATTAAGGAAGACCCTGGAAATGCACAGCTCTATAACTGAATTGCAGACTTGTTCTGTATTATTTGTTACCTAAATGATTACATTTTTAGTGTACTATAATGTGTGAAGAATGAAGCTATAATTATTGGTAACATTGTATCATATGAACAAGGTGTGCACATCATATAACTTGAAAGCATTACAATCTTTACAAGACTGTAGTTGCCCTTTAAAAAAAAACTTACTTTTTTTGTGAATATGAACATGGTACTTCTTCAGATATATATGCAAAAACAAACAAACAAACAAACAAACAAAAAACCCACCATGGCAGAATGAATCTGACGACTCTGGGCGATGGCAGAGTATAAATATAGATAAGTATATACAGATAAATGGGCAGTGTCATGGTTGTTTAAATAAAAAAGCCTAATCAACAGGGGTTATGAAAGAAGGCAAAATCGTTTATATAGATTTTATTTTACATGACCTTTTGGCAACTGAATTTGCATAGAAATCATGTCACAGCTCCTTTAAACGCAACACATGTCCTCGTATGGATCATTCTCATTGAAATGCATATTTTATGTCCCATTCTTTAAGTTGACAAAATATGACCTAATAATGAAACCACTGGCATAAAATCACTTTTGCTCAAAAACGTCAGTGATAGCAGGCTGTATTTATTGATTAAATCTTCTAACTTTCCCATTTTTTCACTCTGTCATGCACTGAGAGTACTTATAACAACAGAGTTGACGTCCAAAAATTGTGTCGCTTACAGTTGCAATGATTTTTTAATCAAGAAATTGTCCAAGCTGAATTTCACGCTCTGATGTTCTACACTGCCCTCTAGTGTCAATTGCATGCAAAATGAAAAACCTGAATTAGATTCCTACAGCGAAAATACTTGTGTGACAGAGTTGACATAGTTCTTGAGACATAACTTCATATGCTTGAAACGCTTATGCAAAGGTGTAGACAGTGTGCCAAAATCTTACTCATATAAAAGAGAAAGGATTCAGCCAAAAGTGTACTTGCAATAAAATAATCTATATTAAAAATATATGTATATTAAATGCACTCAAGGGTTATGATACAGAGCCATAATGTAATCCTATAACAAATATTCTCTTATAAACATTAAGATTTATAATAGATGTGCATACAGTTTAGAATGTTATGGGAGGGTAAATGGCCAAAAATTTCGAAATGGGCATTTTCTTAGGCCAGTAGTATTGAAGAGCATGAATATGGACTTTGTTTCGGAGTGCATTTTATATCGGGGTCCTGGCATTTTTCAAAATGGCGGCTGGAAAGACCTAAAAAAGGGCCGCTTAAACATGATGGCTTCTTTTCATTGTTATAAATATCCTCATCTGATCACTGAATAAATATTGCTAGAGTTACACCTATTAAAATTATGCAGGGTAACAATCTTGTAATCAATACTGATGTTTATATTTTCTGATTTTCATCTTTATATCAAATATTACAAGTTTAATTAGTGCACAGCACATGCAGAGATAACGGTGAGGTTTATTTTTTCATTTCTTCATAAGTTCATTCAAAGTGGAAAGGAATTTTTGTGGAATCCTTGTGTGCTTTCAAGACATTGTGATATTGTTTGTGAAAACTTGTTTGATAAAGTTTACAAAGAAGAAGAAGAAGAGATTTCATGTTATTTTTGAATTTAAGAGCAAGATTTTGAACGTAATTTGTTGTGAGAATGTTGTTACTAATTAGATATATGAATTTATATATGTATGTCAATTTTTATATTCCTACCACTCATACTATCACATATCAAAATGCAGTCACAGGTCCTTTAATCTGTTCGTTTTCTCTGAAAAATGGGTCGATTCCAGGCCTGAATCGGCATTTCAGAAAAAAGTAAAAAGAACAAAAGTAATGTGCCATCACAAAATCCCATTTACCCCTTTCTAATAATACAATGATATATAAAATAAATAAGAATTGCTGAATAAGTGCATAAAGGACACAACTAAATACATAACAAGCCCACTGGAGGGCAGCAAAAATGTATTTGTGAAAAACGTTGTTAAAACTGAACCCAACAATAACACCCAGACAACAACTCACAAACGCTGAATAGTTTATGTATGTGTTGAGCAATACATTTTCTTTTGTTTGACAAGAATCAGTCACCAACTGCACTGTGTGCATACTGTATAACTGCTGCACTGGAGGAGGTATGGAAATGGTAACTATTGATTAGTGGGTAGTAGTAGAACTGCGGGTTTTATGGTTCTTACCCCTGTTTACCACCAAAGGCAGTGAGATTTTACCTGGATACCCTCTTTAATACATGGTCTACCATACGGAGATGCTACAAAGTCGTCCACTAATACAGACTCAAAATCTGGGAATGATTGCCATAATAGAGCCAACGGTCATAAATGTCCTTTAATATGTAGCTGATTCTTTCAAACCACTGTTGAATTGTATTATACAACTGTCCCTGAAAACAATTTCATAAAGCAATGTGATAAAGTCAGTATAGATAGCTTTGTTCTGAAGGATCAACAGTGTTACACTGAAGATTTGAACCATAAAATGTCTGTTTTCTGGCTGCGTCTAGGAGTCCAAGAGAATGCTGTCTTTAGGAATCACAGGACCTGAGGGCCATGAACTGTGCCGTCCTGAAGAGGTGGAATCGGAGGCCACTCAGCGAGCTATTACCATTGCGCACACTGCCCGCTGCCCATTGTATGTGGTCCACGTCATGAGCAAATCAGCCGCCAAAGTCGTGGCTGCCGCTCGCAGAAATGGTGGGGTACTCAGGTGTTAAATCTATCTTACAACCAAAATCTGGAATAATTAAAGGATAATTTGATTATAAAAAATAAAAAAAATTACAAGTTACATGTTCTTAAAAATTATGTTTTATATAAACTTTTATTGTTGTAAATGTAAATAAGGTATATAAATTACAAAATTGCAAAATAATAAAATTAATTTATTAAAATTAATTAATTAATAGTTTATTTATTGTAGAATCTATGAATATTATATGAATAACTGAGCAAAAATTTATGTATAACAGTAAATAATAAAAAATTAAAATTATATTATATTAAATTATATTATATTGTATTATATATTTAAATGTACATCATTTCAGGAGATCAGTTTGTAACTTTTTTTTTGGTAACAGTTTGTCCCTTACCTTTATGAAACATGTTCCATCAGGGTGTGTGGTGTTTGGCGAGCCCATAGCTGCTAGCTTGGGTACTGATGGCACTAATTACTGGCACAACGACTGGGCGCATGCAGCAAAATTTGTTATGGGACCCCCACTAAGACCAGACCCTAGCACACCCGGTTACCTCATGGACCTGCTCGCTAAGTATGCCCATCACTTCTTTTTGATGACTTATTATGTCCCTTTTTTTTAGTTATTACATTACTACAAAATCAATAAAATATTCATGTGTTATTTTAGCATAGACTTTTATTTTACAATATTGGGGCTCATGTTCCACCAGCACAGATTTTGTATAGTCAGACCGCATACCTTTTCTCCATTTTTATTAATAATATTTATTATTTGCAGTGATGATCTGAGTGTAACCGGGACCGATAACTGCACATTTTCCATTTGCCAAAAAGCCCTGGGTAAAGACGACTTCACTAAAATCCCCAACGGCGTTAACGGTGTGGAAGATCGCATGTCTGTCATATGGGAGAAAGGAGTGGTCAGTCACCTGCTTCTAGAGCTTCTTAGAAAACTTCTCAGAAAACTTTAATAGAATAATTTTTTTATTCTCATAATTATTTTCCTAACAATAAGAATTTATTCTCATAATAATAGCCAACAACTTTATGTCCAAAATATTTTGATTTTCATTCTTCAATTTATTTTCATTTAAATTTTTTATTTTTTGTTTGCCCTCGTTGTGGTTCTAATAATTAAAAACCAAAAATATTCTGACCTGACAATTTTTTCCCTTTCTTTCCTAATTAAACAATAAATAAAAGAAAGACAAGGCGGCACGGTGGTGTAGTGGTTAGCATGTCCGCCTCACAGCAAGACGGTCTTGGGTTCGATTCCCGGGCTCGGGCGTTTCTGTGTGGAGTTTGCATGTTCATCCTGTGCTTGCATGGGTTTCCTCCAGGTACTCTGGTTTCCTCCCACAGTTCAGAAAGGCTAATTGGCTGCTCCAAATTGCCCTTGGGAGTGTGAGTGTGAATGGTTGCCCTGCAATAGCCTGGCGAGCTGTCCAGGGTGTACCCCGCCCTTGCCCAGAGTCGGTTGAGATGGGCGCCAGACTCTCCACGACCCTAATAAGGATTAAGCAGCTTAGAAAATGAATGAATGAAAAGAAAGACTGCTGAGGGACCAGTTCATTCATTAATTGGGCAAATATTTGATCCTACTTAGGACGGTGGGAGGCTGGAGCCTATCTCAGCCGACTCTGGGCGAATGCAGGGTAAGAGCTTCCCAGTCTATTGTTAATACACACATATTCACACTCACTCCTAAGGACAATTTGGAGGAAGCTGAAGTACATGGAAGAAACACATACAACCATGAGGAGAACCTGCAAACTCCTCACAGAAACACCCTCGCCAAAGCCGGGACTCAAATCCAGGACCCTCCTGCTGTGATGAGGACATGCTAATCACCACACCACCGTGGTGCCCTGGAGGGACCTTTTTTTATAGATATGTTCTATTACAGAAGACTGCATGAAGAAAACAAGATGCATTTCGATGAATGGAGGATATTGAACACCATTAAATGTAACTGAAATGCTCGAATTACTTCAAATGTAGGGGGGGGGGGGTTTCTAAAAAGTGTCCCAGCGTATGCAGATTTTTATGACACAGTGCATTAGTTTAAGCTTTCAGTTTCAGTAATAGTGTCCAAATAATACGGTAAAGTTTATCACTATTTTACAGCCTGCTCCGGTTATTTTAAATGCATGTGTGAAATAAGGTTGTGCCTCACATATGATCCATGAGCCCATTTCTATTTTTTTGCCATGCTGGCGAAAATGGTGTGGTGTGCAACATGGAGTGAAAGAGTGTGGCAGTTTGATATTTAGTGCAAAAGGATATATAAATGTGCATGAAGGTAGATGGACTCGGGGGGATAAGAGGGAAACACTCAGTGTTAACATTTGCTTTCCTCAGCATAGTGGAAAAATGGATGAAAATCGATTTGTGGCAGTCACCAGCAGCAGCGCAGCCAAGGTCTTCAACCTTTATCCACAGAAGGGGAGGATTGCCAAAGGGTCAGACGCAGACCTGGTTATTTGGGACCCAAATGCTACCAGGTAAATCTATATTTGAGAATCTACATTTAAGATTAATGTTTTTAGAAATATATTTATTCTGAGTTGGATGCCACAACATCTTGCTATTGACTACTAACCATTCATGTTAGCTATTTATTAATAATATACTTTGCACCATATAGTATTGTAATGGAATAGAATTTAACAGTACCAGACTGAACCACATACTAGAAGCACTCATAGAGTACAAACCTCAAAGTGCTCAGTATCCTCTGCCGGGCAGGCTGTAATACCACACTTCCCAAATATCATCTTGTCTCACAATGATAAAAAAATCCTTTAAACAATTCTTTGATCTTAATCATTTTTAATCCAAAATCTTTTTTTTTTTTTTTTTTTTTTTTTTTCAACCTGTCCTGTCCAGCATCATAGCAAACAGAATGGCAGTCTGGTTGCAGTGTTGTGCCGAACAAATTTGCTTTTCC
>JBCNYH010000004.1:6744889-6762622 GCA_039654325.1 Tandanus tandanus
TGCAGCTAACTGGGTTATCAAAGGCCGGCCATGTCTCTCACTGTCTATGGTGAGAGGCATGTAAAAGAACCTTTGCTGATTTTCGTTAAGAGTAGGCTGCATAGCCGTCAGCGTGTTTCTGCCCTGCGATGGCCTGGCGAGCTGACCAGGGTGTACTCTGCCCTCGCCCAGAGTCAGCTGAGATGGGCACCAGCCTCCCCGCGACCCTAATTAGCGGTTCAGAAAATGAACAGAATGATGGCTTCATACCATACGTATGTCTCCAGTTAATCAGAAAATTAGACTTGAGACGAATTTCAGCAGCTTTCTTAGACAAGTCAAACTAAAGTTTGGAGAGCATGTGGGTTCTCAGGTTCATGCATGGGGCCTTAGATTTGCATGAAATGCACTGAAATGCTTCAATAGATGTGTCTGCATTTTTATTTCTCTTAAATGTTAATCTTCTTTTGTTTTGTGTGAAGCAGAAGTTATTTGATTAACCTAAATAGTTAAAACTTTCTTTTAAATTCTCACTTCACCTTGTGCAATATCAGCTGGACAAGTAACTGAAACAGAATATGCTCTCAATAAAGTCACTGCACAGAATAATAAACCTAACATACTTACATTTTCACATCAGTGTCCTTGTTAAAAAGCAATATCTGTCATCGTTATATGAGAAGCTCATTATGTCTTTCTCAGGAGATGATACACAGCTGGGTGACATGTTGTTCCAGCCAAAGCACTAAAGCACGTCATAGTTCCTGTAATGTGCTGACGAGGCGTTTCTCAACAAGCCTTGCACACCAAGTTTAGAAAAACAATCATAATTTTATTTATTTTTTTTTGCACACCACTTCAGAGCATAGTCTGTGTGATACACAGATTTGCACTATGTATCATCAACCTATTCCTACTTAACTATAAGGTTTTTAGGTGTAGGTTACTTAAATGTCACTGGAACGTTGTAATATATATACCCCCCCCCCCTTTTTTTGTCCTTGAAGTTTTCCCACATTTTGTAGCCCAGGACTTGAACCCAGGACCTTCTTGCTGTGAGGCGGGCGTGCTAACCAGTACGCCACCGTGCCGCCCACCTTGTATTCAAACATTATTAATTATTCATGCATTTTCTAAGCCGCTTAATCCTAATTAGGGTCGCGGGGAGGCTGGCGCCCATCACAGCCGACTCTGGGCGAAGGCGGGGTACACCCTGAACAGATCGCCAGGCCATTGCAGGGCCAACACAGATACAACCATTCACACTCACTCTCACACCTAGGGGCGATTTGGAAACGCCAATCAGCCTACTGTGCATGTTTTTGGACTGTGAAAGGAAACCAGAGTACCCGGAGGAAACCCACGCAAGTACGGGGAGAACTCCACACAGAAACGTCCCGAGCCCAGGAATCGAACCCGGATCCCTCTTGCTGTGAGGCGGACATGCTAACCACTGCACCACCGTGCCGCCCTGTGTTTCTATTTATTTATTTATTTATTTATTTTAGCCTTTGACAAAAAGCTTGGACTGGGATATTCAACTTTGAAACTCTCATGCAATTTGGGTAGCATGCTTATGGTTTGCGTTTTTGGAAGGTGCTCAAGTTACTCTCAAGTCTCTTGCAGACTGGAACATCTAGGATTGACCTCTTCACCCATCCTGCAGTCAACATGGACTAAATCCCCAGTCCCTGCTGATCATCTTCACAAGATGGTCTCTATTGGTCTGGGTTGTATCGCTACGACATCATGCTCCACTGGGTGATGGTAGTCTCTGGGTGATAAGCAGTACTTGGTTTCTGCCAAAAGTAGCTCTTTGTATTTTGGTAGGTTTGTATGTTTCTATGTTTAAGTAGAGGGCTGGTGGGGCAGTTTCCTTCCAAACTAGTTAAGTTTTCTAATAAAGACAAGAGTAAATAATACCTACACTCAGGTCTGTTAGACCTCACTACTTCAGATGAGATCACACCACTGGGACAATTGTGTTGCTATTAGTAGCTCTGACTCAGAGCATCTGACAACCGTGTAGGATGGATTCAGTCATTATTGCGTGTTAGTTAATATATGACACACAAGTCTCCAATAATGAATAACAAAAACACTCCTCAATATTATCTTATAATGAGACCAAGATCATTCAGTTCTTTTGCAGTCTTACTTTTTTTTTCTGTTTGGAAAGCATATAGTAAGCAGCGACTAAAATGGGAAGGAACCAAAGTGTATAAAGTGGTTCTATTCTTAGTGACCCAAAGGGTAACAATACTTGGAACTGTTTAGTGATTTCATTCAAATAAAAAGATTTTAATAGTGTGGTACGGTGGTGTAGTGGTCAGCACGTCCGTCTCACAGCAAGAAGGTAATGGATTCGAGTCCCAGGCTGAAGGTTTCTGTGTGGAGTTTGCATGTTCTTCACGTGCTTGTGTGGGCTTCCTCCGGGTACTCCGGTTTCCTCCCACTGTCCAAAGACATACACGTTAGACTAATTGGCTGTTCCAAATTACCCTAAGTGTGACAGGTGGTGTTTGCCCTGCGATGGTCTGGCCCCTGGTTCAGGGTGTACTCTACCTTTGTCCGGTGTCGGCGACCCCAGGAGGATTAAGCGGTTCAGACTCCGGAAGATTCAGGAAGGCCTGAGGGAACATTAGTTGTTTTTAATGTTGTGCTGTAACAACCAGGAATTCAATTCAGCCAGTGATTAAACAGCTGTGTATTTAATTTATTTTAATATAGTTCTGTAGTTTATGGGTTTCGTTTTTAGTTCCCACCCACAAAGTGGCTCGGGAGCTACAGGAATGGGTTCCGTCCGAGGAGTCTGTCCGTCACACTTTAGTTTCCGGACATTTACTTGCTGCGCACTGAAGCTGGGGCTTTCAAACTTGGTATGCTGTCGCACTACTATGAGTGCTAGGATAAGTTTGTGTGTGAGTGACCTTGACCCACTTTTCAAGGTCACTGAGGCAAAACTGTATATCAGGTTTCTGGACATTTACTTGCTGTGCGCTAAAGCTGGGGCTTTCAGACTTGCCATGCTTGCTCTATATTGTCATATTATGAAATGGTCCTTTCAGCGGGAGCATCTGGACCCCAGTGGTCTATTTTTTAAATGAAAAGCAGGATAAAATTAGGAAACATCCCACCAAAAGTGTGGTGAAAAATGCCATTTGTACCAGTTCAAAACCTTATAGGAATGTCCTAAAATCAACAATAATGTTTAGACTTTCTTGGATCTTGACATGGACCACATTTTTTTGTGTGTGTGTGTTTTATATGATATGCAATCAAAAACTTGTAGAACTGTCAAAAAAGCTTAGCCAATCAGCTCTAATGGGCTCTCAGTCATGAAGCTCACGAACTCTGGATGAGCGGGTAAACGCTTTTCTGTTGTGCCACTCGGACGCCCTGCCTTGTAAAGTATTTGAGTGGCATTCGCTCCTGAAGATTGTTAGGATGTCACTAGAGGATGACATTCTCCCCCTTTTGATGCACGAATGCCACTCAAAACACCTTGCCCAGCTCACGCTTCATTGCCATAGGCTTCCTAAAGCATTTCAAGGGTCTCCGCTGCTGAATATAATGTTTGCTCTCTACTGCACATACATGCATGTTGTCTGGGAAAAAAAACAAAACATGTAACAGACATTGTTTGTATGCTACAGGAATCGTCCTGAATCTTTTTTATGGTACCTTGTATGTCCATCCATGTAAATGGAGGGACATATGGAAAATAGACCTTGTGTGTCATAAACCTATTAACAAAATCTTGCAAAGTAGACCCACAGCGAACCAACTGTGTATGTTACAGAGTGATTTCAGCGAAGACTCACCACCAGGCGGTGGACTATAACATCTTTGAGGGGATGAAGTGCCACGGCGTTCCTCTGGTGACCGTTTCCCGAGGCAGAGTGGTGTATGAAAATGGCCATGTATTGGCTGAACCTGGGACCGGAAGGTTTATTCCACGAAAGCCCTACTCTGACTTTGTGTACAAAAAATTAAGACAAAGGGAAAAGGTAAGCTTTATTATCCGCTTTGATCATGAACGTATCCCGGCATTTTAAGCATAATTTAAGGATTGTAAAGGATTTTACATGCACACTTTTTAATATAGATGTATATGTATGTACAGCATATTATTCAGAATTGTTTTCAGATCTTCTTTTTTGACTTATTTTTTGAGTATACTGTGATGTGAAATTCACATTTCAGGTTGGGAAACCCAGTGCAGTGGCCCGGACACCATATAAAGGAGAAGTCATATCTCTGACAAAGAGTGCTTGAAGAAGAAAACACTTAGTGTAACTGAGTAACCTTGATTTCTTTACAAATTTTAAAGTTTTTAAAGATTTAGAATCTTGGAAACAAAGGGGGCTTATTAAACCTTCCTTAGAATTATAAATGCACGAGTACTAGTTATCGTTTTCTAAATTGAGCACAAGTACAAGGTTTTTTTGCTTCATGATGTAACTGACCGTGAAATGAGTAACCTACTTAGTATTAATCTGTATGGAGTGTTATGAGGCATTTCCATTAGCAGTGTTTATATTGGCTGTTGCTGTGTGATGCTAGCAATTAGGTCCTCATGCTAAGATTCAAGTTGAAAACATTAAGGACCAGTGCTTTGTCATTTGTTTTGTCTGTTTAAACATCATTTGATGGCACTTGTATCATGGTATCAGTACACAAAAGAGGAATAAGCATAGTGCACTGATCAGCCATAACAATATGACATTACGGCAATATGATTAGCCGTAATATGAAAACCACCTGCCTATTAATGTGTACTACGTCATGTTTCTCTCACCTAAACGACTTCTGAGGACCTCTGAGAGAGTACCGTGGCATCTGGCACTAAGCAGTGCACAGCACATTTGTTTTATTCATTGTAAGTTGCATGGTGGGGCCTCCATGGTTTGGGCTTGTTTGTCCAGCATATCATTCCTGAGCAGTTTCTGCACTATGACATGGTGCATTATCCTGCTAACTGTCATTAGAGCACACCACTGCCAGAAAGGGATGTACTTGGTCTGCTCTAGTGTCTAATCTTCACATGAAACCTTTTATGGCCAGCTTTTCAGCAATTTGTGCTCTTCTGCGGGATCAGACCATACAACCAATGGCCATCAGTGTGCCCAACGTACCTGTGAATCTGTTCCTGGTTCACTGTTTGTCCTTCCTTGTGCCACTTTTGGTAGGTACTAAGCATTGCTTACTGGGAACACTTCACAGATGCGGTCCTTGCCAGAGTCACTCAGATCCTTATGCTTGCCCATTTTTCCTTCATTTATTACCAACTTCTAGAACTTTTTTAACCAATACATCCCACTCCTTGACAGTTGCCACTGTAATGGGATAATCACTGTTATTCAATGTACCTGTCAGTGGTTTTAAAGTTTTGGCTAATAAGTGTAGTTACATAATATAGGTTTCAGTATTGATACATTCCTGTTTAGACTGCACAACCGAAGGGCGTGCGTCATTGTCCCAAAGAAATAGTGTGAGAAATATATGTTTTTTATATTTGCCTGCCTTCAACCATCTATGTTCAGCAGATCCCCTCCAGCACAGACGGATACACACACACACACACACACACACACACACACACACACACACACACTATGAATCACCTCCATGATTCACAGAAATCTACAGACACGCACTATTGTGTTTACTGGCTCCTGAACAAAACATTTAAAAAATCAGACTCATCACTTCATAAGACTTTGTGCCACCGGGTGTTGCAGCATGATTTATAGCTTCATACTTTGTCTTTATTTATTTTTTTTTTTAAAATGGGTTGCTTTGCTGCAACACACGCAATAGCACTATTCCTCATTTATTTTGGTGCCAAGTGCCTGTGCCAGATACTGAGCAAGCGTTTGACTATATTTCTTCTTGTCCCTGTGGGAACAGATGCAGGGCCTTAGATGCGGAAAGTTTTGGCTCCTTTACTGCATTTTCTGTCTTCAGCTTGGTTGGTTTCTTCAGATATTTCTATTTTCATGTGGAGAAGGCTAATATGCCTCAGTGTGTTCATCTAGCCAGCTCACATGATTCTCACATTTCTTTTTTGTTTTTGAGAAATCATTGTACTAACGATAAACTGATGGGTCCCATATTAACTATTTAGACAGACTTTTTGTCATTTTGCCTCTGCACATCCTCACAATGGGGGCACAGTGCCATATTGGTTTGCACATCTGCTTCACTGCAAGAAGGTCCTGGGATTGAGTCCCGGGCTTGCTGAGGAAGTTTCTCTGTGAAGTTTGCATGTTCTCCCTGTGCTTGCATCGGTTTCCTCAGAGTACTCCAGTTTCCTCCTATAGTTCAAACACATGCACAGTAGGCTAATTGGCTGTTCCAAATCGTGTGTGTGTGTGTGTGTGTGTGTGTGTGTGTGTGTGTGTGTGTGTGTACATACGCTTATAGGTGTGGGTGGGTTGACCCCGTGATGGACCGGTAAGCAGTTCATGGTGTACCCCACCTTCACCCAGAGTCGGCTGAGTAGGATAAAGTGGAAAAATGGATAAATGAAAAGGATTTGAAGTGAAGCAATCAAGATTTGAGTGTAGACTTGGTATTGGTCATCCGTACAGCATAATTTGTGCATATATAATACGTTTAAGCAATACAGACATTTATTTTAACATAAATGACCATAAAAAGCACAAACTGGTCATTTTAGTAAACATAGCATAGATGAAAGAGTTTCGATCCACTATTGAAACAGTAGATCTGATAGTGATGCTCAAGTTGTGATTTTGTTCATATAGTAATCATATATTACTTATTAAAATTATATTAATTTGTAATGTCTGAGAAATGAAGTAAAATCCAATCCAAGCTGATGTATGAGCTGTTCACTGGTTCAACACTAGCGGTATTTTATTTAAACAAAAATAACATTAACCACTAAAATTCTACTTTCTTCAGCTTGAGCATATTTTACCAATCTTTTTTCTTTTTATCTTTTCTAAAATGATCGTGTTTTTCATCCATACTTTGTCTGGACAGTAGTAAAATAATATTTTCTATGCTTTTCAGCAACTTAAAAATGTGCAATTTTGCATCCTGTAATTAATTATAATATTTTCATAATAAATATAATTTCCGACCATACAAAAACTCACACATGTTTTCATTGATCTTTATTGATGCCTAATGATAAATAAAATGTACATTACATCATATAAAGTATAATTTAAAAAATCTACAGTAATAAAGTATAAACAGCACATACATATTATATAAATACCTTAATATACAGTAGTCAAATAACCAGTGTTCTGAACTTAAAAAGTAAAAGAGTAAAATAAAAAAAAGGAAAAAAATGCAATTTAAATATTCATGTTTGTAGCTTATATTGTGTGTAAAAACATTTAATAACCAATATATACAATAATAAATAACCAGTATGTAACCATAATTAATAATATAAATATAAAAGCACACAGCAATACAAATTGCACAGCTTGATACAAGGAGTCAGCCGCAGCCTAATGGTTAGAGAAGCGGCTTTGGGACCAAAAGCTTGCTGGTTCGATTTCCGAGCAAACAGAAAAAATGTGTGGCGGTGGGGGAGTGAGCTGCACCTTCCCTTTCTCCACATTCATGTCTGAAGTGCCCTTGAGCAAGGCACCAAACCCCTAACTGCTCTCCGGGCGCCCACAATGTGTGTGGCAGCCCACTGCTCCGAATGTATGTGTGCTCACTGTTTACATGGGTTAAATGCAGAGGCAATCATTTCCCTTGCAGGATTAATACAGTTTATCCCAATAAATAAATAAAAATAAAAATAAAAAATACACAAGCAAATCACAAAAGTCTGCATTATGTCATAAAAATTAAATATATTTTCTGAATCTTTAATTTTTTTTACTTGTTCTTTAGCTGTTCTTTGCTTAGGGTTTGAACATTTCTGTATACGTTGTAAAGTTTGATGTAGATGATTTAAGTGTTAATTATTTGATTATTAAAAGTATATTGATAACAAACCTTATATTTTAGTCTCATGGTTGTTGTTTTGATAACAGAAAATGATGGGGAACCAAAACTGGAGCTAGAAAGAAAGAAAAGAACTGATATGTTAGTAATCATGTAAACAATTTTATCAAATTTAAACTCAATAAAAAAATATAAACAAAGAAAAAAGAAAGAAATGGAATAGACTTTGACATTCATGTTTGGTTGCCATTTCTTAAATCAATACATATAAGTTCATGGGTCCTTTCAGGGGGGAAAAATGACCCAAAGTTCAGCTACTGTATTTTGCTTTAAAAAAAAAATCAATAAAAATTTAAAAGCATTTTATAGGAAACCAACCTGTGTTGCAAATGACTTCAGGGTTCTTTTTGCATCTTTGGTCGTCCATTTTGATCTTCGTTTCAGGATCTTGGCGTGAAGCTCAGCAATCCGCTTCTCTGCATCTTCTGAGTAGAACTGCTCAGACACAATGAGTCTCAACTGGCTGAGCTTTGAAGACACCATGGCCAGAAGGACCAACAAGCCGAAGATAACGGATAGTGGCAGGACTGATTTGTAGAGCCATAGTTCTGGTTCTGGCAAGCACTTCTTTTCAAAAATGGGCACATCGTAGGAAAAATCAAAGACTTTGCTCTCTTGTTTAACATTAATGCCAATAAAGAAAATTCCTTCCTGACCCAAAAGAGGTAGAAACAAGAAAAGAGAGAGATTTTTTTACAAATTAAATTTGAGCCACTGTAATTTGTAAGGCATAAATACATACAGTATGCAACACTAATACATTGACAAGCCCTGGTTCAAACTAAAGTATACAGTAAATACACAGTATCTGTATTTTTACCTCTACTGTTAGTAGCACAGGAACATGGAGTGGCTTCAGCTCCTCTAATCGCTTGCTCAAAACTGAGATAATCCAATAAACAAGAGCATCAAGTCCAACGAAGAAAAGCCAGGTCATACAATGAGTTACAATTGAGATGCTGAATTTAAGTAAGGTTTTCATATCTTTTGTGGTTACACGGGCGGAAGGAACAATAATGTAACGTTTTGATTCCTTCTTAGTCAGAGGGAGAACTGAGGGCTTTCCTTGTAATTGTTGACCTTCATCATATTTTAAGAATTTTTTTGTAAGTAGCACATTTTTCTGTTTTCTGTTGAAGCGAAACCTTCTCATGTATAAGGCTGTAGCAATAATGAGTATCGCAACTCCTAAAAGCGGAGATATTTTCTTTCCTACTGATGAAATTGCATCAACGACCTCCAGCACATTTTCAGCAGTCTCATTCATGGTCTTCTGGGCTTCAAATATTTTCTTTGTGAACTCTCCTGAATGGACAGTCGGCTTCAGTTTGAAGTCAGTGTGGTAATACCCATTAACAATATTAACCAGGCCTTCTTTAAGTTTGGAAGCTACCCATTTCAGCATGTTGATATAATTGCTGAGTGGGGCCAGATCAATGGTAATAAGCTTTTCTTTTAAATTGCAGACTAAACTCTTGCCAAGTCCCTTAAGGTTCATCAAAGTGTTCTGGATGTTTAAGAAGATCACTATTGCTGTTCCAGCTGTAAGGAGCTGTTTCTTGCCTTGTTTCAGGCTGATGGACATCAGGAACAAAATTCCAAAACAGCGAACATTTGGAGAAAACCACATAGCTACTGTAACGCAAATCCAAAACACTGCAGTGGCAGCGATGGAGAACTCAATGCCAAAGTTTAAGGGAAAGCAGAGACCAATGAGGAAAAACACAGCCAAAATGAGACTGGTGATCAGGCATGCGGTGAGCAAAAGGAACTTCTCACTCCAGCTCATTTCGCTTTTTGTAGTGTAGAGGGAACAAATCTGGGATGAAGTCCTCTTCAAGCTTGCTTTCAAATTGGATAAGTTCATTGTTGGTTAAGTCTGAAATTAAATGACAAATGGTTCTTGTAAATAATGCAGCAAACACTGCAGCAAGACATAAATATTAATGTTTATTAGTATATGCTAGAAATTTACTGGCGTTGTTAGAATTTTGATGTCACCAATAGTCATCTACTTCCTTCTGAGGACCGTAAATATACTCTGGTGTAACCAGTTGCTTTTAAGTACTGCTTGAGTTGGAGAGAATAGTAAGACAATTATACCAAGATGACCAAGGAGTGATCAAAACAGGGCAAGGTAAGCCAGGTTATGTAACATGTTTCATATGCTAGGAAATTATACATTGTTCCCTTTCTTTAGTGCTTTAAATCATTCAATAGTAAATAAATTCCCTCTTATTTTTGGAGTTGTTCACTGTAAGTATCAAATTTGCTAACATACATAATCCTTCAAGTGAACGTCACATGGTGGGGATGTATTTTGTACAGCTCCTTGTTAATTATTAAGGTATGTGTGTGTGTGTGTGTGTGTGTGTGTGTGTGTGTGTGTATATATATATATTGTATGTATGTATGTCACTTCAGTAGGTGTTAATATTTAGGCATCAGAGTGCTTATTGCTTGTTAATTTATGCTTAGTGTTAGGTTAAACATCTGGTTCTTGTTCTTTTTCATGAATTAGCAGTGATAAATATGTTCTCCTTTTTTTTGTTTTTGACCTTAAAAAACTAAACAAATAAACAAATGTGGCTAAAAAATTGTGTGTATTCTATACCTGTGCATGTCATTGCGAGATCTAATAGAGCTCGTCTGAGCTGAGGTTTAGAGTGTGATAGAAATAAACAAATGGCATCGCTGTGTTTCTGAATTTGGGGGAAATTAAACAATGTCAAATTTTCACCCAAAAAAACACAAAGGTAGGAGTTTTTTTTTCCCATGAAAAATGTGATGTCCTCCTATCTTGCTTTAATGTACACTAAATATTAGGCAGGTGAAGCCAAAACCACTGGTGGCAATTTGGTGTTTCTTTCATGTTCCAAAGCTGACAATGGAGGCTTTAACTAACTTCAGTAGGCGCTAATATTTTGGACATTGAAGTGAATAGTTTAAATATGATTTATGGCAAAATATAAACCGGAGCATTTAAAAAAAAACAATTATTTTTTAGAAAAAGTAAAAAAGTAGAAAAAGTAGATACTGCTTGATACATAAAATATCAAATAATTTTTACCAGAAATAGCATGAAATTACAGCATGCTTAATTGTATTTGTTGTCTTAGTTGCCACATAATAAACAAGGCTATGCCCAACAATGCCCATGTTTTTTTGGGTTTTAATAAATGTTAGGCAGGTGAAGCCAGAACCACTGGTGTGCTTTTGGTGTTTCTATCATGATTCAAAGCTGAGTTCTGAGGCTTTACGTACCTTCGGTAGGTGTCAATATTTTTGACATTGGAGTGTGATATAAAGCAACAAATGTACAGCCCTAATAATAATAATAATAATAATAATTATAGTAATAATAATAATAATAATAATAATAATAATAATAATAATAATAATAATAAATGTTTATTCTATGCAGTATAATAATAAAAATACTGTTTAAATACTGTTTACTTTTGTTTACACAACATTTCACATTTACATACACTGGGGAAAAAAAATCAATATTGTTTCCAAAGGTAGAATCACTAAGTACTGGCATGGGGTTAATATTTATCTACTCAGACCACTTAAGTTTATTTTCAAATGAGCCGTCTAGCTTTCTAGTTTGAATATATTTTACAGCAGGGATTGCAATAACGTCCCTCAGCTTACTGTCCAAACATATATGCCATAATTTTTTATAATTGCCATATTAGTGCTATAAATAATATTATACAGAGTTGTATCTAGTATAACCTTATTAGAATTACAATCTGATAATGGTTTAGTGTGTATGAAGTTTTAATTCACCTCACCTGAGTGGACACAAGCTGTGCTGGACACTCCGCAGTGTGGAATAAGAGAAATGGTGGAAAAAAAATTTCTCTGTAGCTTTTATTGAGTCAAAACCCCAATGTTTACTCACATTCATGAGATGTCTCATAAGACGGAACCACAATTACAGAGCTAATTTTAGAGAAGGAAACTATGACCATTTGCAGTGGTCAAATAGTGCCAATGCTGTTTCTGCTTCTTCTACTTCTTCTTCTTTTTTTAGTTGCAGTATATTTGCTTACATACTGTATAACAGCAGGACAGAATATTTCATTCTATGTAAAGCAATACCTCATAAATAAAGACAACACCAGGAGACACACTGTAATTTGTTTGGTCGATCTATTTATTTATTTGCATTATTTTAAATTTTCTTAGAAATGTCTTATTCAGATGAGATTATGAGCTTGACCAGCATGGTGCAGAGGTTGGCACCATCACCTCAGAGCTTCTACTTAACTGGGCTTTTGCATTTTCTCTGCATGCTTACATGGGTTTCTTCTGGGTGCTCTGGTTTCCTCCCACAGTCCAAAGTCGTGCAGATCATATTAACTGGATGCTCCAAATTGCCCATTATTGGGAATGTGAGTGAGAATCATTGCTTATGTCTATTGGCTACCTCTTTAGAGTGTACCCTGCCTCTCGCAAATGTAAAATAGGATTGGCTCCAGCTTTCGCCGTGACCCTGACAGAAACAGTATAGATAATGGAAAACATTTATTTATTTTATATTTTATCTTGGCGGCACGCCGGTGCGGTGGTTAGCACTTCCGCCTCACAGCAAGAAGGTCCGAGGTTCGATTCCCAGGCTCAGGCATTTCTGAGTAGAGTTTGCATGGTCTCTCTGTGCTTGCGTGGGTTTCCTCCGGGTACACCAGTTTCCTCACACAGTCCAAAGACATACACAGTAGGCTAATTGGCTGTTCCAAATCACCCCTAGGTGTGAGAGTGAGTGTCAACGGTTGTGTGTGTGTGTTGGCCGTGCGATTGCCTGGCGATCAGGTCAGGCGTACCCCGCCCTCGCTGAGTCCGCTGAGATGGGCGCCAGCCTCCCCGTGACGTTAATTAGGATTAAGCAGCTTAAAAAAATGAATGAAGGAATATTTTATCTTAGAAATATTTATTGCATATGGATGTTATTATTTTATCCACACCCACTGGATTGGATATGAGCAATCGCATGTTCTGATTGGCTCCTGTTCTACTAAGATATCAGCTCATGAACTATAAGTACAGAAAAATAAAAACGACAGAGCAATTTGCTGATCCGACTTTACTTGAAAACAAAAACAAAAATTGAAAAAGACAATTGGAATGACAGTATTTGACGGATAGACTGTATATTTTTTAATTCCAAGAATTGTTATTATTGATTGATTTTTTTTTTTTTTAACCAAAAAAATTGTATCTGTTGAATCTTGCTCTCAGTTCACCCTTTACTTTGGGTTTATTATATTCTTCAGTGTTCATGAAAATCTTGTGTCATTTAAAATTTTTTTTATAAAATAATAACAATTCTGTATTTCTCTGAACATCATTAATTTTTCATCAGGTTCGGGTGAAGTGTCCTCACACACACAAGAAGATCTCCAACACACAGCTTCAGTGTAATATCCCTTTTTTTATTGTTTAATTTGAAAAATAACTTACATAAATCTCTGTACTCAACCATACTTAACCAAGACATAGCCTTGGCATGAACGCATTGTACAAGAAAAAAAAAAGAGAGAGAAGGCATTCAAAAAGGGTGAAACATGTCATATTCGAAAGAGACATTATCCCAATTCCGTGTGGTCTTATATATAGATGTCTGCTTGCTGTTTTTTAAACCCCAAATTCCATAATGTATGACATATAATATATACAGTACAATTGTCAAATTAGAGAGAAACTATACAAATCTCGGTAGAGAAAAGGGAAGATCCTGAACGTACACCAAAATCGATTTCGCTTTACATGGAAGAGGAATAATGCCTCCGTATAGCTTCATTCTGACATACCTAGAAGAGTCATCTCAAAGTTTTAATAATTACTAAAATAGAAAAAAAAACAAAGAAAGACAACGACAAATAACTGGTCTTGGCTTGTAAATAAAATAACAAAAATATATATAACAAAGAAAGGAACTTTCTGAAAACTAAGCAAGAAAATGACAATCTACTAAAAAATTTCTTCTTTTTTTTTTTATTATGTGGCAAGTTTTCATGTCATGCGAGTGTCCACGTTGTCCCAGTTCCAGGGTCAGGTGTGTAAAACTGCACTATGCAATACTGCAACTGTCCATGGGATGCAGGAAACCATTTACAAATCAACCATGGGACCATTTATTCATCCTGAATACAGGGGGAGATTTTTTGTTTCCAGGATATAAAATTCTCACTTTTTTTATTTTTTTTTATAAACAAAATTGGACAGAATTGGTGGAATGTTTTGTTCAAAATCAGCCAAATTTTTCAAAAATCCAATTGGGGCCAAAGTAACATAGTTGGCATGCACTGTACAAGAACATTTCCCCAAAAAAAATAAAGATTATTAGCCTTTCCAAATCTTTATGAAAACATGCTGCATTACTGCACACTGACCCCAAGCCATGTTGCAGAAAATCCATTTCAACATGCCTGTTAAGTCAAATCGAGTCCAAATAAAGTTAAAAACTTGAAGCTGCATGATGGCGGCACTCTGGAAGCTTGGGAACTGTATCAGAGTGGGGAAAAAATCTAACGAGCAGCAAGAATTACCCTGGGACAAGAGTGTGTGAGAGAGAGAAAGAGCGAGAGAGCTAGAGAGAGAGAGAGAGAAAGAGAGAGAGAGAGAGAGAGAGAGAGACAAAGAAATGTGTACAATTTGCACATTATCTCTGTAAGGCTTTTTTGTACAGCCTTAATAAATGAAATAAATAATACATTTTTTCCTCATTTTCTTTACCTCACATGAACGAGTTTCTTTTTCTTTTTTTTCTTTTTTTTTTAAATCTTCCTGTAAATAAATTCTAAAGTCCTTATTTAATCATAATGTCTGTAAAAATACAGTATAGACCCTAGGATAATAAAACAGGATTCCTAACATTGTTTTTTTCTTTTTAAATTACACCATTGCATTCACTTCCCATGAAAACCATGCACTAGTTAAATGTTAAATTTCTTTTTAAAAATAATAGAAATTTTTCAAAAAAAAAAAAAATGGCAGATCTGTTTCTGATCTATTTATTTATTTTAGTTTTTCTTTCTTTCTTTTTTTTGCGATTTGCTGTCTCAAGAAAATATTTTCTTTGAGATCAGGTAAATTTTGTGTCCATGCAAAAAAGGAAAAGGAAAAAAACCCCCCCAAAAAAAACCAAGAGTCCCTTTGAAATTTCATACTTCAACAGGAAAACGTTCCATTCCAAACGTTCAGCAGACAACTCTCGAACCTTCTCTTCCCTGTTGATAGTAACCTTTGCAGTATTGCAGGGTTTTTTCTTTTATTTTTCTTTTCTTTTTTTTCTTTTTTTTAAAGAAATCTATAAACAGTCTCACTTGCGATCATGTGCATATCTGGGAAGTGCAGACAGTTTAATACGAATTTGTTTCCATAGCACAAACTCTGGGTCTGTTTAAATGGCATGACCCAAGAAACACTCTCCACCCGTTCACATACAAAGAAACGATGAACGATAATGGAAGAGAAACATATGAGCGAGAATATGGGCTTGTGTAGAACCCCATGGCTTTGAAAAGGACAAAAAACAGGTCCATTTCCTTTGTCTGGCTGTTCCCCAACAGTAGGGGTCACTCTCCATGCTCAACATGTGTGCGGCTTTAAGTTTATTTATCTAGTTTTAGTTTTATCATCATTTTTTTCTTTTTTTTTTTTTGCGAGCAAACACAGGACCGCTTTTAATTTTCACCCCTAAGAAACAGGCTCAGAAGACAACACCAAGCATGCAGTGTGTGATACTGGGGAGGGGCGGCAACTGGCCTCAAATCTCAAACTCCCACCATCGGGATGATGGATGATGCTACAACAACCACGCTAGTCGTTAACGCTGTGCTACGAGCGGCCGAACGGCGCAGAACTGCTGTCCAAAGACGTCTGCGATGCTCTTCGAGTCAGAGGAGCGAGCGTCGGGTCCACCAATGAGGACGGGGGAAAGAGCTTGAACCAACCAATCACCATGTTGGACAAATCCAGCTCGTCTAAAAGTATCTGAACGGCGCCCATAAATGATTTGTGGTCCATCCGGCCGTAATCTCCCCACACGATGACCTGACGGACAAAAAAGAAAAATGATGTTACACATCCAGTGCCTTTATATTCAGTTTTCCGAAAAAAAACATTTTTTTAATGTGCAAAATGGACAAATATTTTGACCAATAATATTTAACACAAATAGAACCTTCCTGAAATTATTTATTATGACTGTGACATATTAATGCAATAATACAGTCCACAGGCACTGATTCGGAAATCCTCGAACCTCCCATAAATAAATAAATAACTAAACAAACAAAAAAATAAATGGGCGGTACGGTGGTGCAGTGGTTAGCACGTTCGCCCCACAGCAAGAAGGCCCCGGGTTCGAGTCCCGGGCTCGGGGCGTTTCTGTGTGGAGTTTGCATGTTCTCCCTGTGCTTGCATGGGTTTCCTCCGGGTACTCCGGTTTCCTCCCACAGTCCAAAAACATGCACAGTAGGCTGATTGGAGGTTTCAAATTGCCGCTAGATGTGAGTGTGAGTGTTAACGGTTGTATGTGTGTTGGCCCTGCGATGGCCTGGCGAGCTGTGCAGGGAGTACCTTGCCCAAGATAGGCGCCAGCCTCCCTGCGACCCTAAGTAGGATTAAACGGCTTAGAAAATGAATGAATGAATGAATGAATGAATGACAAATAAGAAATTAAAAAATATAAAATCTTGTAATATGGCCTTTGCATTACACATTACGTTACTTTGCATCAAGATAAATAATAATAATAACAATAATTAAAAAACCCTGTATTTTAGTTTTAAAAGGTATTGTAATGGAGCAGGTGTGACTGTAATGGAGCAGGTATGGCTGTAATGGAGCAGGTATGGCTGTAATGGGGCAGGTATGGCTGTAATGGAGCAGGTGTGACTGTAATGGAGCAGGTATGGCTGTAATGGAGCAGGTGTGACTGTAATGGGGCAGGTGTGACTGTAATGGAGCAGGTATGACTGTAATGGAGCAGGTGTGACTGTAATGGAGCAGGTATGACTGTAATGGGGCAGGTATGGCTGTAATGGAGCAGGTGTGACTGTAATGGAGCAGGTGTGACTGTAATGGAGCAGGTATGGCTGTAATGGAGCAGGTGTGACTGTAATGGAGACGGTATGGCTGTAATGGAGCAGGTGTGGCTGTAATGGAGCAGGTATGACTGTAATGGAGCAGGTGTGACTGTAATGGGGCAGGTGTGACTGTAATGGGGCAGGTATGGCTGTAATGGAGCAGGTATGGCTGTAATGGAGCAGGTGTGACTGTAATGGAGCAGGTGTGACTGTAATGGAGACGGTATGGCTGTAATGGAGCAGGTGTGGCTGTAATGGAGCAGCTGTGACTGTAATGGGGCAGGTGTGACGGTAATGGAGCAGGTGTGACTGTAATGGAGACGGTATGGCTGTAATGGAGCAGGTGTGGCTGTAATGGAGCAGGTGTGACTGTAATGGAGCAGGTGTGACTGTAATGGAGCAGGTGTGACTGTAATGGGGCAGGTATGGCTGTAATGGAGCAGGTATGGCTGTAAGGGAGCAGGTGTGGCTGTAATGGAGCAGGTGTGACTGTAATGGAGACGGTATGGCTGTAATGGAGCAGGTGTGACTGTAATGGGGCAGGTGTGACTGTAATGGGGCAGGTATGGCTGTAATGGAGCAGGTGTGGCTGTAATGGAGCAGGTGTGACTGTAATGGAGACGGTATGGCTGTAATGGAGCAGGTG
>JBCNYH010000004.1:6772059-6787272 GCA_039654325.1 Tandanus tandanus
CTAGCTAAAATCACTACAGAAGATTACTGATAGCTAGCTAAAATCACTACAGAAGATTACTGATAGCTAACTAAAATCACTACAGAAGATTACTGATAGCTAACTAATACAGAAAATTAACAATAACTAGTTAAATATTACCACAAAATTTAATTGGTAGCAATGTAAAAGTCACCACAAAAACTGAATCATTAGAAAAAAGCTAATACAAACAATCTTTTTTTTCAAAAGAACAATCCTATGATTGCACATTATTTTTATATATATATATGTAATAGTCATATAATCACTTATATAATAATAATAATTTAGTAATTATAGTAATACAACAATTCCAAAGCTAAAGAGATTTGCCAGCAAATTCTGCAAATAAGTAACAAGTTTTGGAAAGAATCCCCAGAACTCTCTTAAGAATCAATTTGAATTAGATTCTATTATATTAATAATCATTAGGACCGTTTTACAAAAGAGCTCACTGCTCCTGAATGTCAAAAGAAATAGAAAAATAAAAGATAAAAAAAAAACGTACACTGATATCAGCATGGGATTAGTGCTAGGACGCAGCTCAGGGAGAACTAATTACACACATTCATTAAAAGATGAAGATCTTATTAGTGAAAGAGCATTCTATCCTTTCCTCCATAGCTGCTAGGGGAATTAGGGAGTGCCGAGTGCATGCATTAAAAAAAAAAGAAGAAGAAGAAAAGGAAGGAGAAGAGAAAGAAGAAGAAAAATACCAGTTAGGAAATCCAAAATGCCTTTTGTATATATATATATATATATATTTATATATATATATTTGAACAATACCTACTATAAGAAGTAAATGTAAATTGTACTCATTACATGGTTTCTGTAATATAATTTAACACCCACAGAACTATAATCTCAGAATGCACTATTATCATCATCACATAATGGAATACTCTAACCTCATAACACACTATTATGGACCCACAATGCACTATCATGATTACATAATGGACTATTACGGTCCCGCAATGCACTGCAATGAACACACCATTATAATCCAACACTGCATTACGATAACCCCTGAGGCATTAATATAATCACACATTACTGTGCACTCTGATGACCCCATAACACACTGCTGCACCCCATAATACACTGTTATGATCCAACTATGCCCTCGTATGAGGCATTTATGTACTATGCACTAGCCATGAAATTCATTCTCTACTACTCTTACTTCCACTACCCACCACTTTGACTCCCTTACTGGCTCAGCTGGCAACTCAGACCATAAATCTTTTTCCAAATGGCAAAATACTGTAAGTAAAATGGTGAGGGCGGAGATGATTTTTATTTATTTTTTTAACAGATTCTGGTGTTCTTAGAGTGAAGTGGTTCTCAGAGCTTTGTGAGAAACACTAAAATGAAGGCAAATATAGGTTACTACCCCATGTCTCAGGAAAAGATTGCTTAAAAATCAGTGAAGCAATGGACCTGTATGCGTATATCGTTATTGGAAGAGAAACATTAACCTATCTATTTACAATTTAGCTCTGATTAAGTATGTTGCATCAAATGAGTTCACAGGGGCCGTTAAAACCATATGGAGCTGAGTCACAAAGTGCTATTATGGCTCATCCAGTGCTGAAGCGCACACACACACACACACACACACACACACACACACACACACACACACACACACACACACACACACACACACACGTATATCAACAGGATGTGGCTAATAGAATATTGCAGACATGTGAATTGTCCAGTGCAACTGCAAAGAGGCTACATACATGTGTTAAGGTTTGAGTACAAAAAGGCACACCCCAAGTTGGCATTTCGAAGATTAAAGTCTGCATTATAGCATATTTATAAAAGCTTTCTAAATTAATTTAAAGGGCGTTCATCTGGACCCGCTACAACAATTCAATTACCACTGAGTATTTTATATCGAGAGCCAAAAACGCACTCTTATTCACTTAGTGACTGATCGAAATGAAAAGCAAATGTCAAGCATACATCATTAGGCCAGCGAGCGAATGCCTACGCGTGCGACGCTGTATGTAAATTTTGTTCTTTATTATTCAAATTTGTTCATTTTGTGACCAGGGAACAGTGCAAACTTTTCAAAACAATACTCTCTTTTAAAAAGGATGTGCATGCAGTACCTGCTGTGTCTTTTATTATATGTTCACATGATTATACAATTAATACCCAACTGTGGCGTTCTGACATTATGGTGTTCAGGGAGTGGTGTCTACAAAGGTATCTTAGTAGTAAGGACAGAACTACTGTTACACTGGTAGTCCATGCTGACAGAAAATAAGGCGGAATATAATTATCTGAAGAGCAATACTTAGGATATGATGACGTACAACATCAATTCTTGGCAACATGACAGTCATGTTACTGAACACAAACAGTCATGAGAATTCATGCTAATGTGATATTTACAGGTTTATGACACGATTATGTTCGTTTTACAAGGCAGAGTTCAAGTAAAGTGTGACGGACTGGTCTTTGTAATGGTACATGCACTCAGGGTGCGCGCTGACACCCTGTTTAGAGTAGCGTTAAAACATTGGGCCAATTTGCCATCTACTATTTTAAACAGTAATACATAACAGCTTTCAAAACTTTATATATTTAGATCATGTCCTAAGACAATTTCCATTAGTGACTCAACATACCTGTGTAAGAAAATGATTTACATGGGTTTTAAAATTATTATACACAGTGAAGGGCAGGATGTTGCCGGAAGAATAGCATAAGAGGGAAAAAAAAAGTCATGCTATTCTCATCTGAGCTCTCTCATTAATTTTTTTTTTCATAAACTAATGATATTGAACTGTGTCTGCAAGAGTTTATGCATTGTACTCCTGCCACACAATAGGCTCTTTAAATAACTGCATGAATGTGCAGGCGCACAAGAGTGTAGTAAGCAGATATATATTTAGTATATACTACACAGGAATGGTGGGCTGCTGTATGGGGATTTATAAAGATTATCCCGAGAGGGGTACACTGCTTTGCAGTGGACAGGAAATAGTGGTATTGTACTACGTAAAGTCGCATGTGTTTCACGTGTATCTGACAGTAAATACTGTAGTAAATTGCCTAATAATAATGGTGGGTTATACCATTTGTTCCTATACATGAGCCGATGTTTGTCTGATGTATGTGAACATCAGTTCGTATGATGTGAGGAATTACCTAGCTTTATTTTATTCAAAAGTTTACTATTTTTTATCTGACATGTTAGTTTAATATCTGTATACTGTTATTTTTGCCGTTATCGTGCGCTATATGAACTGACTTCACATCTTATTCTCACAATTTCACACACTAGTGAGAGTGATATGGCGGTCTTTTCAAACTGGCTAATGCAAACTTTCAAATGGATTTTAGCAGACTGCAAGTTTAAAAATGTAAGTTAAAACCACCTGATAATGAAAACATACCTTTCATTTCACTTTAATATAATTACTTTTAATATTATATTTTCTCTTTACATTTAAGTAAAAAAGGCAGGCTGTTCTTAAAAAATGTTCCCACTCTAGTTTCATAAACAGCTGCCAGTTCCAGGACTGCTCATTAATGTCTAATTATTGCGAAATTCCCATCTTTCCCTTCTTTCAAAACCTCCATCCAAAGTGTGTGCTCTTGCTTATATTAGACACTATGAACACACACACTCACAGCTAAAGAAGGAACAAGAATTTGGCATTCATAAGCACACAATAAAGCATGTCAGGTTCAAAGCAGACGCGGAGTCTGGAATCCGACACGTTTTAGCGCCTCGTGTTTTCGAGAATTTGAAAAGAAATGCCTAATTAATGACAATGCCTGTAAAAGCATCATATCCCGAAAAGCCAGTGTAAACATTTCTGCTTTGCAGTGGAGAGGAAATAGTGGTATGTTTGCGTTCTTGCATGTGACTGATGAGGCTCCAGACTGCAATGTGACCCTGCGTGTGTGAATAAACACGCTAATGGAACAGGTCGGTGTGTTTACATCCTTTGATATCTGTCCGGATCCTGTGCTCGGTACTGCACACTGTCACTTCTGTGCTTGTGCCCTTTCTAGAAAATCACTTTACACATGAAGCTTTGAGAATGATTTGAGAATCAGAATTGAAATGATCAAACAATGAGGGTGTCACAATACCAAAATATAAACTCAACCTGTGCAATTCCCTTTTAA
The DNA here is from genome assembly GCA_039654325.1 of Tandanus tandanus. NCBI lineage: Eukaryota > Metazoa > Chordata > Actinopteri > Siluriformes > Plotosidae > Tandanus > Tandanus tandanus. Next base: position 6,776,245 of record JBCNYH010000004.1, read on the forward strand.
GACGCAATGTCCTGGCAATGCTGGGTCACGTTAATGAGGAAACAGCTGAAGAACCATTCAATACAAAACATACTAAAAACACTTTTTGAGGAAGTTTTTAAAAAAAAAACAGGGAAGTGAATGAATCTAGTACTGGAACGTGTGTAGGCTGTGAGAAAAAAGCAACAGACCTGAATTTTTGGTTCCATGTCTCACTGCTCGGGGGCGTGTGAGTCACTACACAGAGATTTAACAGGCTAAAAAAAGCCTTGTTCCTTTAAAAAGTATCGCTTTGCAAATTCAGCATGCTGATCTTTAATGCGCTAGATTTGGACAATGCTGCTCACCGGTTTAACGACAGAAATAAATGAGAATAAATGCGATTATTTCATGGTTTTATATTTATATAAATGCTATTATGCATACAAACAAGGCATGCTGACTAACCAACTGCTTACTTTACCGTTCAACCATTTTTAAATAGACCATAAATATTTGATATGTTCATAAATAATTCATGCAAGTGAATAAGCCGCAAGAGAGTATTTTCTACAGTTCATGCATAGAAACATGGAGTTGCTGAAATACTCCTTTTTTCATCATTTGAAAGGATCTTCTACAGCCTTTTTATTTCGGTACGCTAAAATTTTTTGCTAGCAAGAACTAGAACGAGCAAATCAAGGTCCATTCGATGTGAAACCGATGATATAAGGAACAAAGCATAAGGATTTAGGCTGATTTCTAATTTATCCCACCCTCGTGATGTAGATTATTCATTCATATAAAAATGTTCATTCTAGCTTTTCTGTCTCTGATATCAGTGTCAGAGGCTCATTAGCAGAAAGTAGCCTTTAAGTTGTGCCTCTAAATTGGCTTTCACACTATAACAGGTTGAAGTAACGAGAGCTCGACAGAATGAACTGACAACAAATGAAGCAAAATGAATGTACAAGGAATGACGACATCAAAACGGTTTGATAACTTATCATTAACAAACCATAGCAAATGCTGAACAAATAACAAATGAAGAGATTGCTTGCAAAAACATATAAATCCAATTGTTTTAATTATGTGAAAAACAACTTTTTATTTTAAAGCTTCTGTAAAAAGTATTTATTTTTAAAGCTACAGAATTTTTTTTTTACAGCTACTGGAATTTTATTTTAAAGCTACTGAAAACCTACTGGATTTTTTTTTTTTTTTTTTTTTTTTAAGCTACTAGAAAAGGTTATTTTTTAAAAAGCTACTGGAAAAAGTTTTTTTTTTTTTTGTAAAGCTACTTAAAGGTTTTTCTCATAATTAAAAAAATTGGACTTATCTGTTTTTGCAAACTCTTCAAATGTTTTAACGGATGGATAACATGGATATCAGGGTTAAGCAAAGCTCCTTCTTTCCCCAGTGAATGTAGGTTATACTTTATGTGAAAACAGCATGGCTGAAAAGACCCAAATATCTCAAGGCACAGAGAAAAAGGCCATCCAGTTACCTTCCTGTCTTCATATATCAACCTTAGACATTAATTAGAGCCTTGCTGAGGCAGAGGCGAGGTAAGATGATGGCTCGGGATGAGATAAATTACCATTAGCTTCACATGGCTTGCTTATAAGCGGAATTGGAAAATGCTTATAAGGCTCATGGACAGAGTTGCACAGCAGGTGATGGCGGCGAACAGAGAGGTGTGACTATACCTCACATACATCACCATGGCAACACTAAATCTGTGTCAACTCATACCCTGAGAGTATCTCAGCACTCTCTGCAATGGGATAGAATTGTTTTAATAAGGCGAAATGAAAAAATGCTTATGCAGCATGTTGGTATTTTTGGTTTTCAATCTCAAGACCAAAAACTGCATGACCAAACCAGTACTCATTTCTAATTTAAGCAGCACTTATAAAGGATCTTATTAACTGAAGCCCTAAATGATTTAGTTACAGTGTTTCTTGCTGATTTCCTGAAATATACCATAAATCAAAGGAACAGCCAATGTAGACATCAGACCACTAAGCAGAACTCTGAAGTTAAAATATACTTCTCGGGATAAATTTTGCAGAAGCTGAATTAATATAGAAATATAAATAAAAAACATTTTTAATGACCTCTATAGGCAAAAGGCAACTGTTAGTGACATATACAATACAGAAATAGGTTGTATTACCTAGTGGTGGATTGTTGAGGCAGTTGAGGATTAATGGTCTTGCTTAAGGGCCCAACAGTGGCAGATTGGCGGTACTGGGGCTTGAACCCCTAACTTCCTGATCACGGAGCCACCACTACCCCTTTTACCTGGGGTAGTTTTTAATGGGTTTCCAAGTGTTGTCTAAAAGTTGGTGTCTGATTACACACTTCACTGCCTAAACATGTCACATCACTACCCGGACTTAAATGAGCAACCAGGCAAAAGCATTTAATTGGATAATTACTTCTGCAATTAATGTTTCAGCTGGCAACATGTTATATAACCTTAACTGATGCAGTGAGTACCTTCTCATTTCTTAAACAACCATGTCGGAAGACACATTCAGTGGTTTCAGAGGGGTCAGTTTATGGAGCTCCACCAAGCAAATAAAACAACTAAGGAGATTAATGAAATGAAAAAAAAAATGGGATAAGAACTCTTATTCAAACCTGGGCGGATAGTGCAGAAACTCACGTGGTTCGAAAAAATAAATCCCGAATGACTGTGTAGTTGAATCAGTTATAAAAAATTGAATCTGGACAGTAGAATTCATGGCTATATTTCATAGTGGAGGCAAGAGCATTTTCACAACTTGCAAGATTGGGACTAAACAGCTGTGTAGCCATAAGAAAGCCTTTGTTATTAAAAAGTAATCAGAGTAAACGGCTTCAGTTTTCTAGAGAGCATAAAGATCAAACTCTGGAGCAACTGACAAGGGTCATGTGATCTGATAAGCTCAGATTTACCCTCTTCCATCATGTTGGGCGTGTCAGAGTAAAATGCAATACACCCATTATGCATAGTATGCATAGCACATACATACTGTACAAGCCTCTGGAGGCAGTGTTGTGATCTGGGGATGTTATGGTTGGTCAGGTCAAGGCTCAGCAACACTGACTTATAACATAAAGTCCGCTGATGACCTGAGTGTACTGAATAACCAGGTTATCGCATCAATAGAGTTTTTTTTTCTCTGACGGCATGAATATACAATTCCACAAATAATGGAAGAGTGGTTCAAAGAGCATCCGATGTCCTTTCCCACAAGTATTGGCACCACAGAGTTCCACCTTAGTGAAGGTGTTTGGTGTGTGCCGGAGAAGACTTTATGAAGTGGTTCGGCTCGCTCCTCCTCAACACAAAATCTTCAGATTCATTGAAAAACGGATACAACTCTGGACTGAAATAAAATACGAGTGCACAACTTGCTCGGCAGGTCAGTGTAGATCCATATAGAACAGTCTGTACAGTAAACCGTGAGCAAGTGTGTGAGGGAGTGATTTCGGGCAGCTCTTAGTGCTACGGGTACTGGATGTGAAAAGGCTTAATCCATATTTTTTTTTGTCATGATTTTAAAATGTATTAACTGAGCTTGTTGATCTTTACTCTGAGTGCCTCTGATAATCTCACTATCCTCACTACACCTCATTGTAACTCATCAATCTTGTATAGGCTTCATATTATTTGTTCTTTTTTTTTATTGCTCTTATGGAGTATTTTCATTGCTGCTGTTGCTCTTTGGTTTGATATTTAATGGTCCTGACTTGAATTTCTGTAAAGCTGCTTCGAGATCTCTGCTGTTAATATATCAACCCGTATGCTGTTTAAGGCAATGGTCCATTAACAGAGTAAATTAATTGAAGCTATCTGGCTGCCTATTAAGTTTTGTATTGACTAAAGCTCTGGATGGTGTTAGAACTAAATGTTAGAACTGAAGATCATTTTCTGTGCATCTGACAGGATGTTTTTCTTTCAATGTCCTCCAATACTATTTCAGCTTAATATTGGTTTTAAATCCAGATTAGATTAATACTTGAATACTCTTTGCATCTGCTGCAATATATTTTGTTCCCTAGAGGTTTTTTTTTTTTTTTTTAAAGAATTTGCAGTAATTTGTTGTAATTCACTGTAAATAAATTACAAAGGGTTTTTTTTTTAACATGTTTCATTATAAAATTCTTATCTGGACTACTAGGAAATATTTAATCACATTCACTTATCAGTCAGGGTCATGAGGGAAGCTGTACTCAATACCAACTGACGTTGGGCAAGAGGCAGGGTACACCCTGAACTGGTTTCCAGTCTGTTGCTGGGCTAACACAGACACAACCAGCCAGCCACACTCACATTTATACCTATGGTCAATTTAGAGTAGCCAATTCACCCGATGGGCCCATCTGTACCCAAAGGAACCTACACAAGCACAGGGAGAACATGCATACCCTACACAGAAAGGCCCTTAGTCGATATTCAAACCTTTACATTCTTTCTGCGAGGCGACTATGTTAACACCATAGCACCTAACTATAAATATAACATATACAACAAGCGCAAACCTCCCCCGAGCTTAATAAAAAAGTCCACATCACCCCCCCAACAAGGCCCCCCCCCCCCCTTTGGACCTTCTGCAATAACTTTAGAAAAAGCATCCTATTTCGGAATGTTAAATAATCCTTTAAAAAATTCCAGGATTCAGAATTTGATCTAGATCCTGTCTAAAATTTAATGAAGGCTTTCTTGTCCAAAGCCCCGCCTCTGGTAGAAATTTCATGAAAATCGGCTTATACATTTTTGCATCATCCTGCTAACAAACAAACAAACAAACTGAAGATAAAATGTAACTTTCTTGGTGGAGGTAATATTTTCACTCACTTGTCGAACCGCTTAATCCTATTAGAGTCACAGGAAAGCTGGAGCTCAGCTAACAATGGGCAAAGACGGGGTAGACCCTGAACAGCTTGCCAGACCATCGTTGGGCCAGGTAATATTCTAACTTAATTTATTATTCTCTATAACCTCATTTAATGAAAATAATTTTAAAAGGTAGATCACATAAAATAAATAAATAAATAAAAACAATGCAGTTAACCAGACTCATAAAAAAGTGTGAACTTCTTTGTTTAAATATAAGGTATGAATGTGGTCAGACAAAATCATGGTCCTCGGGCGCAGGTAAAGTTCAAATGAATAGAAAATCATACATACATTAACTGGATTGGGTCTCTGTTAGTAATCTGACACTGGTACTGCCAGACTTCCAGCATAACACTGACTGTGAAACCCGAGTTTCAAAATGAATCTGTTCAGATCTCCTGTCTCTCTGCAATGCAGCACAGTTGGCCATGTATGGACTAGTTGTGCACGCCTCGTGTCACTCTCCTTCTCCATCCCTTTCTCTATCTGGAGTCATGCATCGACTGTAATTCGCTGAATTAAACACGGGACAGATGTCTGAAGCAAACCGATCGAGCCTTTTTAACAGACCACGGAACTTAAGTCAATGGTTGAAAGAGCTGGCCAAGTAGAAGGAGATAACCAATAAAATAAAAATAGAACTAATAAATCCAGGTCATGTAAAAAATAAATAAATAAATAAATAAATAAAAAAAGCTGCATGTCAATAAATCAGGAGGTGCTTTTGGAGTCAGCATTTTTGCTCAGTTATAAATTACAGTGTTATATAACACGTCACTGTAGAATTATTTATTCTGAGTGATACGAAGGTGTTGATTAAAAACATAGATATGCGTTAAAATGCAGATATTTTCTGTAAGAAAACATAAATACATCATTTTTGGAAGGATTAAGATCTAGTCCTAGAACTTGGAACCAGAGGGAAAGTTGTAATTTTAGGTTTGCTTACCCTCTTCAGGTTGGAAACATTACACTATTATTATTATTATTATTATTATTATTATTATTATTGTTGTCGTTATTATTATTGTAAATTTATTATTATTATTATTATTATTATTATTATTATTATTATTAAATAAGGGTAAGACGAAAGGCTGCACAGCAAAATCCCCGGTGTTGAGTGAACACCCTGAGTGCTGAAATAACATCCTACAGTGTATATACCCATCCAACTGTATGGGTATATACACAACACTTTGGGTGTTAATATGATACTCGGGATTTTACTGCATGGATGTTTTTCCTACTGACTACAAGAGACAGGAAAAAGAGAGAGATTGAGAAAACTAATTATTAAGTAATATAAAATTATTTGTTTTTTTGCAAAACATGAAACAACTATAAAACCATAAAAAGTGTTATCTTTTAATACATAAAAACTATTAAATGTGCAGATTTCTGTGGTATTAAAGTAATGTTTCGGGCATGTCCAACCGGGAAGAGACCTCGGGGACGACCCAGAACATGCTGGAGGGACTACGTCTCTCGGCTGGTCTGGGAACGCCTTGGCGTACCCCCCGAAAGTGCTGGAGGAGGTGGCTGGGGAGAGGGACGTTTGGACCTCACTGCTTAGGCTGCTGCCCCCGTGACCCGACCCCGGAACAAGCGGAAGAAGATGAATGAATGAGTGACAATGCTACAGGACGACTGGGTATTAAAATAAAATAAAACAAATAAATAAAATAGAGGTTAGCTAGCTATCTATTAAACTAGCATAGGTAAGTTGTGCTAGTAATTATAGATCTTGAGAGGTGGGTTTTTATACAGATAAGATGGTAAGATTAACTTATTGCATCACTGCACTGATTTAAAATCATCATCTATGTTCAACCCATGACATTTGTAGGTCAAGTGTATATACGTCTTTTTTGTCCTGCAACAATGAATATCATATGATTTGACTTACGGACCTGTCCTAATTTCTCCATGACAGACGTACAACGAAGTCCATCTCATCCAAACCTATGACAACCTCCTCTATTGTAGCCTCGCTAAAAAAATTGCAGATTATTTGTAAACAGGTTAGATGGAGTACAGCTGCTTAAAAGTTTACCAGCAATCACATTACCTTTAAAAATCACTTTATATAATTGACATGACAAAGCAAGGTGTTAAAACCAACTGGTTTCTTAAGTCTGAAACAACACTTGACTGTGATTCTTATTATATTCCATCCATCTATAAATTACACTTCCATCTGCTAGCACACACATGCTTATCCGCAATCCTCAAAGCATCTGTAGGGGATTTTGCGTTTCAATACTGTTTGCATTGCTAGCTATTGGAGAAGAAATTGCACTCAATGCCTTTTTTCTTGCAGTGACTGAGAGAATGAATGAGAAGCTTTCCAAGGTCTAAAAGGACAGAAATAAGATAACATGGATAACTTTAAGTACTACCTATAGCCAAAATAGTGCCATCACTTCACCTTCATTCAGAACCAAAGAGAAATAGACATATATCAGCTTTATTTACCTGAAAATTACAGACAGTGCATGAAACTCTCTACTGCCCGTGCAGTGATGCATATATTCAAGTACTCCACGGAGAGCCTTAATAAAGGTAAGTAAAAATTACCAGCAGTGCTCTGACATTTTATCATCAGTAATATCAGTGTTACTACACCAAAGCAGTGCTGTAAAACTAATGAACTAATTTTGTTTGTGTTTTTTTTTTCTGCTGATGTAATGAAGATTCTGGGAGAGGTGCTCACATCATTGGCCATATTTCAGTTCTGCGCAGATCCGGATACAAGCCCCGATTTATTTTGCTGAATAACGTAAGCAGAATGACGCCCTATGAATCTCCATCCTGTAGGCCATGGCTTTACGATTAATTACTGGTCTTCAGAGCTTTCCATGTTGTGATAACATGCCAGGATTCAGTCAGTGGCTAAATTAATCTATAGACTGAATTACTTAAAATTAAGGAAATTAAAGCTTGAATGTTAAAATTGTTAAAATGTTAAACCTATAAAAGCCTGGGTTCGAGTCTCTGGCTCGGGCGTTTCTGTGTGGAGTTTGCATGTTCTCCCCGTGCTTGCGTGGGTTTCCTCCGGGTACTCCAGTTTCATCCCTCTGTCCAAAAACATGCACAGTAGGCTAATTGGCTGTTCCAAATAGCCACCTAGGTGTGAGTGTGAATGGCTATGTGAGTGTTGGCCCTGTGATGGCCTGGCGAGCTGTCCAGGGTGTACCCCGCCCTCGCTCAGAGTCGGCTGACATGGGCACCAGCCTCCCCGCAACCCTAATTAGAATTAAGTGGCTTCGAAAATGAATGAATGAATAAATAATTAAACCTATAATATAATATAATATAATATAATATAATATAATATAATATAATATAATATAATATAATAATAGTACAGGGAAACAGCATGATCTGGTTATTCTGCTACCTGCTAAAAAACAAATACATTATTTCAAGTGGATAACGTATAATAAAACAATTATGCACATCAGTTGAATTGAACAGTCCCCTTGGTGTTTCGTAACTGTCACTAACAGAGACATCTGCGTCATCTTCAGGGAATAATTGTTAAATATAATATATGTGGGATTTTTTTGTTTTGTTTCGATTTTTTTCCAAAAAAAATCGTAAAGTAAAGTAAAGTAAAAATAAAGAAACAATTTAAAAATTAAAAATGCGACTATATGGAGGGACGATGGCTAAAAATAAACCTAATAAGAGTTTAACATAATGTCAATATATTGTGCCAATGTGCTGTGTTACTGTATGTATAGTCTGGGTTCTAGGTTTCATATTCATCTCTACTAACCATATAAAATGAGGTTTTATTTCTTAAAAAAGTATTTTACATTTAATTATTTGGCAGCTTATAAAATACCATATATATATCACCTTTATACCATTTTGTTTCAATTGGGTTTATATATATATATATATATCATGCATACATCCTAATGAGGCCATGAGTTACTAAATCAAGGTCATAAAACATGTAACTGTGGTTTAGATGAGCATATCACATACAGTATAAGTTCAATGGGGCTTGAACCCGTGACCTTCAGATCAGTTAGTCAGCACCGTACCACCAGTCCACCACTGCCCCAGACAGTATAAGTTGATCTCTAATACTATAATATGATGGAGATGCAAATCATAGAATGATTGAAGATCACTGAATAATGGTGATGATAAATATGCCATTGTAATACAGATTCTAAAACTGACTCTCATTGTTAATTAAGATAAACCATATTTCCCTGAATAAAAATTTACCAACTCAACAATAATCAAACAGTACTGTTTCAAATGTCCGACTAAACTTCACTACAGTTTCTACAGTCTCCCAACCAGCTTTTAGATCAATATATCAACAATAAAAATGTCTCACATGTGTAATTACTACTAGGTACGTGATTTTAACAATACGGCATGAGTTTTTATTATTTTATTACCATTTACGGAATTTGGCAGACAAATTTTCCAGATTTTTTTTTCTTATACAACTGAGCAAGAGAGGGTTAAGGGCCTTGCTCAGGGGCCCAACACTGGCAGCTTGGTGATATTGGTTCTTGAACCGCCAACCTTCAAATTAGCAACCTAGAGCCTTAACCACTGAGCCACCTCTTCCCTATCATAGCAGTTTGTATAAGTTTGTAATTGTAAGTTAGTAACAGCCCAAGCTCTGTACATTTGGTTCTATACACAACACCCAGGCAAAGCCTGAACACAGACAGCACAGAGCCTGTCTCGCTGCCCCCATATCATAATCATATGCATAGAGTACAGTGAGTCATTTTAAAATAAGCATATTCTATTCTAAACATAGCATAGACTCAGGATGTGCCATCCAGTTCTTTCTAGCTTTTGGAAAACTGGATTTAGCTTTTGACAAAAAAAAAAGGATTTGTATTCAGTGAGCCAAAAAGGGTGGATTTTCAAATATCTGTGCATGTCCTACGGCATCCTGGTACAGAACCCAAGGAAAGTTAAAAAAACAGAAAATCAACACTAAAAGAATTTTTTTTGCTATGGGTTCACATTCCCTTTATAAAACATACACATTGCATTAACTTCTATATTAAAATGCCTGCTGGCAATTGTACATTGTGTTTTACTAACAAAAAAGCTTTAGCTATGCCTTCTGTTTGTATCTCTGTATCAGTGTTAGTGTAAAGAGGTGTGAACTGTTTGTTCAGCAAGGGGCACATGACCCCTTTCTAATCACCCTGTTCACCAGCAGCTAAACACAGAATACTCTGCATGCAGAAAGTCAGCCATCTTATAACATCTTATAACAGACTTTCAGCAATAACTAAATAAATGTTATGCGATACATTATATAGATTCAGGCACTGAATAAAAGCAGAGCTCCCTGTGAATTTTTTGTGGGCTTTTTTACTTATTTATTAATTTTATCCATTCATAATCAATTATTCTTCAGAAGTTTTAATTTAGGCAAATGTAGGCCATGTTCTCTGAATTCAATAAAACTATTAAAAAATTGTATTGCACAACAGCCAATCAGCATTGGAATGCATACAAGCACTTAACGGACAGACGTTCAAGCCTAACAATGCAAAACTTATTTCTTTTTCTTCTTCTTTATTGTTTATTTTTACAAGGACGATGAGCTGCGTGGATTTTAGCCAAATCTTCCAACTTGTTTAAAATTTTGCAAGTCAATTGTTTAAGTATGATGTGCCCCTTGGCCGGGCTGAAGGGTGCTCCACTATTATTAATTAATTCATTCATTCATTCTCTAAGTCGCCTAATCCTAATTAGGGTTGTGGGGGAGGCTGGCACCCAATCTCAATCAGAGGGTACACCCTGAACAGCTTGCCAGACCCTCACAGGGCCAACACACATACAACCATTCACACTCACACCTAGGGGTGATTTGGAACAGCTGATTAGCCTACTGTGCATGTTTTTGGACTGTAGGAGGAAACTGGAGTACCCAGAAGAAACCCACGCAAGCACTGGGAAAACATACAAACTCCACACAGAGATGACCCTAGCCCAGAAATCGAACCAGGGACCTTCTTGCTGTGAGGCGAACGTGCTAACCACTGCACCAATGTGCCGCCCCGCTGCACTAATAATTTCTTTATATTGATTTAATAAGGGGGCAGTGGTGGCCTGGTGGTAGGGTGCTGGATTACTGATCCCAAGGTCAGGGGTTCAAGCCCCACTATCAGCGG
>JBCNYH010000004.1:6808009-6824934 GCA_039654325.1 Tandanus tandanus
CATTTGATAACCCAGTTAGCTGCACTGGGGGGGACAGCAGTGACAACCCACTGATAGTGGGGCTTGAACCCCCGACCTTGGGATCAGTAATCCAGCACCCTTCCACCAGGCCACCACTGCCCCAGTTTTAGTATATTCTACACAAAAATATAAGAACTAAAATTAGATTATTATTTTTATTTTATTTTAAAAGCATTACAATGACCTTGTCATCACAATGTTCACATATGCTTCAACAGTGTCTCTTAAAACTCATTCAGAGTTCAAATAAAGTGCTTTCTTTACATTTAAAAATGCTAGCACCATATCGCTTAGCTTCCTTTGTATTTTTCGTGACTGCATTTTGATGAATTTTTAGGATTTCAGAAACAGTTACTGTAGCAAACTGAGTGTTTTTCAGCTGTTTCTATTCAGGCTTCATCCAATCAGGAAAATGTCTATAACCCTTCCAGATTGCACTATACCTCATTATTATATACTGCTAGCAAAATTGCTCCAAAAGACAAAAGCTTAATCAATTCCGAATCACGAACAGCTGAACACATCAACACATGAACTGTCTCCCAGTATAAAGAAAGAGGTTTTAGTTTCTGGGCTATCATTTCACATTACCAGCTGTCATATAAATCTGCTTCTCCCCTTAAAATATTTCACAATTTAAAAGCTGCATATAAAACAACGTTGATAATATTGTTCACTCTGAACCAAAAGTACAGAACACAGTGTACTTTCATAGTGATATATTAGCACCGGCACATGTAGCGATGTCTAACACTACCGAGTCAACAGAAAAGTGTGTGTGTGCTTGTGAGGTAGAAAAAAATAATAATACAAGAGCTTCTAAAGAACGAAGGAAAAGGCAGACTGAGTTCAGTACTTGGGCACGGATCTGCTGCTGCCTGCCACGAAGCCATTTCAGAGCTCGTAAGTCACACTAACAGGAATAAACTCAGTTCGCTGAGATAAATTGGTTTGCCAGTGTTGGCTCGGGTACCCTGCCCCGTTGAGAAAGCGCACATGGCTCGGTGTGAATGCCAGGACACAAACCAAAGCCACTAAGCATCACAGAGGTCTCTGACGGCGCTCTGTAGGATTATTCTCTTTAATGCTTAAACCATAAAGGCATGCTTCAGAAACACACTGCACTTTTAATGAGGTTGGCATTCGTGATTGGCACATAGCCTCAGAGTTCTTAAAAAAAAAAAAAACATTGGGGACTTATGGCCCTGTTCACAGCATACCTTATACCTCTTCAGTCTTGGAGCCCTGAGGCGCCGACGGGGTCACAGGCAAATTCTAGCACCCCAGCCACCCGTTGCTAGAAGTCTAGAGAGCAAAACTGGTTGTGCTTCCTCTCTGTAACGGTTGATATCAGTCACAGCAACACTAGACAGTGAGGTGTTGTATGTGAAAGTGGGCGGATAGCGCTTTCCTCCATGTTTCTTATACAGCCCAGTATAACGAGCCTAATTTGATGATTTACTGATTGACTAGAAGTAAATGATATCTGAAACAGCCCAGTTAGCATCATCTCTAATACTAATCTGGCTTCTACTTGCATCCTGTCATTATTATTCAAAAAGTATTGGCTTTGTCTCAAGTGATAATCAAGTAAAGAAAAAGTCTGGCTAGAGGAGTCTGCCAAGAAGATGAGCGAGACAGTAAAAGCTAAAGCTGTAAATAAGAACAGCCTGACATACTGTGTTCTCTATAAAGAAATGGTACTGCAGCTAGTGCCAAAAAAGCATGCATGCATCTCCAGTAATGGTTAAAGAACGGCTCTCTTCCAAGAAGGTCTGGCATGCAGACACTTATCTTACTGCGTATATACTTGGAATGACACGGCTGCTGTATAGGGGGGCGTCTCCTACTCTTGTAGTACACTATGTTCTGCTCATGCAGGCAGTGCTACATGATCTAGGCCAGGACCTGCTTTCTTTAGAGCGAACGCAAGGCGTCCCACACTATTTGTGTAAGGGCCTATAAGTGGAAGCATGGAGGATGAGTCTGTTGAGACGCATGTGGTTCTGTGCTGAGGAGATTTTGGAAATACGATCAGTGTATTAAGCGTGGAATGCATCATTGGAATAAACTTCTACAGGATAATGTTATACAAAAATATCTGAGGCTCAGTTTTTCATATGTGTTAACAGGTTTTTAGGCTTCGTGGATGTTCCGCAACAATGAATATAACTTAAACCTAGAGTTGATGACATGGCATACTTTAATAGTTAATACAGAATTGGAAAAGTTGGTAAACTTCAACAGAATCTGAGGCTAAATTGTTTCAAGGACGTTCCACAACACTAAATTTAGCTAATCTCAGATAATAAATTATGATGGGATGTACTTTAATGAACAGAAAGTTGTAATGATTGTCAAACATTAGCACGGTGTGAGGTGATCTAATTTTGTGGATGTTCCTCAACATTAAATGTATTTACAAACAGATAAAAAGTGTGACCTGCTTCACTTTAATGGTGCCCATTCGAATGCTAATGTATTTTATCTTCCATTATCAGTTCATTTTGGGTACAAAGGTTTCACGATGAAACCACCCCAGAACCCAGGCCTAAGCTATCTTTTATTCACGTTTGTTTTGGATCTGTGTCTGTTAACAATAACAATGACAAGACTGCGTGACCGAAGGAAAATTCTTTTAAATGTGCAATAAGTAACCCTGGGTTTACACTGGGGCACGATGTCCGCGATGTACAGGATTCAAAAACACATGGAGCTCCACGATTTATGAGTGCGCTTGAAGCATGATTGGGGTATAAAAAGGAGGCAGGGTGCATCCGAGAGTTGAGACCTGATCAAGTTCATCAAGATCCCCTACGATGGCACATCACAGTCTGTTATGCCCTGTTAAGGTCTGTTAATCTCTACTATGCTCTACTACAGTCTCCACATTCTATCACCAATGGCGTCAAATCGTAATACATCGCAATGATCACACCAAACGTTTTGACCGTCAAACATTTTGGCACGATCACCATGTTCACCACAGATCCATTAAGTTACCTCAAGATCATCAAGATTCGACCTTGATGCTCCCCACGCTCATCATGATTCTCTCAAAGATCGCCGACAAGTAATGCAACAATGATTCGTTGAAAGTGGGATCAGCTGCTAAGAAACAGAAGGAAGCATTCAATTTTGAGAGAGAGAGAGAAAAAAAGATGGCGATATATACTAACATCATTGTGGTCATTAAGACTTGCGTACAGGAGTAAGCAAATGATGTCAGAAAGATACTGTGGCCAGTTCCATTTTATATCCATCAGATAACCCTGTATTTCATGTTAATTTAATATATCGGGTAAGTAAATATTCTTCTTTAAAACAGGAGCACCATACTTAAAAACAGTGACTTGATTTTGGATGGCTTGGCCATCTGTCCATCTGATGTTCTTATTCATTGCGATGCTGATTGGCTGTTATGAACCCTGATGCTGATTGGCTGTTATGTACTACTTTGCAAATTGGTTGTTGTGTATCATAATGCTGATTGGCTGTTTGCTCTTTGGCAGGAACTTGATGCGATGCAAGTCACAACTACATCCAAACGACATCAAATTATAAAATCAAATTATAATTTTCCTATACTGAACAATCTACTCCGTTTTAATTATTCCTTGCTTATGCTATTAATTGAGAAGGGTGCCAAAAATTCAGGAGAACAGACTCCAATACAATAGCTGACCCTGTTGGCTTGGTTTGTTCCTCATAATAATCCAAGAACAGAAAGAGCCTTGCGATTAATATAATTTCTACAGGATATGTGATGCAGGACAATGGTTTCCATGGGAACCATGGACCTAGTCAACCCAGTACATCATATTTATTTTGCCAGGCCACTTTGGTTTTGCCAAGAAACCGGGTATGAAACATAAATTGCATGAAAGCAATTTAAACACAGAGGGTAGACTGCTTCAGCATTATTATAAAGGTACACACTATTGTTGTTTATTTATTTTATTTATGTATCAAGTGATTTAGAATGTAATGTCTGGTTCCATTTAGATGTAACTCTAGTACTTTATTACAATATCAGTTACAGATTAACTTGCACAAATACATATGATCCAGCTGCTTTTACAACTTAAATGTCTTAATGCACTCACACCACCAGCCCAGATTATTATCATATTCATGTGAGTACACTGGAGGTTTTGTTTCTGGGAAACGCAGGCCAGTGCAAAGAACAGAGAGTTGAAATGGTAAATAGGAACACAATGTCTAAGCACTAAGTAACCCCTACTAGCTTTGTTAACTGTCACTCAGTTTTCTCATGTTTTAAATGCTTACAATTTACAAACTGCAGGTACTAATTACCAGTTACGTGCAAAAAGCAAGGTGGATGTTACTGAAGAGTCCCCGAGATGGAGCATTGAGGGAACTATTCAATTCAGCAACACCCACCGGGCCTGAGGCATATAACTGTTTTAGTATACACTACACGGAAACATAAAAAGCAAACTAAAACAACTTTTTAAAAATATATTTTTACATTATTTAACCATGACAAAGGCAGGTCAAGTGAGCTCCAAGCACTCTGAGCAGCGCTCAGCAATGAGTAGCTGATGTTATGTTTATAATCCTATTTTAGAGTTTTAGTATATACTTCATGAAAACATAAAAAGAAGCAAACTAAAACAATATTTTTATGGTTGATATTTTCATATTTTAATCAGGACAAAGGCGGGTCAGGTGAGCTCTGCATGCTCGGAGCCAAGCCAGTAGCTTAAGGCATGTTTTTAAACCCATGCAGAGTTGAAGTATATACAATAAAGCAAACTCAGTAACAGCGTGTTTTCAGGATCATTTAAAGTTTTAGTATATACTACACAGAAACATCAGGAAGGTAAAACTTGATTTTTACGGTATTTTTTGCATTTTTTTAAGCCGAATAAAGATGATGCTGCTTGTTTCAAGTAACTGTCACAATCTGTGAGTAATGGTCATTTTGATTCAAGCGTTATCCTCAGAAACTATGTTTGTTGGTCCGGATTTACTTTCCTTAATCTATTAAACAGATTTAGGTAATCTATAATTTTTCTGTAGCTTTTATTGTAATTTTATACTGGCAGATGTTTCAATGATCCTGTGCATTTTTGAGCAAGAAAAATGCAGTCAATCCTAAGAAAATTGATAAGAAAATTAATAAGAAGTGACGTTAGCACTACACCTTTCCAACCTAAAGATCTGCTATGAAAAACCTCTGTGGCAAGCAGCCAAAGTAGCAAAACAGGCCATACTCTCAAGATGGGAGTGATAACATACACTTACTAGCCAATCGGGAGGCCCTGTAAGTTCAGATATGCAGTAGAGGGTGGATAGCTCTTTCCTCCTACTGTGTTGCACAGGCCAGTGATGCAGCATGAACAGCAGTACGAAATAGATGAATTTGACTGGATTCAGGTTGCCCAGAAAGTTTTTGTTAGCTGTTTGCTAGGTGTTGTGTGTTGTAGCTGTAGAACTGAATAATACAGACACTATTTCAATGAAAAATTACCTCACAAAATTTTTCACAACACCAGTTTGATAGCATAGAGTGAGGCAGTTTTTCTAAGCATTTGCACTGCTGGTCTGATTCGAGGCATGACCTTTAAATGAATGTGTGCAACAGCAAAGCAAGTGAAAGCAGTGCTAATGAAATTCTCTTTCATGGTCAGGCTCAAGGCTGATCAAATGCAAGTCACAGTATTTAATAGTCTCTTCCATATCCTTATGCAAAATGATGCATGTATATTTTACACTGAATTAATTGTACATACACATTATTTGGTAATTCTAGTAACTGTTTTACAAATGAATAAAAAGTATATGTTATATGATATGTTATGTCTTAAATAAATATAACAAATAAGATCATGTACAAAATTTCTGATATTGTATGTCATATAAAGGAAATAAAACTGTTATAATTTAGTTTTTTAAAGTTGTGCCTAAAAGGAGAAATGGGTCCGCCCTCCCATGGGCTTACCACCTGTGGGAGGGGCTATCGGGGTGAGGTGCAATGTGAGCCATATAGCAGCCGAAGGCGTGGGTTCTGCCGGACCGAGAGCGGATCGACAGACGGATCGGTGCAGCCTCTGCTGTAAAGCGGATCTTGTACCGGTCCGTGGTGAAGAGGGAGCTGAGCTGGAAGGCAAAGCTCTCAATTTACCAGTCGATTTACGTTCCTACCCTCACCTATGGTCACGAGCTTTGGGTAGTCACTGAAAGAACAAGATCGCGAATACAAGCGGATGAAATGAGCTTTCTTCGCAGGGTGGCAGGTCTCTCCCTTAGAGATAGGGTGAGAAGTTAGGTCATTGGGGAGGAGCTCGGAGTAGAACCACTGCTCCTCTGCTTTGAGAGGAGCCAGTTGAGGTGGCTCGGGCATCTGATTAGAATGCCTCTCAAACGCCTCCCTGGTGTGGTGTTTCGGGCAGGTCCAACCAGGAAGAGACCCCGGGCGTCGACCCGGAAGGGACTATGTCTCTCGGCTTTTTTGGGAACGCCTCGGCATCCCCGCGAAAGAGCCGGAGGAAGAGACTGGCTAGAGGGATGTCTGGACCTCACTGCTTAGGCTGCCGCCCCCACGACCCGACCCCGGATCAAGCGGAAAAAGATGATGATGAAGATGATGAAGTTTACATCAAAGTTTTTGCCATGCCTTATGGTCCTGTCTCTGCTATTACATGTTATTGGTCAGTTACTCATTGTGTTCACCTGTTTGGTGTTAGCTCTTAATCAGTTTGTCTATTTATGCTGCCATTAAAATCTCATTGAATGATTGTTCAGTGGTCATAATTAGGGTGTGCGTTTAAGTGGCTTTGGTCCAAAAAGTTATTATTATTATTATTATTTATTTATTTATTTATTTATTTTGATTATCAGCAACAAACTTTAAAAAGATTATGCAATTGTGATTATTTCACTGTGGTGTTATCTAGCAGGACTTAAAGGCAACATTATTCCCTGATGTGCCTATTTCTCATTGCCAAGTTTGGTCAGATGTTTTGCTTCATCAACAAATAGTAGTTTGCTGTTTCCTAGTCTATTACCCTTGTGATTTTATCTCATAACTTTTTACGTGTTTACATGGATATGATGGTGATAGCATTGTGCCCATGTATTCCTGGACTCCACAAAATAAAGAGAATATTGGATGTATGCTATGCCTCCCACTACAACATTACAATTAATGCCACTGTGTGAGTGTAATTATTTTCCATTAGCCCTTAATTAACTTTCTTTGTAGAACCTGTGCTGCATAAATAAGCACCTTGAGTTTAAGGAATCTATTATTACCTCCACCACAATATGGAAATTTGGCTGAGGTATTGTAATCACTGCTGTTTGTTTGTTTGATCGTGAACAAAATCCTGACCACCGCAGTGCACAGATTTTCACCAAATACTACCTGAGTCCCAGAGATGACTTGATTTTGGAATGCTGAGGTCAAAAGTGAAGGTTAAAGCAAGGTCAACAATATTTGGAGCTAGAGCGCTTATAACTTCGGAACAAGTGCGGGTTAGGGTTAGGGTTAGGGTTAGGGTTAGTAACATGATGTTTCTATGGAACACTAATCGGGAACCGTATATGGACTTTCAAATAAGAAATATTTTGTTTGACCTTCAGTGACCCTGAGAGGTGAAAAATCAAGGTCACAAAATTCTGAGAACTTAAAACTTTGGAACGAGTGCCGGTAGACATGATGACAGTAAAAAACCATTTGGGCTTTCAAATGAGATAATTAACTGAAACCTTAGGAGGCTTTGAAAAATTAAACCCGGGCCATCTCTTTTTTTCTTTCTTCCTTCCTTCCCTTTTTTTTTTTTTTTTTGCTAATTTGGTCACATTTTCATACTATAGAACACACTGTATGATGAGCGAATGGGTAATTAAAACCAGTCCCCATGTAGGGCCTATTTGCAACATTACCCTGGCTATGTTGTGGAGTAACCTTGCGTCCCTCGAGTGCCCCTCTAGGTATTCTTTTGAACATCATGCTTTATAATAGTGTTAGAGTCATTTCAGTAAGGGTCCATTGAGATTGCTTTGGATTGAGAGTACTATAAAGAACATTCCATTGTTTTATTCATGGGACTCAAGTGAAAAACATTTCAGAATGCTAAACAGAGACTTCTTTCCTAAGAGACCACAGCATGATAGTGATCTGTTCTTTTTTCATTGTTTTACATAAGAAGGTTGGTACAAATTTGCATATACAGTATTGTCGTAGTCAATGACTCCATTTCCTGTACCATTACTTTTCCCAAACATTGGCAGTGAAAAATATTCTAGCTCTACTGAACAGACAAGGAATGTCTTTTTTAATACACACAATGACCTGCTGGATGTTCTAATAAAACTCTCCCTTACTAACTATTTCTTTATTAATTTTAGATAAGAATAGCAAATGATGTCACTCCTCCAAATTCCCAGTAAGCCCACATTTCTAATTGCTTCTTAATTAGGTTAATGATGGTCTTGTGAGTGCACTAGATGCAGTACAAAGTATGACGAACTGGTAACTTTATAATACTTTTACCAGAATTCTTTCTCCTTTAGGGGGAAATCTTGGGTGAAGCTTGCCCTGAGCTGCCCCATATATCATATGTATGACTATGCATTACGACTTGAATTGACATTTTACAGCTGAGAATCCAAGCAAGAGGATGCAAACCAACAACTTCTATCCTAATATAGCACTCAAGACTGGTAAGCAAACATTTTTTAATATTTTGCACTGTTTTCCTTCAGGCATTAATATACAATGGCATCATATTTCTCTCATCAGTGTTCTCATAAAAGGTGAGGCAAGATGCATTATTTTAAAATAAATGCCTAAGTGGAAGCTCTCAATAAAAAAGCATCCTTTAGGGATCGTTGGATTCATAACAATTCTATGTTTGAAATATCCAGTAGAACAGTCATTAACCCTTAAGGGTCCAGGTTATAATTGGCTGTTTTTGACTACGTTTGATTTTACCTTTATATTTCACCCTAAAAAACTGTTTACCTTGCCTTGTTGGGTGTAATTTTTTTCACACAACCTCACCTGTGTGACTTTTTTTATTATTTTTTTTACCTAAAATAACACAAAAAAACATAAAAACAAAACAAGTTTTTTTTTTTACTGTGAAAAACACAAACATGTTTAACGAACCATTTTTATGTTAGAATGCAAATATAAATTGTACATTTAAAATATTATCTACAAATTTAGCACTGGCATTTCCAGGATGTGTTGCTCCTCCTGTTGTCCACTTGATGGCAGCGTTTACCTCCAGACTGCATTGGGTTTTTTTTTTTTTTTGCTATCACGCCGTGTAAACTGCCATCTCAGGAAGTTAAACTAAAAGTATTAAATAATTAATCATAATTCTGATTTTACTTGGCCTATCAACACCATTTAAAAACCGGAATATATTTTGAAGTCTGCACTTCTGACACAAGTTGAAACTGAGACTTGGCAAGACTGCGTTTTCCTGCTATGTCATTTTAAATTGGCCACATGATTTGGACATGCCGGCGCGTCCATCAACTCCTAAGGGTTAAAAACAAAAAATGTTCTTCTTGGCGATTAAATTTTTTACATTTTATGATAATTTATGATAAATGATAATTTACCTGAAATGTTTTTAAAACCAGTTTGTTGGGCATTTAAGGGTGTTTTGTTTCTTCTATTTTGAACCTTCTCTAAAAGCAAATCGCTGTGTTCTACATATACAATGTAAGACCAAAGATTCTGTAACTGTTTGTCAAGCACCTTAGGGGGTGATCACATAAGAGGTGCGATAGAAAAGCGACTGATGTGAATTGATTTTTTTTTGCAAATCTTAAACTTCTCGTTAAGATGATTTGCAACTCCACATGCAAGCGAATATTTTGTGGCTTTAATACGTTTATATCGCGCAAAAGACGTGCATGACAATTTTTGCAACTGATTTGCGAGTAATTTAAGATTGACTTACAGAAAAATAAAGTGAATCTCCTCTCGTAAACAAGTCGCATTTTGTTCGCGTTTTGTTGTCAAACCATTCACTTTTTATTAGTGCAAACCAAATGCGAATAAAATACGAATGATCACAAAATATAAAGAATACTGTGCATGCCAGCAAGTCTCAAACTCACCACGTGTAAGTCTCCAACTTATCGACTTTCCTTCCAAAAGAAAAACGAACAATTTTCAAACAAAACGAAAAAAAAAAGTTTGCAACTTTCTCACGACATATGTGGACTGTTTGAGAAGAGTTTGAGACTTGCGATGAGTTCACGAACCAGGTGATCAAAATGCGATGCCGCAAATGTTGCGGGACAAATTTGAGAATGAAAATCGATAGCCGTGAATTCCCGGCTCATTCCCGGCTCAATGCTGTATTGCCACAGACATGCCAAAGCATTTCAAGGGTATCCACTGGTGTTTTCATAAGTTTGACCCCGAATTTGATGTTGGCTGCCTGGTTCCTTGTAAAAACACTAATGCGTATGTACCATCGTCACAAAAACACATATAATGAAGGTCCATGTCACATATTTACTGACAAGGCTTGAATAGTCTCAGAACTTATGCGCCTCTTATATACAGTGGCGTGATAGAGTGTTTGCTCCCTTCCTGATTTCGTATTTTTTTGCATGTTTGTCTCACTTAAATGTTTTAGATCATCAAACAAATTTAAATATTAGTCAAAGACAACACAAACAAACACAAAATGCAGTTTTTAAATGAAGGGTTTTATTATTAAGGAAGAAAAAAAATTCAAACCTACATGGCCCTGTGTGAAAAAACTGATTGCCCCCCTGTTAAAACATAACTGTGGTTTATCACACCTGAGTTAAATTTCTCTGGCCACACCCAGGCCTGATTACTGCCACACCTGTTCTCAATCAAGAAATCACTTAAATAGGACCTGCCTGACAAAGTGAAGCAGACCAAAAGATCCTCAAAAGCTAGACATCATGCCGAGATCCAAAGAAAGTCAGGAACAAAAGAGAAAGAAAGTAATTGAGATCTATCAGTCTGGAAAAGGTTATAAAGCCATTTCTAAAGCATTGGGACTCCAGCAAACCAGGTCACAAAAGACCCCACAACAACATCCAAAGAACTGCAGGCCTCAGTTGCCTCAGTTAAGGTCAGTGTTCATGACTCCACCATAAGAAGGAAACTGGGCAAAAATGGCCTGCATGGCAGAGATCCAAGATGAAAACCACTGCTGAGCAAAAAGAACATTAAGGCTCGTCTCAATTTTGCCAGAAATCATCTCGATGAGACTTTTGGGAAAATACTCTGTGGACTGACGAGACAAAAGTTGAACTTTTTGGAAGGTGTGTTTCCCATTACATCTGGCATAAAAGTAACACCGCATTTCAGAAAAAGAACATCATACCAACAGTAAAATATGGTGGTGGTAGTGTGATGGTCTGGGGCTGTTTTGTTGCTTCAGGACCTGGAAGACTTGCAGAGATAAATGGAACAATGGATTTTGCTGTCTACCAAAACATCCTTAAGGAGAATGTCCGGCCATCTGTTCGTGACCTCAAGCTGAAACAATCTTGGGTTCTGTAGCAGGACACGGATCCAAAACACACCAGCAAGTCCACCTCTGAATGGCTGAAGAAAAACAAAATGAAAACTTTGGAGTGGCCTAGTTAAAGTCCTGACCTGAATCCTATTGAGATGCTGTGGCATGACCTAAAAAGGCGGTTCATGCTCGAAAACCCTCCAATGTGGCTGAATTACAACAATTCTACAAAGATGAGTGGGCCAAAATTCCTCCACAGCGCTGTAAAAGACTCATTGCAAGTTATTGCAAAGTCTTGATTGCAGTTGTTGCTGCTAAGGGTGGCCCAACCAGTTATTAGGTTTAGGGAGCAATCACTTTTTCACACAGGGCCATGTAGGTTTGGATTTTTTTCTCCCTTCATAATAAAAACTAAAGCTCTTCCCTTGATGTTTTTACCTCTGTGACACATTTTGCCACAACTGTACATGGATTTTCACCAAACTTGTTTGGGGACACTACCCTACCTGCGTCCCAGAGATGATTTGATTTCAAATTGTCAAGGTCAAAGGTCAAGGTCACAGAACGATCACGGAGGTTTGGTGAAAGACAATTCCCATGTTAAAACTGCTAATACCTGAAAATCAAAGTGACATAGGCCTACCTATAGATACCTATAGAAAACCATATACATGCTTTCAAATGGCATAATCCTCTTTGGCCTTGAGTGACCTTGAAAGGTCAAAATTAAGGTCACAGGATTGTGAGCGATAATAACCTTGAAACGAGTGCTGATAGACATGCAATTATTATGGAACACTAATAGGAAGCCCTCTATAGACTTTCATGAGACAGTTTCCCTTGACCTTGAGTGATCTAAAAATGTCTTAATCAAGGTCATTGGATTTTGAATGCTCATAACTTTCAAAGGAGTGCTGATATACATTCTGCACATGGGTAATTAAAACCAGTACACGTATAATTGCTATTTGCTACATTATCTATGCTGTGTTGCGAAGGTACCTTGCACTCTATAAGTGACCCTCTTTTTATTTTCCTTTTAATGAGAAATCAAGTAGAAACCTATGGTTCATGTTTTCCTTCTATACTAATAGTCAACGTTCCTGAATTTACTCAGAGCATTTCCCCCCTGGCTCATACATGTGCAACCTACTGGTCATATGATAGCATAACAAGCCTGTTTCTGCTGAAACATGCTTCCTAAATATTACACAAGCCTCTAGCTGAAAAAAAAAAATAAGTCTGCGATTTCTCCACTGTGCACACTGACATCATTTTTCCTTGTGACGACTGGATGCAGCTCAACACATAGTGAGTAATGGAGCGAAATACGATTGCATACTGGAGCATTGGAAGGACTGTTGACATCCATAACATCATGCTTTCAAACACTTCAGCTCAGCCCAGCTTAATGTTTTTGTTATTAGAAAACTGCACACATGACCGAGAAAATGTTAACTGAGCCATCCATCGTGACCACTTGGTCATTTTACCAGGCGTTCGCCTCACAACAAGCAATTAGATGGAAGGTACAGCATCGACGAAGCAAAGGTCTGTGTACTGCTGGTAAATGATTGACTGCAAACAGTCTGGCTGATTGCAACACTAAGCAGAGTTCAGTTTGCCATATTTTGGCAATGCCTATGTTTGTATATTCTTTAAACAAATCAGCCATCCAAAACTGAGATTTAGTTCCCTAGAACATTTTACGCCCAAGACAAACACACGCTTTAGTGGATTATCGCAGAATCTAAGAACTAAGTACCTAAGAACTGCTGATGTGGCAAACTCTAATTTTTCATTTCCTCACTCCTCGATCCTCGCTTAAACCCAAAGTTCTTCTGGTCTGCCATCTTTGCCGACCTTCTCAATTTTCATATTTGTGCACTGAGGAGCAAGGGCACATGAGCGAAGAGTGAGGATTGAGGAGTGATGAGTAAGGATACATGAGAGCAGCCTTCCTGAAAAAGCTGCACACCAGCATATAAATAACCCCCCTTTATATGACGTCAGCCACGACATCTCATTCCTCTGAAAAACATTTCCTGGATTTGACGCTACACTCATCGTTTCCTAGCTTCTTTCCTGATTTCCTCAGTGGAAGACACTAAGACACAAGGATAATTATTATAATATTATTATTATTATTATTATTATTATAAGGTAATTTTAAGAAATTATATGATGTCACTTTTTACCCCCATTTTCTCCCCTAATTTTTAGTCATTTCCAATTCCCACCCGTCAAGTTTTTGCCTTCCCTATCACATGACCACCACTTACCAGGCAGAGGTGTAAGCATGCACATGCCCCCTCCGTGACATGAAATGCTACCACCCGCCTGAATTGCTGCACATGCATATTTGGGGGCGGCCTCACACAGTCGGAGGGAATGCGCTATCCGCCTCCTTGTACGAATGAGCTCACAGACGCCCATGACTGGCTAGTGGTCGCTGTGAGTGACAGGGAGCTTAGCGTATGCCATCCCTCCCTCCCATGAGAGCTCGGCCAATTAGCTCCCATGGACTCCTGGTCATGGATGTATCAACCTGGATTCGAACTTGGATTTCTGGGTTGATAGTCACATGAGGTTACTTTTCAGGCCAGAGGAAAAATAGATCAACAATAAAACAGAGAAAAGGCCTGAGGTACAGTAATAGGTACAGAAGGTGCTATGTCGTTCGCACTTTACCTGATGTCATTGTCTGAGAACGTCTTCTCGGCCATTTTCTCAATAGACTCGCCTTTATCTACTCTGTGTGTCTTTGCCTTTTGACCACTCCCACAATCATTCCCCACCCCTTCCTCATTCTTATGTAACACCTCCCTAGAGTGTTCCTCCCCCTCTCGATAGGGACTCCGCCCCTTTATTGTTTTGCTAGGATGGGGAAATGTGAAGGACATGCACAACAAAATGGAAGAAGCAGACAAAAACAAACAAACAAACAAACAAACAAACAAACAAGTAAAAATTATATGTATTGGAAGCAGGAAAAATTTGACATTCGCCAACACACCCCCATTGGAAACAAAGCTCTACTTTGTTTTAATCTATAAGAACATAAGGGGTTAATATATCATGAAACTTTCATGGTCATAGTTTGCCAGTGATCAGTGTCTCTTATAATGAAGTTCAGTTGTTTGGCTCCAATGATGACTATACAGAACCAAACCTGAACTCACCAACTGACATCCAGGAAATGAATTATTATTCGAGCATTTCCTGATTTAATAATGGAAACAAGAACAGGGGTTTTCATCACAGACAACCCCGGAACTGCTTCTTAGTTTCAGGTAAAAATTAATATCGATCAATTCACCCATCTCTGGCAAACGTCCCCATGACCTCTGGCCGTCTCTCACCTGATCTTGCGGTTGCCTCGCGGCCGCTCCGACTGGACGGACATGTAGCTCGCGCTGCTGAAGCGAGAGGCACTGCTGCTTCTCGACACAGCGGACACGTCGCTCACGTCGCTGTCAGACGATTTGGCCGAGAGACTGTCCAGTCCGTGTTTCCCGTCCCTGCCGGAATGCTATGGAGAGATCAGAGGATACACTCAGACCAGCATTCCGACTTAGCTGTACAGAAACAATGGCAGTAAGACAGCTTCTTAAAAAAATTTCCATTCCATCTGTCCACCTGCCTATCCATGAATGATCCATCCGTCTATCATCTTCCAACCATCCAACTAATGATACACCTACGCTCATATCCAGCTATTCATTAACTGATCTCATTAGATTCTTATCTACATGTACATCCTTCATTCTAATCTATCTATTCACCACTTTTTAACCATGCCACCCATGACTCATCCATCCAGCTATCAGTCAATTGATTCCTCAATATACTACATGAGTAATCCATCCATCCATCCCTCCATCCATACTGCCCATGCATCAGACATCTACTCAATGATCCATTTATCCAACCCACCAATACATCCAACAACATTCCTTCATCCGTTTGCTGAACCATTTACTCCTACTAGGGTCGCAGAGAAGGCTTGAGCCTATCTTCGCTGATTCTGAAATGGCAGGGTACACCCTGAACTGCTCACCAGTCCATCGCAGGGCCAACACACACAACCGTTTACATATGCACTCACACTCACACCCAGGACTTTCTTGCTGTGAGATGCATGTGCTAACCCTGTCGTGCCGTGTCGCACTACATGCAGCCAAACTGCCCATATGTCGATTAACATGTGATCTATCAATTCATCTGTTGATCCATCCATCCACCAACTTCCAAACATGCAACCAATGATTCACCCACCAATCCATTCATTCACAACAGAGTAATTCGCAAGGAATTCAAAGCAGGAGCCCCTGCGACGAGAACCCCTTTAGCAATCTAGAAACCCTAATCATTCAAAGAACACCTGAAGAACCCTTTTTCTGAGTGCAGATGTGAATGCAAATTATACATAGAGGAAACATAAAAATGAAACTTTTTACATTAGCCTTCTTTAACACTAATTTCACTTGTCTTTGTCGTCTCTCTCTCTCTCTCTCTCTCTCTCTCTCTCTCTCTCTCTCTCTCTCTCTCTGTCTCACTAGCCATCTGTCCACGTTTCCACCAAAGCTATTGAGCAAGCCAGTTTTCCTGTACTTGTCACGGTTCTTGCTATACATGTCACGCTTCTCTTTTCACATCTTTTCGCATCACACAATGAAGAGTTGTTTTGTTCGGGTGATTAAAATGAAACCATAAACAGATAAAGTACAATGCTGTGTTCCTTAGTTTGTTAAAATATAACTGCTGTGGTGGAATAAAACCAGGGTAATGATGGCTCAGTGGTTAGGGCAGTGGGTTACTGATCCGAAGGGTGGGGTTTCAATCCCCAATACCACAACTGTTGGGCCCCTGAGCAAGGCCCTTCATGTCAACTACAAAATAGTTTATCTCATCAAAATATAACATGGTTCATGGATTATTTCTTAAAAATCCACCGTACTAATAAGCTGGACTTTATTACTTCTATGGTGCAAAGTTTTTCGTTTTGGTAACCCTGGAACACCTCTTAAAACCCAGGGTAGTGTTTTGAGTAAGAGCCAAAGTCAAATGGCTTAGATGGATGAAAATGCGATATCGCCAAAAATACATCCTTCAAAGCATAATCTCCGACATGACCAAGTTCAAATATCTATAAACACAATCTATCCATGGTAGGTTCCATGTCCAAGTTGTTGTAAAACAATGAAAATATTCACTTATTTTGCCGATTTTTCAACCCGCTTTTGTGATTGCTCAGGGTATTTCCTTATTATTCATATTTGGTACCAGAATACTCTCCCTACTTACAGAATCCCAGAAGGATTCCCTGAATCATATAACGCTAAACCAATGAGAAGCCTCAAAACAGACATGACTCGGTGTAAATAGAACTCATCTGTTGCTAGG
>JBCNYH010000004.1:6835099-6856171 GCA_039654325.1 Tandanus tandanus
GTGTGTGTGTGTGTGTGTGTGTGTGTGTGTGTGTGTGTGTGTGTGTGTGTGTGTGTGTGTGTGTGTGTTGAGAAGGAGTGTTAACAAGCATGGGCGGTGTTAGGGTTAGGATATAGAAAAGGGGGTAACATTAAGAAAGCAATACCACGGCAACAACAACAACAACAACAACAACAACAATAATAATAAAAATAGCAACACAAAAATTAAAGAGCAAAGTCACAAAATGAAGCAGAGTTTAGACGTGACATCAGTGACTTCGGAAGAAGAATCTTCTGGAAATCTTAAAGGGATGTTAGTAAGGGAGCACGAATGAAGCCACAGAGCCCAAGAGACCTGAAGAGAGGAGGAAAGAATAAAAAAGGAAAAGAGAGGAAAGGCGAGGAAGACGCTCCACCCAAGAAAGGTTGTGTAACTCTGTGGAAGCAAAACCTGCTACAAAAAATAAATAAATAAACAAATAAATAATAGAGAACAAAAGTTCCCTAATCTTTCCCTCTCTCTCTCTCTCACACACACACACACACACACACACACACACACACACACACACACACGGGCAATCCATGGCACTAATTGGATAACACTCTTGCCTATGCATATTCAGATCCCTCCATACAACCCAAATCGGCTTACAATGCAAAATTTTCCCACTTTTTATTAGTTTTAGTAACAGTGAGCTGTACTGCTAACTGCAGCCAGCATAAATCATAAGCTGAGCACAGTGCACTTGAAAACATATGAGATATCATGCTACTGCGAGGCAACATGCATCATCATGAGTGCAATCTCTGCAGCCTCTTCTTTTTCTTCTTCCCATGTGTACGCCAGAGGGATGGACGGACATACGCTATTGGTTTTTCTTGACATTCCAAAAGCAACTCAATGGTCAGATGCTTTTTCCATCCGCTCGCGCACAGCTATAAAGCACATTTTTCATTACCGGAGAAATATCAAGGTCGGTTGAACTTGTAAAAAAAAATAAATAAATAAAAACTCTATTCCCAGAAATAATTTGTTTGGTTCACTGCCGAATCATTTACATGAGAAAGGGCGGGCTTAAAAATATACAATAAATAGTATATACTAAGGGGTGCAATGTCATAGTTAGCACATCCACCTCACAGCAAGAAGGTCCTGCGTCTGAGTCCCTGGCTCGGTGGGGGTGTTTCTATATGTAGTCCGCATGTTCTTCCTGTGCTTGAATGGGTTTCCTCCCACAGTCCAGAGACAGTCTAGAGGCATTTAGGTAAATTGGCTGTAAATTGCCCCTAAGTGTGAGTGTGTACATGAAAAGTGTGCGTGTTAGCCCTGTGATGGACAGGCAAGCTGTTCCAGCCTCCCTGTGACCCTAGTAGGATTAAGCAGTTCAGCAAATGAATGAATGAATATATATTATAGCCAGCCACTAGAGGGCCCCTGAGACATTTTGGCTTTCATTTCCCTTTTTTTGTTAAGTTTCCCTTAAGTTTGGGTTCCACCTATTTATGATAGTCTTGCACTCCTACCCACTTGGTTTTTAATGGCTCACAAGGTCAGAGTTTATCTAAACGAAGTTGGTGTGAGACAAATATAACAACTCCTAGAGGCAAAACCAAAAATAGACCACAGGGGGTCCAGACCCTCCCGCCGAAAAGACCATGTCATAACATGCCGATATAGAACAAGCACGGCAAGTTTGAAAGCCCCAGCTTCATTGCGTGGCAAGTAAATGCCCGGAAACGTAATATACAGTTTTGCCTTTGACCTTAAAAAAGTAGGTCAAGGTCACTCGCACACAAACGCATCCTAGCACTCATAGTAGTGAGCCGGTGTACCAAGTTTGAAAGCCCCAGTTTCAGCGCGCAGCAAGGAAATGTCCGGAAACTAAAGTGTGACGGACAGAGAGACGGACAGACAGATGGACGGACGGAACCCATTCCAAGAGCTCCCGAGCCACTTTGCGGGCGGGAGCTGAAAAGTCACCTTTTTACGATGGAGTATTAGGGCCCCATTCAGAGGGGGGGAATCTGAGGTTTCGGGATAAATAATATTATGAGAAGTAAAAGCCATAGAAGAATAAAGTCATAATAATAAAAGCAAACAAAATCCTCTCATCTTTTCTGTTGGCTATATTTCACTCGTCAGTCTCAGTCATTTGCTGAACTGCTTAATCCTAGCAGCCGACACTGGGCGAAGGCGGGGTACACCCTGAACAGCTTGCCAGACTATTACAGGGCTAACACACACACACACACACACAAAACCATTCACATTCACACCTAGGCAAAATCTCGAACAGTTAGCCTAATGTGCATGTCTTAGGACTGTGGGAGGAAACCGCAGTATCCTGAGAAAACCCACACAAGCACGGGAAGGACGTGCAAACTCCACACAGAAACGCCTGAGCCCGGAAACCGAACCCTGGACCTGCTGTGAGGCAGACATGCTCACCACTACACCAGAGTCAATAAAAGAAAAATTTTAAACTTTTTTAAGAAATTAATACCAAATTCATTGAGAAATCCAATAATGATGTAGTACCTGTGCCATTTTCCGAATAGTGTCTCATCTGTAATCTCATGCACACACCCACATGGATTCATACAGATGTTTAAAACTCCATGAGACCAAGCTTTTCCCAAGCAGGCATTATCTTTAGCCCTGATTTCTTAGAACTCTTTATTTAAAATATATACGCAAGCACTAATTTGTATTAGAGTCACCGGGGGATTGAGTTTAATTAAATACTGTAAGAAATTCAAAGTTGATGTGGCTATCTGTGTGGATTAGTCATGTGTTTTAATTGACCTGCTCGAGCATTCCGTCGGGTCTGACTGCGTAGTGAATTTTCCTCGCAGCACATCAGAGTTCCAGCGCTTTCTTATTCAGCAGCCCGCTTCAGCGCTGCACCCTACTGAGCCTCACTTCCAAATCACGTTGGGTCGCCGCGTAAATGTGTCTGGAAGATTTTCGCATCGATGTGATGAGTCAAACACTATACAAGCCTTCATTTCTGATCCTGTTCTTTTCCACACTCAGGCTGCGGGGGTGGAGAGGCAGATTTGGCAACCATACCATTTGCAGAACAGAACCTCGTCTAACACTTGCTATTTAAAAAATAAATAATTAATTACTCAAAATTGCTTAACTCTCCCAAAGAATACAATTCCTTTTCCAAAAAAAAGAACAGCTATTATTTAATTTATTGAATTATTTTAACTATTATTTAAGCATCAAACAAAAATGAATAATGAATGCATTCCTAATAGGTCTGTATTGCAGTTTGCAATAATATATGATTGAATATGGTAAGCAAGAAGGTCCTGGGTTCGAGTCTCAGGCTCATTTCTGTGTGGAGCCTGCATGTTCTCCCCGTGCTTGCATGTGTTTCTTTCAGGAACTCTGGTTTCCTCCCACAGTCCAAATACATGCGTATTAGTATTAGTGTACTGTATAGTATAGTGGCTGATCCAGATTGCCGCCAGGTTTGAGTAACAGTGTGAATGGTTGTGTGTGTTTTTGCCCTGCGATGGTCTGGCAAACTCTTCAGGATGTACGCCGCCTTCTCCCAGTGTTGGCTGATTACTATTGTTGGCGGCTTAATAGTACGATTAAGCAGTTCATCAAATGCGAGAGTGATAGTGAGTGAGTGAGTGTCATTTAGAAGTTCATGAGCCATTTTATGAGTAATTTTTTTAAACACTTACCTTCTAAAGATTTTAAAATTTGATGGTGCAGTCTGAAATGTTTGTAAGTAAGTTTAGCCCTGAACTAAATATCGACAATCAAAGATAATATAAAAAACAATGCTTTCCAATGATTCTGTGTAAACAATACGACTAGTTTCTTTAATTTAGCTTTATGTTACTTTCTTTTTCTGGCCCAGAAATCCTCTTCAACCTCTGATGAACAGACGCACTCAAATCGTTAATTGTAATATTTAAAATATGGGGGTAGTCTAATGGTTAGAGAAGCGGCGTTGGGACTGAAAGGTCGCTGGTTCGAATCCCGAACCAGCAGGAAAATTGTGTGGTGGTGGGGGAGTGAGCTGCAGCTTCCCTTCACCTTCATGGCTGAAGTGCCCTTGAGCAAGGCACCTAACCCCCAACTGCTCTCTGGGCGCCCCAATGTGTGTAGCAGCCCACTGCTCCGAGTGTGTGTGTGCTCACTTTGGATGGGTTTAATACAGAGGCAATAAATTTCACTTGTGAAATTAATACAGTATATAAAAAAAAAAAAAGTCAAAAAGCAAAATAAAAAGGTTAAGGAGTTGATCACACTAGAGGTGCGACTGACGCAAATGGCAAATCGCAGCTGTCGCTTTTCATTCTCAAAATATTACTTAATAAACTTAAATTTATCTTGTGGCATCGCATTATCTGGTTCGCGAACTCATCGCAAACAATTTCAAACATGCTTGAAATTTCTGTGAATGTCGCAAAACGAGGCTCTGACGCGGAGTAGTCTCAAACTCTTCTCAAACAGTCCGCGCATGTCATGAGAAGGTTGCAAAGTTGTCGTTCCGTTCGCAAATTATTGGTTTTTTGTTCGCAAGGAAAAGCGACAAGTTGTGATTTGCGTCATTCTCTGAAACTGGGTCAAATTGAAGTAATGTTTTCCAAAATCTATAAAGAATTAAAAGAGCACTCCCTGCCTAAAACATACCACATGGACACATACAACATGTCAGACAAAATAATTCAGATACATCCAGCAAAAAAAAAAAATAATAATAATTAATTTTTCTGTAAAATTGGTAGAAATATGTGGACAAAAATTGGGACATTTTTTTGTTCCTTATGTTTGATGCCATGCTATCACAGAAGTATCAACTCAAAGTGCTAATAGTAGGGCCTGCAATAAAGATCTTGCCTTAAAATTTATATCCAAAGTAGGAATTCCTGTTTTTCTTACTTTGTGGACTGAGAATTGCACATCAATATAAAGTTCCGCCCATAACCATTGGTGTCCACGCCAGTTACATACGGAACCGACCCATTGCTCCTGTGAGGGGTGATGGGTTCCATGTTACGACGTTCACTGTACTATTGAGTTCCTCCTGAAGTGGATTTACTTCACACGTAGTCGAGCGCTAATTAATTTATTCCCCAAAAACAAAAGGGATGAATTTGGTGTCCATACGGATTTATTCCTGTTTGTTACTAATAAAAGTGCAGTCATGTGCATGAATTATTTCTCTCACTGTCTTTGTAACAGTGGTTCATGAATTTATGTTGAATATAGAGGGAAATAAGCTGGACTACATTGAAACCTAGGGATTGTGAATGTCACACTTTATGGTACCAGTTTCAGAGAATGACTCACTTGCAGGCATCCGCCATATTCTGAATATTTTGTCATTTTTTGTATGAAAGAAGAAAAACTGACATCCGCAAACTAATCACATATTACTCGCAAATCAGTCACAAATCGTCGCACGTCTTTCTTTTGCGCGACTTTCTTTCGCACGATATACGTATTTAAGCCACAAAATATTCACTTACATGTGGAGTCGCAAAACATCTTGACACAAATTTCTAGTGTGATCACCCGCTAAGCTTGTGGCATACTTTTTAAAATACGAACTGCTGCTTTAATTACAAAATGTAGAAAAAATTGTTTATAGAAATCCCTGTGCTCTTAATTAATTATATGAATGCATATACAGTACATCTTTATTAAGAGTATCTGTGCAGTGGAGACTTTGGATAATTGTTGGATTTGAAACGTTTTAGAGAAGAAATAAAGATGAAAGCACACACAGGAAGCAGAGGTCCAATCACAGAGCACGACCAACCTGGTGGAACCCGGGGCAGCGGCCGGCCGTTATGTTGGACCAAACCGTTGTGCGTGTGCTTCTGGTCTTCCCATGTCACCTCTGCATGATGCATAATCAGTATGAACAACATGGCCAGGGAAATAAAACACAGTGTGTATGTTGTGTGCAGTGTACCTTCCTCACTGATTTTACTTTGGCAGCCTTTATTAAATGAACTATCTGCTTTTTGAAGGATGGCATAATAACAGTCATGCAATGCAATGACCTGAGTTAATTTTGGCAGTGAGTCAGAATGGAATAAAAGGTTGGGGAGTTATACTCAATCAATGACTTACAAATTAATTGTAACAGACGCCGTGCTGCCCAATTAAGATTTGGGCTGATTATCATTAATAATACTCGAAGGTTTGACATGCTGGATGGAATATTAAAAGTTCAGCACTGCTGAATGCTGAACAGCTCCTTTCACTGAAGCATTTTCCGCCATCTACTGGTCAAATGTTGCAACTGCAACAGAAATATATACATACTGTATAATGCTTTCCAGTTAACCTCATAAACATGAATTTATCTAATATCATACCATTTAATAAGTACTAAAAAAAAAGTAATAGTAAATTAGCATTAAATTAGATTTCATTTAATAGTGAGGAACATAAGCCAGTGGTTTTCAAGTTTGTGAGAAAAATAAAAATAAAAAATGATTTATAAAATTTAAAATCATTTCAATTAAATAGCTTTAAACAATATAAATATAAATATAAAAAATATATATATTTTTAAACTCTTGGTTTGCCAATAAGCCTCAGTGGCATTTAGTAATGACAAACGTTATCCTAAAACCGTAGAACTGGTACAATTACATTATTTGTCATGTGCTGACAAAGAACAATATCCTCGTATCACACTGTTAAAATATGTACAATGCCATGGCTTTAAAAAAGCATTTACTTTTAAATGTAGATACAAAACCCAGAATATCATTAACTTTTTTCCCTGAGTATCATAATATTAAAGGTGCAGTCTATAATGTTTTTGTGTGTGTGTGTGTGTGTGTGTGTGTGTGTTTTTTTAAACCTATAACAATAAACTAACTTCAAATATACACTTAAAAAAACTCTCACTCACTCACTCGTTTGCCGAACTGCTTAATCCTACGCATGGGGAGACTGGAGCCTATCTCAGCCAACAGCTTGTCAGACCATCACAGGGCCAACACATACACAACCATTTACATGCACACTCACACCTAGGGGCAATTTGGAACAGCCAATAAGCCTAACGGGACTGTAGGAAGAAACCGGAGTCCCAGGAGGAAACCCACACAAGCACAGGGAGAACATGCAAGCTCCACACAGAAACACCCCATCCTGGAAATCAAACCTAGGACCTTTCCTATGATGATTATACCTTAAAATTACAAACTAAACAGAACTGTAATCTGTATCGACTGAATCAGTTATTACAGACAATCAGTTTAAGTAAAAACAATCTGGGCTTGGGGCCTATTTATAAAATGCATGGCATTGTACATTCATAACTGCACACTTCACTGCACAGGAAGGAATTAATATGATGATGACTTAGGTATATTCAGTGCAAACATTATCTATTCAAAGTACAGAGAGAGGGAGAGAGAGAAAAAGAGAGAGCGAGAGAGAGAGAGAGAGAGAGAGAGAGAGAGAAACAAAAGAGAGAGAGAGAGATATCGAGAGAGCAAAAGAGAAAGAAAAAGAGAGAGAGAGAGACAGAGAGAGAGTGAGAGAGAATACAAGAGAAAGAGAGAGAAATAGTAGGAGAGCAAAAGAGAGAAAAAAAAGAAAGAGAGAGAAAACAAAGAGAGAGAGAAATAGCAAGAGAGAAAGAAAGAGAGAGAGAGAGAGAAAGAGAGGGTGAGAGAGAGAAAGAGAGAGAGAAAGACAAACAGAGAGATAGAGAAAGAGAGAGAAAGGAGAGAGAAAGAGAGTGAAAGAAAGAAAAAGAGAGAGAAAAAAGGGAGAAAGTGAGAGAAAGAAATGTAAAAGAAAGAAAGAGAGAAAAAGAGAGAGAGCGAGTGAAAGAGAGAGCAAGAGAAAGAAAGAGAAAAAGAGAGAGAGAAAAGAGAGAGACACAGAAAGGGAAAGAGAGAGAGAGAAATAGAAAGAGCAAGAGAGAGAGAAAGAGGGAAAGAAATAGAGAGAGTGAGAGAGACAGAAAGAGAGAAATGAAAGTGGATAAAAAATAGATTGATCTAAAAGCTAGAAAATGAGGCAGAGTAAACACAAACACTCGAGGACACACACACACACACGCAGGAATCTAAAAATCTGAAATGAAATGCACGACAACCCACTCTTCACTCTTCACTCATTACTTGCCTTTCCTCCCGTTGGTTGCTGGTCTCGCCTCACAGTCTTTCATACACAGAACAACGAGCACAGAACACGGGACACAGAACACACACTTAGCCTACAGTTTTGTTTGACCTAACGGTCATCGATACAGTTAAAGAATCTCTACAAGTTAAATCTCACTATTTAAACCCGTACACGCCCAGCACACCACTAACTCCCACTGCATTTAGTCTACAATTAAGCCTAGTCATTTTCTCTCATATTCCTCGGAGCGATGCTGAGCAGAACTGTAACGAACTGCATTTAAATTTTATTACATCTGTGTAGGTTCTCTCTCACTCACTCACTGAGACAGTTGTGTTGTGGAGTACACCCTGGACAGCTCGCCAGGCCATCGCAGGGCTAACACACACACACACACACAACTATTCGCACTCACACTCACATCTAGGGGCGATTTGGAACAGCCAGTTAGCCTACTGTGCATGTTTTTGGACTGTGGGAGGAAACCGAAGTACCCAGCGGAAACCCACGCAAGCACGGGGAGAAAATGCAAACTCCACACAGAAACGCATGATCCTGGGACTCGAACCCACGACCTTCTTGCTATGAGGCGAACATGCTAACCACTGCGCCACCGTGCCGCACACATTTATATTTATTCGCTTTTTCTTTCAGACATTTTTGTGAAAAGCCGCCGCAGCTCCACTCATACATCTAAGCAAAACAATTGATTTCTGGAATAATTAATAACAATAACTGAAACTGTAAAAATCTGTAGAGTCTAGAACAGCTGACCTAAGCAGCAGGGAGTCAGTTGTGCGTGTAGGCAGTGAAGTGTGAGATGCAAGCCCGGAAAAGCGCCATCATGTGACACACGAAGGACACGGAGCAACACAAGCAGATGGAAGGATGAAGGAAGAGCAATCTGCTGGAAACAAAGGCCTACGCCAACGTGGCGTGCAGGCGTATGTTTCTCCTACGCAGAAATCACTGTGCCAGTATCAATGTAAAAATGGAACATGGGACAGATTACCATTCGAGGCCTATTAGATGAAGCATGACGAAGAAAAATAATGTTAAAAGTAAACAAAGAATAGGAGGAGTCTCACACGGACACGCCCTGCTTCTGGGCTGATGACTAAATGGGAGTGGAGGAATACACGACAGGTTCCTCATCATCATCTGCAGGAATGGTGAGAAGCAGAAGACTATGGGTGGTTAGGATGAAGACAAAGTACAGATGGATGATGAAGATATGATGACGCGTCATGAGGCAAATGAAAGATGGATACAATACGCATGAACAGTTGTGCGATCATTCAGCTGAACTCTCCAGAGTTGCTGCTGTAGTCATAATGAATGTCTTGTGCTCATCTCAAGATGAAACAATCTCTGAACACACATAGGACTGTTTGTCTTTACTCTCTTTCCCCTGTGTAAGTCTTAAGATTTATCATGTTTCTGTCCCTGCGATGGCCTGGCGAGCTGTCGAATGTTGTAGAGATGGGCGCCAGGCTCCCCGCGACCCCAATTAGGATTAAGCGGTTCAGAAAATGAATGAATGAATGAATCTTTCTGTCCACTTAGGGGGGGGGGGGACAGCAGATGGAAAATGTTGTTTTACGTTTAGGCCTGAATACGGCCTTCACAAATGTCTAGAAATTATTTAAAAAAGGCCTAATTTTATTGAATAGGTGTATAAATATATTTTATTCCAATTTTTACAACTGTTTTCAAGTATTTGTTGTTGATTATTGTAGGTTATATAAAGTGAAATTAAAAAAAAAAAAAAGTAAGTTGATAAAGAGGGTTTCCATGCAACTGTCACCACGGGCTTGTTCATTAGGGATGTATGGGATTTATAGAGAGATGTTTAAAAACATATTTTTAAATTCTTAACAAAATTTGTTTACTATGTAAAAACATTTAAAAAAAAAAAAAAAGAAAGAAAAAGAAAAGAAAAAGCAAGCAAGAAAAAACATAATTTCATTGTTGTTTGTTTTTTCTTTTTCTTTGTTTTGATTTTTTATGTTAAAATAAACCATTATAAGGGTTCGCATGTTGGACTCGCATTAAGATTTCACAAACTTACATCATAACACATGCCACAGGTTAGCATACTCTCTCCCCCCTGTCAATCACGGTAACACTAGCCACTCTGACCCCATCTGCCCTCTTGTTATCAATTCAATGTCCACTCATCACCAGCTAATAATACTACGCTCCATCCATCCATCCATTCTTCAGTAACCAGTTAATCCTGGTCAGGACTGCAGAAGATCCAGAACCTGTCATAAGAAAAGCTTGCTGCAGGTTCGAATACACCCTGAATACACCCTCGTTTGTAAATAGGGGCGATTTTTCATAGGCAACCCACTTACTGGCATGGTTTTAGGAAAAGGAAGCAAACTACAAAACCCTGAGGAAAACCACACAGAAACTGAAGATAGTAACCTGAGTTTAGAATCAAATCAGGGACCCTGGAGTTAAAAATGTTACAACGATACCCTCTGCAAACTCACGCTACTCCAGTATTCGGCTATAATCACAGTATTTGCACTATATTCATTTTCATCCTACATTTAGAGTAGATGTGGACTCTACATGCCATAAATAATGAGGGCCAAAGAGCTAAATCAGCATGCACACACGCACATATACACACAGACACACACAGCTATACCGAACCTCTGTTCTGACGTTGATAAAATATTCTCTCCAGGCACTTAATCGTTCTCCTGATCTCTCTTTCTCTATATCCCTTACTCAAGCACACAGACTGTCATTCATGTTTTCACGCAACACTGGTTTTGCCAATAGGTACAAAGCTAATCAGTTTTTTTTTTCTTTCCCCTTTTAAAAAATGCCACCTCGTCATTTTTTGCCTGGATTATGCAAAACATTTGAGGCAAAAACACAAACACAAAAAAGCAGAAAAATCAATGAGGTATTATGGCCCTGGGGAAAATAAAACTTACTCTTTATAAATTTGGGGGGGATACAATAGCATATTACTCAAATCCACATAATGGAAGAAACAATGCCAGTGGAAAATCTATGCCTTTGCTTAAATATCATTAGAGCTTATAATACACAAGCTAACAGACAGAGAAAAAAAAAACAATTTTGTTCTTAATACTGTTTGAGGCAGGCTTAGTATTTATCACAACACAGTGAGTTATGAACCAACACACACACACACACACACACACAAATGCCACAGACTATCTGCAATAGCCTTCGCTCCAAATTAAAGCAATATTTCGCCCCAAATACCTGCTAATATTAATATTAATGGCAGTTATTGTTAGCCACATTATCTAGAGTGTCCATAACATTCCTTGGTTATTTCTCCCAAAACAAAAGCTAGCTATAGAGACAGCATTAATCTAAACCACTCTCGTTGCTAGTCAAGCTAGCTATCAGGTTCTGTGTGAGGCCTTGGCAATGTTACTGCTTACTCATTTAAGCGAAAGCTAAATGTGGAAGCTAGTGTTACACTATATAATTTGTACTGTTGTTAGCCACACTATTTCTTGAGGGATATTAGCATTAATGTTCTCTAAAAACAGCTGCTAATAAATGGTAGGAGGTAAAAGTAGCAGCAAGAAGCTAAACTGAATTTCCTGCTAGCCAGACTGGCTCTCATTTATTTTTGAAATACACTGGCACAGTAAGGATGCTTCTCAGACCTGCTGATTTGGGGAAAAAGCTGCTCTATTTGCATTGCACTGAAGAAAGCATTAGCATCGTTTGGATGCTAACATATACATGCAGGAGTAGGCTTAACTTCATTCAGTGTGGGTCAGGCTATCTTCCCTTCAGTATGAAGGACATGTGTATCTCTAAAACACTCCTGAATATTTTTGTGAATGTATTTATGTGAAAAGTATTGTAAATGTCAGCATTTTACTGATTTGTCTTATTACTAGTTACTTTCACTTTGAAAACATAAGCGCTGTATTATTTTTAATAATAATAATAATAATAATAGTAATAAAGCTAATGTGCACCGCTTTCTTTAATTATGAGACTTTAGCATTGTCTAAATACACTGCTGATAATACATGAAAGTTACTGAAAAGAGACTACTGCTGTACTGTCTTCATTACTAGGCATGCTAGCCTCTATTCATTACGGTTAGGGTTCATTTGTTTTTTGGACAATGCCAATTATATTAAACTTCCATTTGTTACGACAGACTTTAGCATTGCTTGGCTCAATCACTGGCTTTCAATTTATACTATTTTTTCGCGGCAAATGGATAACTGATGCTTATTTTCGAAGCAAAGCTGGGGCTTGTGACTATTGCAGATGGGTTTAGCCAGAATGACCCATCGGGCTTAAACCCAATGAAGGCGGTTACACACCTGGACCCGGCCCAAGGTCTTCTTGTGCATCTTCTGAGAGAAAAATGAGAAAGGGATCCATGAAAAACGAATGCCCATGCACAAACCAATGGCTCACATTGGCTAATAACAGATCACACATGGATGCCACCATGTGTGCAGTATTCATTCACATAAAGCAGTACAGACGTCACAGATGGATTTATGGATTGACAGCAGTTTGCTAGTGATGTCCTCTGAGTCAAAGCAATAAGGTCTGGGGGTGCTTTCATACGTATTTATTCCAAATCGTAGCGAAATTATTATTATCAATATTATTACTATTATTTATTTATTTTGTGCTGTTGGTTTGGCATATAGTTTCACACTGCATATAATTAATTATGTTAGCGTTTGAGTGGGAGCACACTCTACTCGACCACTCTACTCAGACACACTTGGCGCACCAAACACACACCGAGGTTCAATTCAAACAGACTAAACACTAAATGAAAGCACCTGCACATACCGTACCTTGAATCTACTCAAATTCCACAACTAGTGATATACACGGTAACAGAGAAATATTCCAAACAAGATCTCTTAATCCTATTTAGACTCTCTAGACAGTGGTAATCATCTTGAATATGATCAGATTATTTTAGTATTAGCTCTTGAATTCAGTTAATCCCAAGCTTATATCGGGATCTTACCGGTGCACTGTTTCGTACTCAGCTCTTATAGCCATTTCCATGTACGAATGCCTGGACATGATATTCTCCTCTTCTCAGTCTCATGTAATCCATTGATAAGAAACATCTCATAAATCTTTCAGTGATATGCCCATGTAAATTGAGGCATTACACTATGCAGAATATTATAGTCAAATGCTTATGTTCATTTTACATCATCTCCTATTAGGGTTTGAAAGAAATAGTTTTAAAATGATATCGAAATGATCCTTAATTAATACAATTATAAGACACTGAGGTTGTCTTGTTAGAAAAACTCAAACAGAGTTCTCAATGTTGCATAACATCCATTTTTAAGATATAATTTGCAGGGTTATGCTTGACATTAAATTATATGAGTTAATGTTAATTAAAGCCTGTCATAATCTATATGATCCAGATGTTTATGCTGCA
Organism: Tandanus tandanus; assembly: GCA_039654325.1. Classification (NCBI taxonomy): domain Eukaryota; kingdom Metazoa; phylum Chordata; class Actinopteri; order Siluriformes; family Plotosidae; genus Tandanus; species Tandanus tandanus. The sequence goes on from JBCNYH010000004.1 coordinate 6,848,670, forward strand.
CTTTAGAGGAAAACATAATATTTACATGTGCAGCTCATTCATTAAGCTGCAATTTAACTGTTGTGTGTAAATTTTGGATGTTTGACGGACACCACATATTGAATAGGCAAAGAAGCCTGAAATCCAAGTCCGTCCATTTGTAAATCCAAATATATGGTAGTTAAAGTCCTATTAAGGTTATCTTTGTTTATCAAATTTAATTCCAAGTATATTAAGACATTTTAAAGACCCACAAACATCCTGAAAGTCATCTTTAAACTACCAAGTGTTATCACAGTCAAGTAGAAGTCATGGCTGCATCGTTAAAATTGTGTCTTGAAACGGATTCAAGTCACTGGAAGACATAACACTAAGTAATTGAACCATTCACTCTAGAAATACGACGTTTCACACTTGTGATGCTTTAAGGTACCTGAAACACTTCACACTAAAAAGAATTCCCAAATCTCCAAAAAGACAACCACGATGGTCAAGCAAATCAACAAACAGTTTAAATTCAGCTTTCTCCACACTAGAGTATCTCAAAAGAACTTCCAACACACAGAAGTAAACTTCTGCCTTAAACCTTATGCACACATTCCTTAACCTACAGGTAGATTGAGGGGGAAAAAAAACAGACTTACTTCTGTCTAGCGTCCCCTTTGAAGGCAGTTGTGGTAGCTGCCGTCCTCTTCTGCTGTTCATGGGTGTGCTGGTTGGACTGGTTTGGACTGATCCACTGCGGGGGTGTGCCCTGTCACACACACACACACACACACACACACACACACACACACATATGCATATAGACACCTAATTATAGGAGGAAACGGCTTATTTGTCATTATCTGTGTGAAAATTTTGGGAGCATAAGTTACAGATTGTAAACACTAAAATCACTAATTGGCAAATTTTATGTGTAAAAAAAATAATAAATGGGATTAATTTAATTTTATGTTGTGATGTGAATACTGCACTTATTCATATGTTTTATGTTGATAAGCACCAAATAACGTATACATTTCTAAGCATGTTCATTGGCAAATACCTTAGTGCTTCAGGCTTCGGAGGCTTCATCGTTTAGTATTCAAGTTATTGTTTTCAGCTCCGTAGGCATCGCCTTTTATAGAATTTTCTTATGAAAATAAATGTAAATCAGCTAAGCTGTGCAAATGCTTAGTAATTTATCTAGGAGTTATCAATAATTCGGATTTCTTGCACATAAGTAGGTATAAAGGTATCAGGTTCAATAAGTACTTTCTTTTTTTGTTTAGCTTTTTAAAGCATTTACATTCAACTTTACTAAAAACACACACACACACACACACACACACACACACACACACACACACACACACACACACAAAAAAAAACCTTACAACTAAAGATCATTGTCCTTCTTCTTTAAAAAAATACTTTACTAACCAAATTTAAAAAATAAAAATACAATTTTTTTTAAAATAAAAGTGTAAATAAATAAAAGAGTTTTTTTGTTTGTTTGTTTAAGCAGTTATTGGAAGTGAACTCAGACATGTATTCCTAACTATGTATATAATTCACAGATCCTGATTTACCTAAATCATATAAATTTATTTTATAAATACTGTGTTCTTAAAGTCTAGAACAAACAGTAGCATGAACATATAATATCTGGATTTGAATTGAGGCTGCAGTCAATTCAAGGATTTAGGATATATTGTTTTTATATATAAAAAAAAAAAATTGCTGACTTCCATAATCATCAGCGTGTTTCTGCCCTGCGATGGCCTGGCGAGCTGTCCAGGGTGTACTCTGCCCTCGCCCAGTCGGCTGAGATGGGCGAGCTCTAATTAGGATTAAACGGTTCCGAAAATGGATGGATGGATGAATAAAAAAAATTGAAAAAACAATTATTCAATCGAGCCGAGCAGCAGTCTCTAGAGTTTACAAAGACTGCTGCCGAAAAAAGTGAAAGGAAAGTTCTGGTAGCTGAAATAAGCACTGGATATAACCATGACTGGGGATCTTCAATGATCTGGTTTCAGTGAGCCTCATTTTCCTGTTTGTGGAACCTGATGTGCATACAGTGCAAATGCTATGAGATGCTTTTATGCTCACTAAGTGTGTAGTTTTTTAGTAACCCTACTGTCAGCTCAATAACAGCTTAATATCTAACCTCTAACACTACGTTTCCACCCATAAAATTTCCATTTATATATATATATATATTAGTTTATTTATTTTAATTATTCATTCATTTGATTGTTTGTTTGCTTTCCCTAATATTTTGTGTGAAGAGAGATTGTTGTGTCTGTGTGAAAATTCTAGAAGATCAACAATTTCTAAAATCATATGATGGAATATTGGATATGGAGTATTTGTAGGTACAAGAGTAAGAAGGGACTTTATAGGGTAAAGAGGGAAAAAAGTGGGGAAAGCATGCAAAAATAAATAAATACATAAATAAACAAACAAATAAATAAATAAATCGAAGTGCTGTAGATGGCTGCATCACATCATGTCATAGCTTAAATCAGTGAAATGCCTGTGAATAAACTACAAATGACAAGACATGTTAGATGCTTTGCATCACAAACGCATCTCCGATTGCCTGATCGCTGCAAGAAAAGTGGGAAAAAATTATATAAGCCAGTGCATATCAACAAAAAGAGGGGGAAAAAGGAAACCAAAAGAATGAATCAGATATCTGTTGGTAATGGAGCAATTAATCAATGGCTACTCAAACACCATTATATACAGTCTGAATATAAGTGGTGTTTTACCAACATAAGAAAGCAAACTAGAATGTAAACTACACAACAAACCACAACTACAGCATTTGTGGTTTGGCACTTCTGCAAAATCAGAAAAGCAGAGCTGTAAAAGAGAACCGAAAAAAGAAAGCAGCTGATTGGCTGAGTAGTAGACGAGGTAGGAGGGCTTGGTCATTGTGGGATTGTGGGAGGAGCATAAGGGAGGATGTTAGCAGTGAGAGGTTAGCCAGGGCCGCTAGTCAGGCAGGGGTGGCCGCTTTAGTCTGGTCACCTCGTTAAGGCAGGCGAGGGTGGCGCAGAGTGTCCGGATGACAGCGTGGGCATGGACGACCTCATGTGGTGGGCATCAGGGGGGCGCTCGGTGGAACGAGAGCGCGTGTACATGGGCCGTTCCATTTCGCGCCTGTCCGGCATGCCGTAATTCCTAAACACAGTGTCATGGAGGAGGGAAAAACAGGTTGATTGATAGAGAAGGTGCAAGAATTAGTGGTGTGGCCACTTCCCATTATAAGGTGGAAATAAAAGAAAAATGTCGTGCTGTTAAACTTGAAATGTGGTAGGAATTGAAACTAAGCAAATGAGGTCATAGTAACAGATACTCATCAATTGTAAATTACTATCATTGGCTGATTTTTATTGCTTTATTGCAAATGTGTTGAATTCTGGCCTTAAACAGGTGATTGTACATTATGACAAAAATGCTAGCACAGTAGTTTTGCATTATATTTCAGTATAAGACACAGTAATTGGCTCAATTTCTATAGGATGACACAGATATGGTCCTCCTGGCTCACAACAAAACATTTTATTCCTCTTATACCTCAGCATATTGCCTTAGATAATGTCAGAGTCTTCCATACATGTCCCTCTGAATGGGTGGATACTATACAAATGATAACACTTTAAAACTAGCACATGAATATACCCTGTGATTTGAAATACAGCCAGCGATACAGTCAGACCTGCTGATGTACAATGAATCAACTTCTTCTGGCTAATTCAAATCGAAGATTCATCAGCACTGTGGTATAAATGGGGGGAAAATATTGCTGTACAATATATAAAGTGTTAGCAGTTTATCAGGCAAGTGTTCCTAATATAGTGGCGACATGTGTAAATTCATACAATCCTGATCGACTGGAAGGAAGGAAATCTAAGAACAACTGGGTTAAAACTAAATACTGCATAACAACAACAACAAAAAGTACATTATATGCAGAATTTCTGCACAGAAATTGAAACATCCAATGATTGAAACAATATTATTTGAGCATAGTGAAGAGTCAACATTAAACACAGTTCAACATTAAACACATAAAACATAGGAACAGAAATTTTCAGTGAGCGAATAGTTGTCCAGCAGCTCTTATTGTACACATCTACAGTAACCCAAAAAGGTACACAGTATATGTGACACTCAGAAATCAGACTAAGCTTCCAAGCATGCACCTGACCATTAACACTCCTTCACTATTTAAGGGCTCAGTTTGCACATGATCAGTGTGAAGTACTGCTCCTGTGTCTTGCTACCAGAACATATCAAGCCCTTGATCTTTGAGTTTTGCCTGCCCTCTTGTTTTTGATTACTGTTTTGCCTCTGATTTTCTGTCTGCCTGATCGAATGAACTCTGCCTGGTTTTGACTACAGTTTTGGATTGTCTTGTGGATGTCCTGTCATTCATTCATCCATTTGCTGAACTGCTTAATCCTATTAGGGTCGCAGGGAAGTTGGAGCCTATCTTAGCTGACTCTGGGCAAGGACAGGATACACCCTGAACAGCTTGCTATACCATTAAAGTTGGTACTCGGGGCCAGGCCCTTCTTGCTGTGAGGCGGACATGCTAACCACTTCCTTTTCCAGCCGCCACTTTTACCTTTTGTTCCCACTGTTTGCCAGTGTTTCAGGATCACTGATTCACTCACACACCCAACACCCCCCCCCCCCCCCTTCCCCCATGAATATACTGAGCACTGAACAGGTACAAACTCAGAATGAGTTTGTGTCAAAATCCCATTGGTGTTTCCTTTACTCTTTTTTACCTCTCTTACTGATATCCCTTCACTCTTTATTTCCTCCTTGTCACATCAATTCCTGGCATTTCCCCTTCTCCACCTAGAGTCACACCTTCATTTATTTTGCCCACATCTGCCCCGTGACATGAGTACAGCACAAAAGCTGTAATATTGACTCTGGTCTTGTCAAGTCGCTCAGGAGCAGAGCCACCGCTCAGGGAAGACGTGCACTTTTTTGACAGTTTAATTCAGCCATGGCCCTGGGTTTTTGATGACACATCAGGTTCTGTGTTGAGGAAAATGCACCGCTCGACATTTCTGACTGACAGCCAGATGGCAACAAGAGCAGTGATAGTGAGCGAGTGAAGTAAAGTGAGCTGGGTTGGGGGGGGGTCTGATGTACATTATACATGGAGCAATGCTGTCTATGCCGAGATGCATTCAATGCTGCACAAATAAAACAGTGATGTCTTTAAACTACAGGAAAATGTTACGTCAGCCACTTTTTTAAACAAACAAATTAGCAATGCAATCCACTAGCATTCATCTGAAGTCTTGCACGTGCTAGAATTTCAATCCTAAGATATTTTCCAATACCTGCAACATTCCTAGAGGGCTACCTACCTTATATCCATATCTGAGTTATACATACTTAAGTGTGTGGCAGATATTTCCTGCTTTGTCCCATTTCCTGCCTGCATTTCTCGTACATACCTACTACAGTGTGTTTACTACACTACAGGGTGACCCAATAAAACCTCCCACATTTCAAAGGTAAATGAATAAAAATTCATTAAAAAAGATAAAATGTTATTCAATGTGGTTTTTGTATGAATGGAATTTGAGATCTTTGTGTAAGATTCTCCTCAAAGTTTCCTGGGAAATCCCACAGAACGTCTCGGAGACTTCACAACAGATCGCCTCGATACCTCAATATTCTCAGGCGTACGAGCACTCCTGAGTCGACGAGGTGATTTTCTTTTCAAAGTTAAGCCTGCTGCTGTGAAATTCCCAACCCACTGCAAGATGCTTTTCTGATCTGGATCGTTTTTCTTCCATGGAATATTGAAACGTCTTCAGAAGGCCCTCTGTGCTGCGATCACGGCGCGGATAGTTGCGAAGAATGCTTCGACAGCGAACACACGGTGTGCTCCCGACCACTCCATGTTGGCGACTAAGGACAGCTGGATTTGGGCTACCAACAGACCTTAGCACAGCCTCTCCCGCCTCACTAAGTTTCTTGTGCACAAGTAATGATGAAGAAAAACTGTATTCAATGAAGTTTCCTGTGTGCTAATATTAATTTTTTTAATTTAATTTCAAAATAAGGGAGGTTTTGTGGGTCACCATTTACTCACTCCCTCACTCATTTGCCAAACCGCTTAATCCCATTATTAGGGTCATGGGAATGCTGGAACCTATCTCAACAGACACTGGTCGAAGGCAGGGTACGCCCTGAACAGCTGACCAGTCCATCGCAGAGCAAAACACACACACACAACCATTTACACTGACACCTTGGGCAATTTTTGAAAGCGCCAATTAGCAATCACTAATTATTATTATAATATGAATGTCTTTGGACTATTTGTAGGAAGCTGGGGTACCTAGAGGAAACCCACACAAGCATAAGGAGAACATGCAAGCACCACACAGTACCGCCCGAGCCCGGGACTTAAACCCAAGACCTTCTTGCTGTGAGGTGGATGTGCTACCCACTATGCCACCGTCCCGCCCTCCTCCTGTAATATGATCACTATATTATATAAACAAAGTATATATAAAGAAAACGTTCTCTGCTGGACAACTTTTCACGTATACAGTACAAGCACAAAGACACACATTGTATCTAACTAAACGTGTGGCTCTAGCCAACGTCATAGAGACTCTACAGCATGCTGAATACATTCTCAAGCAGCACAAGCTTGAGAAGTTGGTGAAGTACTGTATTTTCCACTTGAATATATTTCACAACGCAGATGAAATCATGTCTGATATGGCAAACCAGAGATTCGCACCAAAATCTCGAATGATATTATGGAGAGATAATGAGTTGAATGTGTAAATGAGATTCCTAGTAGCTCATACAGTGGCTCACCAATAGGCTACATACATACAAACATGTACATATTAATATGTCACATTTTTTTCTGTCTATATGGTGACGTGATTGTTTTTCAATTGAATTATTTGAAATAAGTTAAGAAAATGCTATCATACATTTGCGTTGATACTACATACTGTATACATGCTTCATGTACCTTACAAATTTGGGAATAACTTGCGATTTTTGCCGAATTTACTGTCTAACAACTCACCAAAGTAATTCAAAAATATAAACAAACATTTTGAAAAGCTAGGCATGATGAACTGGCAGGATGTCATTGTTGGACTCTTGATTAAACTGCTCGTCCAGTTACATTCTTGGGTTGGATAAAATGTCTGTCATCAAGTAGCCGGTACTAGAGCTGGAGTTCCTCAAAGAATTTTGATAATCTATTACTAAAAAGAATCTATATAATTAGGAGATTGGTCCATGTATGTTATGCTGTGTTTTATTTTCATAGAAATACTGTAAGTGGTATAACAGTATGGCGTGCTGTAAAGTTTTTACTTCAATAATAGTTTCTAATTGACCAATATTGCAGGATATGTAAGTTAACCCTCAACAGCTCAGTTGTGTTAGTAAGATAATAAAAATTTAAGTTGCTCTGAATAAGAGTGTCTGCTAAATACAGTAAATGTAAATATTGGTTT
>JBCNYH010000004.1:6857227-6879075 GCA_039654325.1 Tandanus tandanus
ATATATAGTGTGTGTGTGTGTTAAATATGTAAAAAAGATTAAATATGTAAAAGATAATTTGAAGAAATATATATTATTTTGAAAAATAATTGTCATTTTGTTTAATGAATAATGTAAACAAATCAAAATTTTTAAATCGTTCCTTGTTTTTTCTTGTATGATTTCTCAATAAAATTTACAATAAGCACAGCAAACATGGACCAAGCCCACACCAAACGTATGATTTCCATCACCTTCTGAAAGACAATCTTTTTTTTTCATATTTATTTGAGATTTAATGTTTCAAATTGGATTTAATTACATCTCACACAACTCCAGGCTTGAGAAACCCTGGTACTAGCAAGTAGGAGGAGCACAGGAAAGAAAAGACAGACACGGTGGTGGAAAGATCTACCTGAGTTCCATCTGCTGATGATGAACAGGCTGACTGTGTCTTGTTCGAGGTAGGGTGAGAAAATGACTGCGGTAGGATTGAGAGAGAACAGAGAGGAGAGGAGGAAAGGATGAGGAGAGATGAAAATTGGAGGTAGAGATGTGGAAAACGAGTGATCCAGTCAAAGAGAAATGGCTGACCGGATGTCAAATCCCCCAAACGGCAGTGTTAGGAGAGAGAGGGATTAACATCGCTCCCTTACTGCAGAGCCGATGCAATATAACGCATTATAGTTGATTTATATTCCAAAGATGCAAATCCATTTCTAGAACAGAATTAATTAGTGAACATTATAGTCAAGTACATTTTACTCCTGAGACAAATAAAATAAACGTACCCTGAAGGATCCAATTATGCCTTTTCAACATACACATCTAGGTTTTCTAACTAAATGTACAAAACGCACAGCCCCCAGGGTGGAAATATGATGAAACAAATATTACAACCTTTATTTAAAAAGCACAGAAATCTTAACCCACAACAAAATATATTAAAAAATAATAATAATTTATATATAGGAAGCAATTACATGTACAATGGTTACACTCCTCGGTACCTTTCTTGTTCTATTGTGAAAAAATAGGGTTGGTACCTCAAGGGTACATCAGTTGAATATTTCATCTGTGGATTTAATGTGCCTTAATAAAATAATTAAATTTATATAATTTGACCAGATTTCCCTTGATAAGCAGTTTTCTAGGTTTAAAAATTAAAAGCTAGCTGTACAAAAGGTCAACCCTCGATTGTACCAATCCAGCAAGAATTAATCTAGAATATAGTCTAGAGCCTTATTATTTAAAATTAACTAAAAAACAATAGTCGTCCTTGGGATCGTCAACTGCGTACACTTAAGAGGTGCACAAAGATACCAAGAACAAAAAATAGCCAACATACTTTAGCAGGAATGGGGAAATAGCTAGCACTAGCAGTGTAGCTAAGGCTTCTGAAGTCCACTGCTGCATTATGCACATCACCCGAGGTGCAGTCCAGATGTTACTAGAACCAATTTTACTAGACGTTAATTAGCATGAAAAAGAAACCAAGGCCAAAATTTATTTAAATTTAAATGCAAAACAGAAGACACTAGCTAAACTATCACTTACTCATTCATTCAAGGGTCGCAGGGAGGCTGGAGCTTATCTCAGCCGACACAGGGAGAAGGTGGGGGACACCCTGAACAGTTAGCCAGACCATCGCACGTCCAACATACACACACAACTATTCACACACATACACACCCATTGGAACAGCTAGTTAGCCTAATGTGCATGTCTTTGGGAGGAAACTGGAGTACGCGAAGAAAATCCACGCATGCACGGGGAGAACATGCAAACTCCACACAGAAACGCCTTCACTGAGACCGGGACTCGAACCCAGGTGGGGCGGACATGCTAATCAGTACGTCACAGTGCCGTCCACTAGCTAAACTTGAACAATATATTTTTGTATGTGATGCAAATACTGAGCATCACATTTCATAGCCTAAATATTAGCCTATTTTGTTCCACACTGTTGGCCAAACTGTCGTAAATTACATCAGCTACTACTTTAAGCCTAGTATTTACATTCCTATGTGACAAAAACATGGTCATGTACTCACTTTCTGATTTGTCCAACCCTGTAATTGTATAGAGATGTACCCTTAAAGGTACGACCCTCAAAAAATAAAAACATTAGTATCTTATTTTCTGGCAGGATAAGACAGCATTAGCACAGAGAAAAATATCAGTACAAGCACACAAACCTTTGGATGATTTAAAGCATAGCAAAGGAAAGAAAATCATTTTAAGGACAATGTGGGCAACACCGGATGGAGGAGTCAAATATTTAAACCCAAAGATGCCACAGAAACAATGAATGAAGGCTAAGGGAATCATGTGACTTAAATGTTTAAGTGTCCACACCATATTTAGCCAATGTGATCACTGAAGTTTCCATACCTTTGTGGAGGGGGAACGCTGGGTGATCGTGAACGTGCTCGATTGATGTCCACCGACCGTGAGCAGTGATTGGATGAGAGGACCTGCTCGGGCACAGAAAGGGTGGAGCTTTGGAGGTCCCGCCCATTTTGTCTGTAATCTGCATGGAGAATGTGAGATAAAGTGGGAGTGATCAACAAACCAGCATTAAAGGAATAGATTAACTATAACAATAACCTGACTATAACTGAGTAATGACACTGTGATGGTACTCCAGGCTTTATGTTGTTAGGTTAAGCTAATATCTCTAAGGGTATTGGCCGATGGGCAGTTTATGGTGTTGGGGCTTGAACCACCACCCAACCAATAAATAACTTCTAGCCTTGATCCACCAAGCCGATACTGCCCCATGGTATGGCACATATCAGTGATGGATTATAATGTGACCTTGTCGCACTAAAATAACAAAAAACAATGTGGACAATGACGTATTTTGTGATTAATGTTCACGATCAAAGAAAAGCACACTCCAAACTGTGCTACATGATAATTTCAAGAGTATATTCTCTTGAGAGAATGTGCCTCCGATATAAATAACTTCATAAAACATCAGCAGTAAGCATAAAACGCAACACAAAGAGCTCATTCCTAGCAACAAATGCTACAGCAAATGCTGGCAAGGCGATAAAAAAAATTATCTATATGCAATGCTAGGCCAGCTAGCCAGAATGCTGTTCTGGATAATCAGCCATGATCAGTGATTGACAATGCAAAACAAAATGTGGAAACCCAACTCTTCGCTAACACTCATATCCGTCCAAGAAAACTGAAAATCAACTAGCTAATGTTATGTACAAACAATCAACTGTTACAATCAACCCTTGCTAATGTTGATACAAAAAATCAACTAGCTAATGTTATGTAGCCAAACGTGGCAGCTTTACACAACCAATATCCATCCATCCATACATTCATCCATTACCTATACGGCAGGGTCAGGGTCAGTTTACAGATCCATCTGACTTTGGGCAAGAGGCAGGGTACACCCTTAACAGGTCGCCGATCTATTGCAGAGCTAACACAGAGACAGCCAACCATTCACATTCATGTTCACACCTAAAGGCAATTTAGAGTAGCCAGTTGACCTTATGTTGGTGGACTGTCCAGGAAAGTGGAACACCCAGAGGAAACCCACACAAGCACTCATAACTGCCTCGTGACCACTATATAAACTATAATAGAACAATTAAATAAAAAGTACTGTAACATCTCTGACTGACGACAACTAAGTACGGTCATCATTTCAGTACAGGTATGATCAAGCTATTAAAAACAGGAACTTTGTAGTTTGTACTAGGTATAAGTGCACGTTTAGTATAAGGAGAAATGGCAAGTATAATCATGAGAGCTAAGCTGACTTCCAGCAATGACCTTATAACATGTGATCTCAACTAAAGACCCGAGTCCAACTCTGTTTTAGGTCTTTTTCTCTTGCTATTAATTCTATAAAGGATCTGACTTCAGTGTACACAAGAAAAGAGTAAAAGGTCTAATGACCTTTCACCTCACAACACAAAGCATAATAATGACGGCGGGGACCTGGGTGTATGCAGTCAGGTGGAAAGAGTTCATTATCTAGCCACTGGCTATAGCTAACGGCTACCATAAATATAGCAATTATATGTTTAATAGGTAGAAACGCAACTCCATTTTTTTTTTTTTTTAGGATTTTATTCTGGTTTCAGTGTTGTTTTGGGAGGAGGGTGTTCCAATTTTCTTCCTAATTTAGTCATATATCTAATTCCTACCCATCAAGAAATACTTCACTATCACAGGACAGCCATCTACCAGGGAGGGTCCTCAGAAAAACATGATGCCAGCCAGCACACATGCAGTGGCTTCGTAAAACACACTCAGAGGAAAGGACTATCCACCCCCATATTTGGCTAGTGGGCTCATGGGCTCCCAGTCACGGATGGCCGCATGACCCAACCACATTTCTAACCTGCTCATCACTACCACCTGAGAGTTCGCAGGTTCAAGCGGTGCCAGGGAGCCATTTCAGTGGTTTTCTATTTCTTTTGTTTGGGATAATAACACTGGGGGAACTGCAAACTGTCATTAATTATAATAATTAATATATTAATGAATGACTCATCCCAATGAAACGGTTTGCGTTTATGTATATATTGTGATTGTACAACTTCCTGTTTCTAATGCCACCATAAACAGCCATCTCCTTTCCAGCCTACCTCCTCTAACCCCCCCCCCCTTCTCTTCTAAAAAAACTATAAAAAGTATACAGCGTAGCCTCTCTGAAGGACATTGCTACCAGCTGTTTCTGTACAAAGCCACGACAACCCAGTGCCATTTGACTTCTCTCTCTCTCTCTCAGTCTCTTTCTCTGTTTGCTTTGCTCCATTCAGCCACATCATTCTCAAAACAATAGACTTTTGGAATATCTTGTATCATTTTTGCTGCTATTAATATACATAAGAATTCAGAACACCTAGGAAAGGTGAGATATCGAATTATTTATGTTCATTTTTTTTTACCCTAAAAAATACTTTATAAATTATTTATATGCAATAAATTTTTCATTAAAAAAAGCACTTTTTTATCTGGAGTGATGCTACATAAAAATGATTGACAATTCCCTTCAAATGATAAATAAATTCTTCAAACAAATTAGAGGCTCTTGAGTATCAACCTGGAGATCACAAGTTCGGATCCAGGTTGATCCACGCAGCCCTTCGCAGCCAACCGAGCTAATTGGCCGAGCTCTCACAGGAGGAATGGCATACACTCACCTTCCTGTGTCTCAAAGCAATCACCAGCAAATCATAGGCATCTGTGGGCTCACGCATACATGGGGGCGGATAGCCTTTTGCTTCCGAGTGTGTTAGGCTGCCCCTAAATATGCAAGCACAGCAGCTTGAAAAAAAAAATGCAGGTGGCAGCATCACATGTCATGAAGGGGGCGTGGTGGTCGCATGAGAGGGAAGGCATACTTAACATGTGGGAATTAGCTACAGCTAAATTAGGGGTAAAAAAAAAAAAAAAAAAAATGAATAACCCCCCACCTCCCAGTCAATCAATCAATCCAAAGTAACTAGCCAAATTTGAAAATGTAAGGAGAAATAAACATTTTAGTTGAACTGTAGAAAATATATATATGATTTTTTTTTTTAAATAAAACCCAAGTTGAGACACCTGAAAACTCTACACAAGTACTTCCTTACTTCCCACCTCCGTCACTCTATCATAATAGTTATCTGTCTTACTTTCTCTCTCTCTCTCTCTATCTATCTCTCTCTCTCTCTCTCTCTCTCTCTCTCTCTCTCTCTCTCTCTCTCTCTCACACACACACACACACACACGCGCACACACACCTCAGCATCACACTCCATTTCTGGCTAAATCCAGCAGAGATGAAAACAAGCCTAGCAATTCAATGAGAGACAAAGCTATTCTTCTGAACAGATCGACTGATGCAAGGAGGAAGCAGCGACTCAGCATTTATAACTGCGGAAGACGGAAAGAGTGTGAATAAGCACAAGAGGGAGAAAGTAAAAGAACAAAAGGAAAAGAAAATGTGAAAAGCTGTGCTTACGAAGCTACTAAGAGGTGGCTGAAAATTTCAAAGGTTTAAGTGTGTGTGTGTGTGTGTGTGTGTGTGTGTGAGTGTGAGTGAGTGAGTGTTTGTGAGTGAGTGTGTGTGAGTGAGTGTGTGAGTGACTGAATGTGTTTGGGTGAGTGAGTGTGTTTGAGTGAGTGAGTGAGTGTGTGTGTGAGTGTGTGTGTGTGTGTGTGTGTGTGTCTTTGCCTGAGACCACACAGCAACATCTGCTTTTAGCCCAAATTAAGAAAAGCAGTACATGAACTGTCCCATCATGCATCACTTCACAGCTTTGATTATCTAACCCTAAATGAACATAGAAACACGTCCTAAAGGACACGTCCTCCTTACACGGCAAGTGTAAAATCTTCACTCTGCATGACAGATTCTATGCCGATAAGCTTTCAGCTCTACACACTGCTCCGGAAGTGTAGCATGAAAGAAAACCAAATCTAATACCAAAGGAACTAATACCTTTCTGCCATACATTGATACAGTTTATAGCAGCAAAACCTGGAGATCACCGGTTCGAATCCAGTCCATGGGAGCTAATTGGCCGGGGTCTCACGGGAGGGAGGGACGGCATACGCTCACGTCCCTGTCACTCACAGCGATCACCAGCCAATCATGGGCGTCTGTGAGCTCATTCGAGTACGAGGTGGCGGATAGCGCTTTCCCTCCGAGGGTGTTAGTCCGCCCCCAAATACGCATGCGCAGCAGTTCATAAAAAGGCCAGGGGGCATGTGCATGCTTACGCCCCTCCCTGGTTGGTGGTGGTCGTATGATAGGGGAGGGAATACTTGATGGGTGGGAATTGAATACGACTAAATTTGTGGGAGAAAATTCGGTGGGGAAAAACTATAATGTGAAGGATAACATGACACAAATCTGCTGTATTTGTGGCGTGATCACCTGAAACAACTCCCACGCCATCCTCACAGTCATAATCGGAGATCTCGCTGTCGCTGATCCTGTGAGATCCTACCCAAGTGAAAAAGAAAAGGAAATGAAATACACAATTATGTACACTGCAAGATCTGGAATAATTTTTCATTATTATGGTCAGAGGGCTCAGAGCAATGAAGGAAATGCTAATTAAATGAGCTAAACTATAAGAGTGAGTATAAGAGACGATCACATGTATGTAGGGGCGGCATAGTAGCATAGTGACTAGGTTCGAGTCCTGTGCTCATCCTGTGTTTGCATGGGTTTCCTGCGGGTACTTCGGTTTCCTCCCACAGTCCAAAGACATGCACATTAGGCTAATTGGCTGCTCCAAGTTGTCCCTAGGTGTGAGCGTGAGTGTGGATGGTTGTGTGAGTGTGTATTGCCCTGTGATGGTTTGCTGAGCTGTTCAGTTTGTACCCAGCCTTCACCCAGTGTCGGCTGAGATAGGCTCCATCCTTTCCTTGACCTGAGTAGGATTAAGCAGTTTAAGCAGCAAATGAGTGAGTGGGAATGACATGTATGTAAAGTTTCTAGCATTTCATCCCTAGAATATAAAACAAAAATTTACAAATTTTTGACAATATTGTCACTTTAGAATGTACCCTTGCAAAAAAAATAAAAATTCTACTGCTATGAGCCATCCAAAAATTATTACATTTTTAAAACCTACAACCAAAATTGAGATCTGAAAAGCTACCTCAGTGTCATAGAGTAGAGTTTTTCCTCTTAAAAACATTTATTTATTCATTCATTTCCGAACTGCTTAATCCTAGTAGGGTTGCGGGGAGGCTGGATCCTATCTCAGCTGACTTGGGTCGAAGGTGGGGTACAACCTGAACAGCTCACCAATCCATCGCAGGGCCAACACACACACAACCATTCACACTCCAATTTGGAACAGCCAATAATGTGCAAGTCTTTCAGACTGTGGGAAGAAACCAGAGTACCCTGAGGAAACCCACACACGCACAGGGAAAACATGCAAACTCCACACACAAACACACAGGACTTGAACCCAGAACCTTCTTGCTGTGAGGCGGATGTGCTAACCACGACGCCACTATGTTGCCCACTTCTGAATTTACTTAAGCCCCATGTCGTGCTTTTAAGTGCCAGTTTTATATTAAATATGATCCTACAGCTATGTAATGTTAGACATACAAGTTTCATATGCTTTTTGGGTCATCTGATGCAATAAGAATCGTACAGCTTGCTTACAACAGTCCTATGATTGCTCTATGATCAACCCACGACATTTTTATGACAGTGTTAGGTGGAGTGACTTACAGACCTGACTTATTTTCCCCATGGCAGACCACACATATATTATACATGAACTTTCAAATCCCTTTTACTGAACCCTGCGTCAGTCCCTTTTGTTGTAGCTACGGTAAATTTGTACGACAAATTTTTATTATTATTTTTTTTTTTTGTAAAAAGGGCTTAAACTCTGGGAAAAGATGTTTTGTGGCCACAAGCCCTAACACAAGAATTTATAATGAATGGCAAAACAATCAGTTTTGATTAAACCAAGGTGTATGCAGTACGCATGGAATTTTTGGTGGATACACGCCATCTATAGTGTTCGGTTTTCAAATCTACAAATTTGCAGAGAATGGAGGAATCAAAAATATCTTGGTTATATCTTGTTTGTAGTTGTGAAAAGCTTTTTCAGCAATACCAAGTAAAAAAAAAAAAAAAAACCCACTTCAGTCTGTTTCTTACACTCAGTATCTATTTTAGCGAATTTTTTTTTTTTTTTTTTAGATCAGTCAGATTTGACACGTACATGCTTTCTTTCTTTCTTTCTTTAATTTTTTTTCTTGGTAGAATGATGGAAAAATAGTCAAGAGCCATCAAGAGAAAGCAAAAGGATGCTAACACCCCCTGAAGTGCTAAAGCTGATTACAATTTTAGAAATCTGATTAAAATTACATGCAATTCATTCTTATTGTCAAAGAGAAGAATAAAACAAACAATGGGGGGGAGGGGGGGGGTTAAACAGAAACATAAATCAGGGGTCAAGTTCTTAAGGAAAATGACGGCACAGCATTTTCTCTGGACAGCCAAACACTGCAAGTTAACAGCATAAAATATACAGTAAGAGTGTTCTTGTTAGTCTGTTGGGTGTTCTTGGTGTAATAAAGTTAGTCACGATGGAGCTGACGACAAGAGAACAGCACAATCCTGCTGAGGAGAATTTAAGGAGGCTCGTAAATAAAAATAAAAAAAGAGAGAGAAACATGACATCATGTGTTTAGTTTTATTTTCTGTTCTATTTTCACACCAAAAAAAAACAGGAGGAAGAGTGGTAGGAATGTATAGCTGCTAAACAGAGAAATGGACATGCAGTGTTTTTTTTTTTTTTTTTTTTTACCTGAATTGTATGAATACGAGCCGTGAGCTGCGAAGACAACGTGTGATCGGTCAACTGGGATACACTAACTCATAGTAAACATGATTTCTTTAAAAAGCACTTCCATCTTTTTAATTACTGCTTTTAAATGTTTACCAATGGTGTCAATACAATCCACTACCGGTCAAAAAGGTTTCTTTTGTCTTTTTCTAAATTAAAATTCATGCACTTTCATGTCTTGAAAATTAAAGCGACTGTGGAAGGAAACCAGAGTTCCCAGAAGAAACCCATACAAGCACGGGGAGGACAAACTCCATTCAAAGTAAAGCCGCTCTGCTGCCCTGCATAAACTTTAATAAAAATTCAAAGGTGGGGGTGGCATGGTGGTGCAGTGGTTAGCATGTCTGCCTCACAGCAAGAAGGTCCTGGGTTCGACTCCCAGTCTCGGGAGTTTCTGTGTGGAGTTTTGCATGTTCTCCCCGTGCTTGCGTGGGTTTCATCCGGGAACTCCAGTTTCCTCCCACAGTCAGAAAAACATGCACAGTAAGCCAACAGCTGTTCCAAATCGCCCCTAGGTGTGAGTGTGAGTGGTTGTATGTGTGTTGGCCCTCCTATGGACTGGCGAGCTGTCCAGGATATACCCCGCCCTCGCCCAGAGTCGGCTGAGATGGGCGCCAGCCTCCCCGCGACCCTAATTATGATTAAGCGGCTTAGAAAATGAATGAATGAATGAATGAAAAAAATGGGGGTGTTCTAAAACTTTTGACCAGTAATGTATTGTATTTTGTCTGTGTGTGCGTTCAGGTTTATATTTGGCGTGAATGAGATATAATGTTCAAAACATACTCTGTAGTCTGCGAGTGGTACTATCTCCATGCATCGTTCTCCTCTGAAGGTAGGGGGAGCTCTTGGGGAGAGGCATAGAAGCGACGTCGTGCATTTGCAGCTTGTACCAGTGCGGCTCGTCGTCCATCAGCGCTGTCTCCAGCTCGATTAGGATCTAAATGAAAACAACAAAACATGCTAAATTTGCGAAGGCTATATGGCTGCAGTGAGTTCTAATGCAATGATACAGGGACAAAAGAAAACAAAAAAGTGTTTTTAGGTGTCAGGCCATCATGAGTCACCAGAACAGCAACATTGCACCTTGGAATAGATTCTAAAATTCGTGTGTTTACATGTATGATCATGAAGAACACTACACAAAGTTTTCTTCAAGCACAAATTATTTTCCGTGTACATGTGTACGCTGTAATTCTGTTAATTACATTTTAATCAGAAATAAACCAAACAGTGAAGACTGACAACATGTCTAGACAGGATGTTGCATGTTTATACCTCTCCAAGGAATTCGCTCTCCTCCTCACGGACTCGCGCCTGGTCCCACAGCGTAATCTCCAGCATGCGCTCGCGGAACTCGCGCCGATGCACTGGCGAGTACATGAACGTCTGGTTCCATTTGGGCTCTAACGACTTCTTTACCGTTTTTGTTCTCCTTTTGCTTTTGTCACTGGAGGAACAATAATTCAAACTGCTTTTATTTACCACCACTGGTAAAATAGAAACCGGGACTCAAGTTTGACTTTGTATGCTTTGGAAATTTGGACAAGCTTTGGGACCAGAATTACAAACAATTAAAAGCAGTAAAGATAATATATCTTGCTATGAAGATCAAGTACAGTTTCTGTTTATCTCCCTTAATATGTGAATTTTACGTTCATCCCAATGACTGTAAAAACATGGACAGTGTTACGTCTTTAAAATGTGTAGCCGCTAGAGGTCTACCGCCCCTGCTGGCTGGCTGCAGTATGACGTGTCTCACATATACAACACCAGGTGGAACAAGGTGAGAATGCACTTGGGAATGCAATGATTGACAGTCTTTTTATTTAGTCTTTCAGCTTATAAGTAGTTTTAATCTCAGTTTTAGCATAAGTAGTTTTCAAATTATTTTTAATGTTGTAATTGACTAATTTTAGTTAAGTTTGATTTCATTTTAGTGCAAATTTTTGTTTTTAATATACAGCACATTACCTCCAACTTTGGATCTATTCCATAAGTTATTGTAACTAGAAACAAGTAAGTAATTTTATCTAGTCTGTAACATGTTTTAACTAGAAAGTAGTCCATAACACATTTTAATTAGGAAATAGTCTGTTACACATTTGAACTTGTAACTAGACTGTAACTTATTTTAACTAGTACCTAGTCCATGTCTCATTTTAATCAATAAAGTGATAAAGCAAAATCAGTTCAAATCAAGGGGGCAAACAAAACTAAATATTAAAACAAAGCTTATTTAACCTGCCGTTTTATTTTGTTTTGGTTTGTGTTGTACTGTCTATAGTAGTATTTCTGGTTTTTTTAGTTTAGTTTATTTTTCTTTTTGTAAACTGTAATTTTTATTTTTATGCCAGTTCACGAAAAAAAAATTTACTAGTAGTTTTGGTTTAGTTTTTAGACCTTTATATTTGGGAGAAGGTGGCCAGCCTACAAAATAAGTAGGTGTACTTGACTTCTACTCTTGTCTTCACTAACATTAAACATTTACTGCATTTGGCAAACGCCCTTAACTAGAGTGACTTACATTTATATGTCATTCATACAACTGAGCAATTGAGGGTGAAGGGCCAACAGTGGCAACTTGGTGGTACTGGGACTTGAACCGAACTTAACTCAGAGCATAAACCACTGATCCACCACTGTCCCCACTACACTCCAGATAGCAGCAGAGAGTTCATACTGTGCAAATTTTACCTCCAAATTAACAACATGGCTGAAGAATTTTGGCTTTATTGCTATAAATTAATATTAATACCGTTATATTAATACGGGATTAATACAGTATATCAAAATAAACAAAATCAAAAATAAAGCAGATGGGCATCTAGCCCAACTGTCCATTTTTGTTTTTTTTTAGTAGTACTGAAAAGAAAAGGAAAACAGGACAAATGGTGCCACAATACACCCAGCGCAGCTTTAACACAGTCCCTGTAAGCTCCCTTTACCCTTACCTTCGGTCTGGAAGGAAGTAGATTTTGACGTAGGGGTTCCTTGGTCGTCCGTCTTCTCGTGATGGCAGGTCCTTGGCTCCCAGGATGGTAACAATGAGTTGGTGGCCAACTTTATCGTACCAGAGTTTAACCTGATCGAAAATCAAGACATCTCTGGAGTCAATCTCTACTTTATAGTGACTCTAATATAAACTATGCACAGTACATACATGTGTGGTCACTAAGATGTAATAAACGTGAGGAAATCGAGTATGAATTTTATGTGGTTTAAAATGATTAAAATCATATTTCAAAATGTATTATTTCATCTATACCATAGACAATACAGTATATCACCTTTTTTGTAGTATAACTCGATATGGGAAAACACACACTGATAAAAGTTTACAGAAGGTATACTTCATGCCAGCAGGGTTTTATTGGAATACACGATTCATTAGCAAATCATGATTCATTAAGTATACCGGTGTAGCAAAATTTCTAAATATAATGGATACCATTACATCATTTTGTAGTTATTTGTGCTGTAAATAAGAAAAATAAATTACTTT
The DNA here is from genome assembly GCA_039654325.1 of Tandanus tandanus. Taxonomy (NCBI): domain Eukaryota; kingdom Metazoa; phylum Chordata; class Actinopteri; order Siluriformes; family Plotosidae; genus Tandanus; species Tandanus tandanus. The sequence continues at coordinate 6,870,068 of JBCNYH010000004.1, forward strand.
AAAAAGAACAGAGTAACAGGCAAGGGTATGAGCACAGAGCAGAAATAGTTCTCATGCAGCAGACAAACACACAGAGGTCAGACAAGAGAGTGAAAAAGAAAAAAAACCACATACACACTAGGGTCTTAATCACATGAAAATGTCGCTCTAGCAGCAGGGCGTGCTGTAGTGTAAAACTAAAACCTAATCAGAGAAGCGCATCACGCTATAAATAAAAAAAAATATTCACCAAATGAACTGCAGCACAGCAGTAATGGTATCAAAAGTAAAGAAACAGTTCATTTTTTACAGAGTTTAAACAAAATTAGAGACTAGGTGATGATTTAATAACTTGGTTGTTGGTAAGGGTTAACTTTTGGCACACCCTCTCCCTTTACTGTTTTCAGTGCTTTTAAGAACCAAGACCGCTACACTTGCACTGTGCCTTCAAGCTAGCCTAGCACAGTCTACCGCACATGTTTTTCTATACTGATTATCCATTATGGTTGCGAGGTTGTGGATGAGCTGGCACTAATCTCAGCGATTTTTGAAGTTATATACAAATTTCTTTGCTTCCAAAAAACTAAAATTGCTCTTTTAGCTTTGTTTTATTAGGGTTTAATGTTTCAAATCTTGATCATTAATTACTCACTGCATACAGTATCACCTGCCAGTAATCAAATGGAGGTTATCTGAATTTGCCCGTAAACTCTTCATCTTTTCTGCATGTTCTTGGCTTGGCTGATAAACACACTTTACCCACAGCATTTTATTACCTTCGCCAAGGAGGTTATGTTTTGTCCTCGGCTTGTGTGCTTGTTTGTGTTTTTAGCAGGATTATCCCAAAAGTCATGTGTGGATTTTCATGAAATTACTACCAGAGTTTGGGCCTGACACAAGGAACCCTCCGTTAGATTTTGGAGATGATCCAAATTAAATTCTGCATCCAGGAATTTTTGAAGTATTCTTTAACACTGTGAGAGAGGATGAATTTTTTTTTAAGTGTCATATTACAGCAGGGTTGCTGTGTATTTTCAGTTTTTTTGCAAAATGTTATGTGTGGATTTTCATCAAATTTCTACCAGAGGTGGGACTTTGGACAAGGAAGGCTTTATTTGATTTTAGAGATGATCCAGATCAAATTCTGGACCCAGAAATTTTTTAAAAGATTTTTTAACATTGTAAGATAGGACAATTTCTTACATTCTGGTTCCTGTAGGGGATTATTGGGCTTGGCAGGGGTTTACGCACTCTGAGTGCTCTTGATTTCTATAAGAGTGCTAGCTCTTTCAAATGGCGGCTTTCTTCATACTAAAATGTTTTATAGCAAGAAAAAATTCACTGCCATTTAAATGGAAAATATGTTGCTACATACAACAACAAAGAAAACCCCAAATATACCAGTAATTATTAAAGTTGATATGGATGATTTTATCTGTAAAGAAATGTTTCTTCAGCATTTTTTTAAAGAGTTTTAATTGTTATAACGTGCAGTTTATCATCTTTTGGCTGTTTATAGCTGTTATAAGATAAGTGATAACAGGAAGTCAATCATTTAATTGACTAAGACAGATAATAAGAATGACATTATGTTCAATACTGTTCAAAAATTGTAATCGCTGTGGTATGAGAGGAACTTGAGAGGAACATGTTTTTAAAGGAAAACAATTGTATCCCACCACCCCAGCTTGGATTGTTTTCCTAAAATCATACAACGTGAAGGTGGTATTTCTTATACACTGAAAGAATATGATGAAGTAAGAAAAATGGAATGTTTGGCAATAATAGGGTCAAATACTTTTCTGTTTTCTATTCGGATCATGCAGATCATTCCAAATTTCTTGCAAAAACATTCCAATAGAAAAATAGGATAGAAAAAAAAATAATTAAAACGATAAAAGTAATAATAAAATTAGGAGAAGCAAAAGGGAAAGGAACAGAAAGCGCAGCCATTTCTTTGCTGTGCTTTTAATGTAAGCGGGAGGTAAATAAGGGGATAAGGGGCAAGGGGGTGAGTGTCTTTATGGTATATAGTGTGATTTACCTGAACCCTAGGGTTAAAAGGCTCTATTCTCCTACTAAGGCTTTGGCTCTGGGTAAGCAAAGTTAATGACAAGAACAAAACAAAGGAACAATGAAACTAACTGCAGAATTACAGCACCAGTGTTAGAAGAGCTCAGGGTGAGATTCAGTCTAAAAACTGCAGCTTACTGCTCACTGTATTTATTTATTTACATACTTTAGAGAAAGTTCAGGCTGGAGTTGTAGGAAAAAAAACCCAAAGACAATCAGCCGGAGCTTCTTCTGAATGCGCATAATTAGCTTCTCATTTACTTTCATTCATCCGAATCATTTTTATTTAGTCGATTCTTTCCCATAAAGAATCCTTTGTGTAAATGCTAAATACAGTCGCCATGCCTTGTCTTTCGACTGATTATCCACTCCAAATTATGATTATCTTACCATTTATCATACCATTCCTGGAGTTCGGATTCTCGTTAAAAAACAGGGGCTGATTTTTATTGGCTAGCTTTGTCACATGGATCATGCTAAAATCTGAACATCTGTTTAAACTGAATCTCCATCTGAGAGAACAACACACACATATAAAAACACACCAGATTGTGTTACTACCCAGTGCATACACACATATCCACATATCCAGCCAGCTAAAGACAATGAAAAGTTTGAGATGTACAAGCAGGTTAAATATTATGTGGAAGGTGATTGTAAATTTGGGTTAAAAAGCATTTAATAATTATTATTTAAAGTGAAACAGCAGAAAAAAAAACAGAATTACAACATGAAATTATTAACCCTTGCTGTTTTATTGGATAATGCAAATTATTTTTTTTTTAAATCAGCATTTTTTCCCCCTTCCAGCCTGAGCAACAAGCTTAAATACAGTCAAGTGCAAAGGTGTGTATGTATGATTTTTTTTTCATATATTTATAACATCATAATTCATTCATTCATTCATTTTCTAAGCCACTTAATTCTAATAGGGGTCGCAGGGAGGCTGGTCCAGGGTACACCCTGAACAGCTCGCCAGACCATCGCAGGGCCAACACACATACAACCTTTCACACTCACTCTCACACCTAGGAGTGATTTGGAACAGTCAGTTAGCCTCATGTGCATGTTTTTGAACTGTCGGAGGAAACTGGAGTACCCGGAGGAAACCCACACAACCACGGGAAGAACATGCAAACTCCACACAGAAATACCCAAGCCGGGCCTGGGACTCGAACCCAGGACCTTCTTGCTGTGAGGTGGACGTGCCAATCACTGCACCAACACGAGGCCCAACATAATAATAATGTATTAATAAATATTATCATTGTGTAATTAAATGTTCATTCATTCATTTTCTGAACCGCTTAATCCTAATTAGGGTAGCAGGGAGGCTGGCGCCCATCTCAGCTGACTCTGGGAGAGGGCAGAGTACACCCTGGACAGCTCACCAGGCAATCGCAAGGCATTGATGATGATGATGATGATGATTATTATTATTATCATTATTATTAATATTAGTAGTAGTAGTAGTAGTAGTAGTAGTAACATTATCAGTATAATTATTAATTAATTAGTTAATTATTATTATTATTATGATTATTATTAACTTTAATATAAATAGTATTATTATAATTATCATCAACATCATCATCATTATAATAATTATTATTATTAGCATTATTATTAATAGTAGTAGTAACATTATCAGTATTATTATTAGTTGATAAGTTAATTGTTATTATTATTATTATTATTATTATTATTATTATTATTATTATTATTATTAAAACAAGCACAAATACAAATTGTTACTGAATATGTTTTCTGTAAGGTTGTGCAAACATTTGTCGAAACGTGATCAGTGTTTATTTTAATTCACATTGCATAGCCTTCATCACTGTGAATCTTCTGTGTACTACTAATAATTCAGCTGATAAGAGGTCCTATTGCATACGAATAATTATGATGAATTACGATAGAATTGAGACTTCAACAGCAACAAATTCAGCAAAATACGACCATAAGATGAGTTTTAATTAATTATCCAGTGAACCATCATTTAAACTGCACATTATTGAATCTTCAGCTCATGGAATGTATTACAGGTACCCAGTTCGAGCACAGTGAGTAAGTGTAACGTGATCAGGTCTGGTGCTTTCACCCTTGGGTGAGCTCCAGGGCTGTGGCCGAGCGTAAACCCCATGGAGCCATTCCAGAACTTTATCTGTGTTTGAGTCCCTTTTGTTCGCCTCCTGAGTGTTTTGCCAACAACGGCTAAGTGCTTAACATGCTTGTCTTGCTCAGTGGCTACCGGTGGAAGTCCTGCTGATCCAAGGCATCTCTGTTTAATTTAAAAGCAATACAGTTTTATTCATAAATAACAAATAGAGAAGTTAAATCTTTTTTTAAGATGGTCCTTTTATTTTTCCAGTTCTATGCATTCTGTTTATTTTCATTTTATTTCATGTTTGTTTTTATGTTTTGTTTTTTTTTTGGTTTACCTTCAATTGGGCAGTGATGGCCCACCAATCTGCCACTATCGGGCCCTTGAGTATGGCTCTTAACCCTTAGTTGCTCAGTTGTATAAAAAAAAAAAGAGATAAATGTAAGTCACTCTGGATAAGGCTGTCGCCAAATATCATAAATGTAGATAATTTATTAACCCTGAGTTTATATTTTGTGGAAAGCACTACATGTTAGATGGCATTAATGTATTATTGTTACTTTATAAATAACCATATTATTATTATTATTATTATTATTATTATTATTATTATTATTATTATTATTATTATTGTATGTTATTATTATTATTATTATTATAATTATTATTGTATGTTATTATTATTATTATTATTATTATTATTATTATTGTATATATTGTATTTATTATCATGGATGTTGTAATTTTTTAAAGGCTTGTGTTTACAAAAAGATTTAAAGTTTAAAAACCTCCAACAAACAGTAGAGTTACTTTATTTATACTTTAATAATTTTATGTACCTCAGCCAAGGAGGTTATGTTTTCACCAGCATTGGTTTGTTTGTTTGTTTGTTTGTTTGTTTGTTTGTCTGACTGTTAGCAACATTACTCAAAAAGTTCTTCACGGATTTTGATGAAATTTTCAGGATAGCTGGGAAATGATACAAGGAACAATTGATTCCTTAGAGTGATCCAGATTATAATAGGATCCAGGAAATGTGAAAGATTTTTTGTGGCCTTGGCGGAGGTCTGCGCTCACTGAGTGATTTTCTAGTTTTTATATCCCTTCACTTTATTTGCACATTTTCTCTGTAGTGCCTTTTTTAATTTCTACAGTGCTTCAAGTTCTTATCTTTTATTAATCTTTTTTTTCTTTCATGTTTTATTTTTATATGTAAGATTTTCTTAAGTGAATGACATGGTGGTGTAGTGGTTAGCATGTCTGCCTCACAGCAAGAAGGTCCTGGGTTCAAGTCCCGGGTTCGGGACGTTTCTATGTGGAGTTTGCATGTTCTCCCCATGCATGTGTGGGTTTCCTCTAGGCACTCCAGTGTCCTCCCACAGTCCAACGACATGCACATTAGGCTAATTGGATGTTCCAAATTGTCCCTAGGTGTGAGTGAGTGCGAATTGTTATGTGTTTGTACCCCGCCTTCGATAAGAGATAGGCTGAGATAAGCACCAGCCTCCCAGATTAGCTGTTTCATTTTATAAACTGTAAGAGACAGATACAGTAGAGGCTAGTCCTTATTTTTTTCTGTTATAAAAAAAATGCTATAAATGGTAGAAAAAACTGTTGTGATAGAAAAGGAATAAAACAGTGTAGAATGTGCTGTTTATACAAAGTCCCATCCAATTGTTAATAATTTTCCTGTAACAGCACATACCAAAATGTTATATTCCTTCGATACAGTAGCTTTTAAAAGCATGTTGTACGTTTTACATCATATTCTGATATTTACTCAAAGGTTGATTCTCAAAATAACAATTAAATTATATTCCTGGCCTTGTAGACATTTGTAGGCATGCACATACTCCGAATCAAGTGGACCTATGCGTAACAAAACCCAGGTTTAACATTAAAGATGGCGGGTAAAATAACAGCTACCTTCTCTCTGAGAAATCAAGTGAGGCATTGTGGGAACTCACAGAGAGCTGTCCGGATAAGTACTGTGGTGCATCTCGGAGCATGCTGGTGCTCATGGGAGACGTGATGGATATGGCCGGCCGGTCCATCTTCTGTGACTCAAATGAGCTGGAACCTTCGGATGGGATTTAATAAAGGCAGAAGGCAAAAAGGGAAAGATGACACAGAATACCTTAAAGGTGTTTAAAAAAAATTAATTAATTAATTAAAAAGATATTTCTGAGCTGGCAGAAGTGCAGTGCTTGCATCCGGCCACACGGAGGCTACTTACTTGACTCCAGTTGTGTGTGTGTGCTGTCTGGTATCCTGGGGATGTCTCTGCATTCAGAGAGAGAGAGAGAGTGATAGAGTGAGAGAGAGACAGACAGACAGACAGACAGAGAGAGAAAGAGAGAGAGAGAGAGGCAGACAGACAGACACAAAGACAAAGAGAGTTTTTTACTCGTGGTTTACCTGGTTGTAAATTCAAGATTTTAGTTATAAGTGTTCCCTTAATATGTACTTCATATATTTCTCATGATAATATACAATTCATGTGTGCGTGTACGTCTCCAGTTGTCTGCGATCGTCACATAAATTCCGCTTCCTAGTTCAAAGCAGTTACTACAGTTATGACTGCAATATCGTCAGCAAACGTGATAAACGCTACTTTTAAGGAAAAAAGCTTTTATTCTGAGACATGACAGCTGAAATGAACACACCATGCTCCGTAAAGCGTTGTTGTTGTATTCATTCAGAGTTTTAGTATATAGTATGCAGGAACACAAAAAAAAAAGCGTGATTCATTCATTTGCCAAACTGCTTAATCCTACTAGGGTCGCGGGGAGGCTGGAGCCTATCTCAGCCGGCTCTGGGTGAAGGTGAGGTACACCCTAAACAGCTTGCCAAACACACACAATTTGGAATAGAATTGATTGATTCGGTGGAGTTGAATTTCTGTCTTGCGACATGAACCTTGCCTTCAGCAAACATTGTACTGTAGAGTGTAATCCATTTGCTTTCTTGGGTATATAATATTAGTAATAATAATACAATCAAATCCCATGCTGTCACTGAGGAAACCATAAGCTACATTGCTTTCACATTTAGGACCATGTGGTAAGTCTTTACCCGATGGGTCGAGACACCACCAGATCCACCTGAGGCTCTGGCTTGGATTCTAAAATGATATTGTAAACTTCTTTAAATGTGGCTCCTTGCAAGTTTCTCCCGTTCCACTCCAAAACCTGATCACCTACAACATAAAAGAGACATAAAATGTACTCATTTACAAAAAAAACAATAATTAACCCTAAAAACTTAGAATAAAATAATATACTATAGATAAATAAAACCACAATCAAATAAACCAGATACAAGAAAAGATGACCTTTCAAATGTTTTGTTTGATATTTCACACTAAGATTTGAGATCCAAATACGGTGTGACCCAAAAAATAACTCCCACATTTCAAGGTAAAATATCAGGAAAGATCATCAAATTACACACATTACATTTCATTCACTATAGTTTTTATGCATCATGTTTTAAACTTTAAATGGAGGCCATCATTGATCTACCAGGTGTGTGTGTGTGTGTGTGTGTGTGTGTGTGTGTGTGTGTGTGTGTGTGTGTGTGTGTGTGTGTTGTAGCTCCATCTTATTAAAACCACACATCGTGTTCAAGCTGGGGTTGGTCCACCAACAGACCTCAGCACCGACCTCTCCTGCCTCACGAAGTTTAATGTTTGCAAATGACGATGAATAAAAATTGTACTGAATGAAATTTATTTGTGCAAATGATTACTTGATTATCTGTATTAATCACCCTGTATTAATATCTAATATTCGTTTTATTTTACCCTCACTGGGCAGGTTTCCACTGCAGTGTTGCACAAAACTGAACTGCATTCTGAAGTTGACAAAACCCAAATGTGAAAGATCCGTACAGTAAAATAGTCATGTAATGCAATCAAAGCTCACATTAAAGCTATTCCGATCTCAGACGTCTGATAACTGCCACGGGATTTCAATTTCAAATTGTGTGTTATGCAGGTTAATGGAAACCTGGCAATTCTCACTAACTGCCTGTTGTAATGCTGCACATTCTAACCACAGCTATTTTTTCCTTTTTTTTAATTTATTAATGTATTTTTTTTTTGTTCTATAGTACTAGCCTTGTTGGTAACCTAGATGGTTACCTGGTCTGAGATGTCCGACGGTGTCCGCTAAACTTCCTTTCCTTACTTTAGTGATGAACGCACAAAGTCTACCAGACTCAGTCATTTTTCCTCCAACCACCTGTTCAAAACACACACACACACACACACACACACACACACACACACACACACACACACACACACACACACACACACATTATTCAGTCGTCAATAAAGTATGTACTGTAAAAAAAATACTATTATTGTCTCATAAAAAAAAATCTAATATGGTATACTCATGAATTAACAGCAGCCGAGTGCAGTACTGTTAAAATTATTTTTTTTTTTCATTTTTTATATTAATTGGAATTCACAGAATCCTAAAGTGGCTACATTATTGGGTTAAAAATTGCATATTGTTGCAAAAAGTTATTATTTTTATACAATAATATACATCAATATACAACAGCAATCGAACCCAGGCTTTCTTGCTGTGAGGTGTACGTGCTAACCACTGTGCCGCCCCCACGCCTAACACTGTATTCTAATATTAGAGATACTGGGATGTAATATCACATGGGGAGCGAGGTACTGTACCTACAGTATGGGTACAATCGTATGTTCTTCTAAGTAAGTAAAGAATTAAACAAATAAACAAATAAATGAATCCTCCTTGAATCGCCACCTTATCGTGGTGGAGGGGTTTGCGTGTCCTAATGATCCTGGGAGCTATGTTGTCGGGGG
>JBCNYH010000004.1:6911720-6930042 GCA_039654325.1 Tandanus tandanus
GTGTGTGTGTGTGTGTGTGTGTGTGTGTGTGTGTGTGTGTGTGTGTGTGTGTGTGTGTGTCTGTGTGTGTGTGTGTATCTGGCCATAAAGATGGAGGTAAGATGTAATAAAAATAAAAACAGTGGTGAGTCAGGATGTGCCTTAATAGTCACAAAAAACATAATCATAATAATAAAAGCACACTAATCGAGATCATGCTGATATTCAACAACTCCTAATGCGCAGTCATCCATACTGTTATGCTTCCTTCTTTTTCTGACACTTATGGAAGGAGTCTCAAGTGTCAGCATTAGGTGACAGTAAAACTTTCTACCCTAAAGGAACTCATTAACCTGGCTTACTCAGCTCACAGCAAATGTGGATGGACAGGGATGTCAGCCACTCATTTGCTGAACCGCTTATTCCTACTAGGGTCATGGGGAGGCTTGTGCCCACCTCAGCCGTTACCGGGCAAAGGCAGGGTACACCCTGAACAGCTCACCAGACAATTGCAGGGCAACAAACACACACACAACCATTCACACTCACACCTAGGGGCAATTTGAAACAGCCATTTAGCCTAATGTGCATGTCTTTGGACTGTGGGAGGAAACCGGAGTACCAACACAAGAATCAAGGACCTTTTTGCTGTGAGGCGGAAGTGCTGCCTGTTGTTACTTCCACCAAGGAGGGTAAGTTTTTGGTTAGGTTTATGTAAGATGGATTGCGGCTTTTCATGTAATTTCAAATTCTGGCTCCAGGAATTGTTTAAAAGATTCTTCAAAATTGTGAGATAGGACCTTTTTTTGGAGGAAAAGTGTGTTATTACTGCAGGCCCAGCAGGGGGTGCTGTGTACTTTTTTTTGCTTGCTTGGTTGGTGGAGGTTTGCGCTCTTGCTTATGTGATTGCAGTATTTTTCACATGGATTTCTGTTAGGCATTTGTGTACCTGGAGCTGGTCTGAATGGCAGTGCAATCATCTATTAGTTATTCCTGTTGTCTTAGTCCATTGTGCCCAAATATCACCTATCTGAAGTAAACACTGGATTGACCATCATATTCCAGAACTACCAAAAGGCCATTCAAACCCAAAACTTGGGTTGGACGCCTTCAATCAAACAAATAAATGTAAATTCACTGATAACCCAAAAAACATTCTAGTGTCAATTCTAGCAATCCCCTTTAAAGCTTCATCTACTACACAAATCTGCCAACACAAAGTCTATTTTAAAAGCTGTCAACTATGAAAAAAGGAAGCCCAAGTGCTTCAGCAATAATTACCAGTGCAATGATGCAGCATTCGGGGATTTCAAATCCCTAGTATGTTCCTATTCCATTATACACTTCCTGTAATCACTCTGTGATGCACTGTGGGCATAATGCATCAGCATGCTTTCAGGATCTGATGGAATGATGGCAAGGCTTCAGTTACTTTATTATCACAGGGTAAATAAGTCAGAGATCTATCCACCCTTTTCATTCAGATCTAGTTGCTCTAGTCTACATATACTGTATCATGTAGTCATTGTTAGTGTTAAGGGCAATGCAGTGTAAATACCAATTATCTATGAAGATGAAGTGGATATTGCTGAATAGTTCTCGAGGCAGCTCATCATACATCATCTTTTGAAACTCATTCGAAGTTGGAAAAAATATTTTGTTGGATTTCTAGGGTTTCAGAATTTTGATTCAAGCATCATACAGCGTTTGAGAGGTGGAACATAACCTCCCTGGTGGATGATTTAACTCCTTTCTATACAACTAAAACAAAACATAGAGTATAATAAACCTATATAAGTGCCACAAGGAAATGACTCTTCTATAGTTTTCAGAGCTCAAAATAAGGTAACGATCACAGACAGTCAGGTTAGAATGCCCAACTTATGTTCCAGTACTCTGGATACATACGCGATGAAGATACTACAGCCTAATCCCATCATTTGTATATGACACCCTGAACAGGTCCACTGGTCTATTTCAGAGCTAACACAGCTAACACAAACAACCATTTACACTCACATTTATACCTATGGCCAATTTCAAGAAGCCAGTTGACCTAATGTGCATGTCTTTGGACCATGGGAGGAAACCAGATTACTTACAGGGAATCCACACAAGCACGACACAGAAAGGCCCTCGGCTGAGATTCGAATCCTGAACCTTCACACTATGGGGCGACATGGCTAACCACTGAGCCATGGCTACCTTGGGTATTCTGCATTAATCTGAAGCGGTAATTAATCTTAAATCTAAAAATATCCATGTGACACACCGCACCACAAAGTGCTAATGTAAATAGTAGGGAAGAACAGTGTGATGTGATGCAATGTCTGCAACAGCCTGAATAAACTAGAGGTGTGACTCAAGAAGCATATTTCTGAGTTATTCTAGACACTTATCAAGTATGTAAGCGCATAGTTTTTGTTCTTTAGTTTTTTTGGGGTTTTTTTTTTGGAGACAGCAATCAGCATGACTGTGTTGATGTGTTTAACATTTCCATGCTACTCCACAGAGATACATTTCAAGTACTGTATGAAATGATTACATGTTTTACAGCTCAACAATCAACCCAGACATACAGGGATGATGTGATATCAGGTGTCCAGACATAAAAACTCATGTAATGTCATCTCATCACATCTATATATAAATATATATATATATATATATATATCTACTTAGCGCGTAGCTGAACAGTAGCTTTCCTCGGGCAGGATTCATTCATTCATTCATTTTCTAATTAGGAATATGCGGGGAGGCAGGCGCCCATCTCAGCCGACTCTGAGCGAAGGTGGGGTGCACCCTGGACGGCCCGCCAGGCCATCGCACAGCCATTACACATACAATCATTCACACTCACACCTAGGGGCGATTTGGAACAGCCAATTAGCCATACTGTGCATGTTTTTGGACTGTTGGAGGAAACCAGAGTACCCAGAGGGAACCCGCGCAAGCACGGAGAGAACATGCAAACTCCACACAGACACGCCCGAGCCCGGGACTCGACCCGGGGTCTTCTTGCTGTGAGGTGGATGTGATAACCACTGCGCTACCGTGCAGTCAGGATTCAGTAAGTTCAAATTTTAGTCAGTTACTCTTATTTTACTATTGATAATGCTGGTCAGGACAAGGATACACCCTGAATGTGGCGGTAATAAAATCTTGCTTGGAAAACAAAAATGTATTAATTTTGCTTACCTGGAAGAACAAAATCAATCCTTTATTGTGGAGATTAGGATGTTATACTGCACCTTGGAAATTCACTACTAACAGCATTTATGTATCTTACCACATATATTACATCTACCAAACAATAAAATTAAAACTTACACCACACAAAACACAATAGGGGCATGGTGGTGTAGTGGTTAGCATGTCTGGCTCACAGCAAAAAGGTTCTGGGTTTCTCCTCCTCCTGCGTGAGGTTTGCATGTTCTACCCTGGGTTTTCTCTAGGTACTCCTAGTACTTCTCCTAGTTCAAAGATATATGTATATTAGGCCAATTGGCAGTTTGAAATTGACCCTATGTGTGAGAGTGGATGGTTGTCTGTGTGTTGACATTGTGAAGGACTGGCGAGCTGTTCAGGTTGTATCCCGCCTTTGCCCGAAGTCATCCGAGATAGGCTCCAGCTTCCCTGCTACCGTAGCACAATTAAGCGGATCGGTAAATGAATAAACGTATGAATAAATAAACATGTTACTGTTTATTCTTAACCCAATATCTGTTTATTACTGCTGCTGGGAAGGATATGTTTTTGTCTGTGTTGGTGTGTACTGTATGTTTGTTTGTTTGTATGTTTGCTAGGAACTTTATGCAAAAATACGAACAGATTTTGACTTTTTTTTTTTTTTTTTTGGAAGGGTGAACTAAGGGCCAAGTTACACTCCAGCAGATTCTAACAAAGATCCGGATCAAATTCTGGATCCAAGAATTTTTTTCTGGGATTTTTTAACATTGATTGGGATAAGAAGATTTTTTTTGGAAGTGTTATATTACAGCAGGCCCAGCAGGGGGTGCTGTGTACTTTGCTATTTTTTTTCAGCTTGGCAGAGGTGTGCTCCTTTAGGTATATTTATTCATTCTTAGAGATGTCAGAATATTACAATGATCTCTGATTGTAACGTCACAGCTCGTTACATAATGCAGTCCTGTATTACTGACTTACTCGGAGACGTGGTTTAGTGCACACGCTGACAGAGTTTAATATTGTAAACTATCTTCTACAGTAATGATAGAAATGAAGAAACAGAGAGATAGAAAGAGAGAGAGAGAGAGCAGAGAGTGGTTAGTTGAGTTAACTGTAATTGAAGAGGACAGGAGCTCGGATATCGCCTGGCTGGTAATGAATTACAGAGGTTCTGCCCTCGAGACAGCTTGCCTTATCTTCAACAACATTTATCAGGATACTTAAAATGCCCTTAAACGAAGTGTCCTATAACTGCAGAATATATATACTGTATATTCATCAGATGAAAACTGTACAGTAAAAAAAAAGCCATTGCTGACAGGATGTTCTGGAAAGAAAGTAATAAGCCTTGCTTATTTTCCCAGAGGTTCTCATGCAAGCAAAAACTAAACAAGAAAAAGAAAATTAAGCACTTCTGTAGACATATAAGAAAAGGGTGAATCAGGAAGGCTGTGTTTATAAGGAGGAAGGCAAACGGAAGATAATTTAACCACTGAGCATTTCCTACGACAGCTTGAAAGGTTAATTTCTTACCTTCGCCACAAAACAGAGTTCTGGCGTACGATTGTACGCACTGCCGGTTGTTTGTTTGTCTGTGAACAAAGTCCTGACCATACCCATGCACAGATTTTTACCAAACTCGGTGGGGACACTACCCTACCTGAGTCCCAGAGATGATTTGATTTTGGAGTGTCTGGTTCAAAGGTACAAGCAGTACGGTACCGTACTGCTTAGAATGTCTGCCACACAGCAAGATGGTCCTGGGTTCAAGTTCCAGGCTCAGCTCATGTGAAGTTTGCATGTTCTCCCCGTGCTTGCATGGGTTTCCTCTGGGGAATCCGGTTTCCTCCCACAGGCATGCATTTAGGCTAACATAACAACTCTTTTACAAATCAACAACAGGTGAGGATGTGAGTGTGAAAGGTTGTGTGTATGTTGCCATGCAATGTTCTGGCAAGCTGTTCAGGGTGAACCCCACCTTTACATTTGCATTTATGGCATTTTGGCAGACACCCTTACACTTACATTCATCATTTTATACAACTGAGCAATTGAGGGTTAAGGGCCCACAGTGGCCCATCAACGTACTAGAGGACATGTCATAAGATAAGCATGTGGCTAAATTAAAACCAGTACCCACATAGGACCTGTCCACTACATCATCCATGCTGTGTGGCGGAGGTACCTTACACTCTGTGAGTGCCTGTCTACTTTACTAATGCTACTTTATAGCTACTAATTAGTCATAATTCTTGATGTTAATCACTGGGCTTTATTCTGTATGGACTAAACCAGAAGGAGATTTTCATGATTATTAAAAAAACAAAAAACCTGACTTGTAAGTGAGGCTGTAATCAATCTCAGCATTTCAAGGTTAAGGGGCTTGCTCATTGACCCAACAGTGTTTCTCTGGCATTTCATCTTCCTGTCAAAAAAACCGTTATAGTGTAAAGCATATAGGCACTCAAATACACACAAACATGCTAACATAACTCATCCCTGAAGCACTAAAGATAGGACACATGATGCAATACAACTGCAAACTGACTTAAATATGAACAAGCTGACACAAATAGTCGGAAAAGGTTTTTGGAGTACAAAACATGTAACGATTCACAAGTTACATTATTTCAAGATAGTTGTTACATCATCACAGCAAACTAACTTGTAAATGGCTAATAAATAATTATTCGCCAAAAGCAAGGCTGGTATTGAATAGTGAATAGCCCCCCTGACGGAAAGGAACCTAAGGGGGAATATTTGTTTTAGTAAATACCACACAGGAACATACAAAAAAGCAAACTAAAATGTGATTTTTATGCTTCATTTTTACATTCTCTTTTAAAGCATGCTCTATTATGGCATCTTTTAAAACTTATTTTAAACTTTCTTTTTTTTTTTTTATTCTGGAAAAAAAACCCTGCTTTTTGTTGGATGTGCCACATAATGGGCAGACTACTTAGCAGTACACATGGTGGCCAGACTCTGTGTCCGTCTGTCCCTTTGCTTGTCTGTCACAATATCCTGTTAAGATGGAAGGCCAAAGTGGAAAAAAGTCTCACTTACTCGTTTGCCGAACCACTTAATCCTACTAGGGTTGTAGGGAGCCTATCTCAGCCGACACTGGGAAAAGGCAGGGGTACACCCTGAACAGCTCGTCAGATCATCGCAGGACAACACACGGTTTCCTCATACACAACCATTCACACTCACACCTGGGGCAATTTGGAAAACGAATCTGTTGGGTTCGAGACCAGGGGTTCGGCATTTCGAAGTGAAGTTTGCATGTTCTCCCTGTGATTGCGTGGGTTTCCTCCGGGTACCCCGGTTTCCTCACACAGTCCAAAGACATGCACATTAGGCTAACTGGCTGTTCCAAATTGCCCCTTGGCGTGAGTGTGAGTGTGAATGGTTGTGTTCGTGTTGCCTTGCAATGGTGTACCCCACGTTCACCCAGAGTCGGCTGAGATAGCTTATCAAATAAAGATGAAGGAAGAAGAGGCTGCAGTTTTACCGGACGCATCTTGAAAGAGAAATTATAAATCAATGTGATTTAGCTAGCCAGCTAGTGTGGCTTCTTTGAGATCTATTTTTGTTCAGAAAGCAAGAATAAATGGAATATTTGACCGCTTTGTGTCCAAAATGTCACTTAATCAATATTTTATTTGCTTATAGAACTGTTATATAAAAGCAATGTAACACTTGAGGTCATGCTGTTATTCTATGCCGAATATCAGCATGCTGTGATTATGCAACTGATTCAGAATAACAGCACTCCTTCTGAATATTAGTTATTAGATTTCTTACCATACAAGTAGAATAAACTCACAACCTGACACTCTAGTTGATAGTGGGTTGACCATACCCACTACCAACTAAATTTATTATAACACATGGGGATCATATTTGTTCTATATTCACCATGATTAAAAAAAAATCTACAGCATGAAAGCCCTAATCACAAATACAACACGCCTGAAATTTCATGGAGATGGTTCTCTGCTTTGGTTTTAGTCTAATATTTTATATTTGAATATTATGTTTAATCTTAATAAAATCTTGCCTGAACTTTAGATTGACTATGCAATAAACAGTCAAGTCAGCGATTGTTGAAAGACCAGTGTTTATAGTAATTTTCTACTTTTTATTCCGCTTACATCATTAATCTCTAATTCCATAATCATAACTCCCTTTGGGGCAGCCATAGCCTAATGGTTAGAGAAGCGGCTTTGGGACCAAAAGGTCGCTGGTTCGATTCCCCAACCAGCAGGAAAAATGTGTGGCGGTGGGGGAGTGAGTTGCACCTTCCGTTCCCCCACATTCATGGCTGAAGTGCGCTTGAGCAAGACACCTAACCCCCAACTGCTCTCTGGGCGCCCCAATGTGTGTGGCAGCCCATTGCTCCGAGTGATTTCGTGTGAGCTACGCGGAAGGTACTGTGACATGCCGATTTTCATTCCGCAGGAAATCATGGGTGTGTTTGTCTATCCGCAGTCCAAGAGTACGCGCTCGGTGCTAGTTAGTTATTAACTTTCACGTGAGCTATATATTGTTCATGTTGTACAACAACAAGGATCTGACATTATATGTACACTAGTTGGTGCCACGTAAAAGGTCAGTGAACGCGTGACCGTTCGACCAGTCATTTTATTACATTTTTTGTTAGGTTGTTTTTGTGTGGTGTATTCTAGAACAACTTCACAGAGTGTGGTTTACTTACTATAAAATTCTGATTTTAGTTACCTTTTCGTTATGTTTCCACATAGTATACATGTACATTTTTAAAGCGAGTTAAAGCTCTTATTCACCTATTCAGACGTGTACTTGAAGCTCATGCATCTGTTATGATTTAAAAAATGTAAATAAAAAAAAATTATACATAAAAATTTCATTTTAATATGCATTTTTTTCTTGTGTTCCCATGTAGTATACACTAAAACAATTATTTGCCTTCGACGTCGCTTAATTGAATGGTCCCCTTGGCACTTCCAGAACTTTCCTTGGCTGTCTCTTGTTGTACTGAACCAGCTACTGATGATCATGTAACATCAAGACCACACTTTGTAGCCACGGTATGAGATTTCTGTCTGTAACAACAAAACTGGGCCAGAAATCATAAATCTGGGTAATCTGAACTGTCTGAAAATGTAATTCATATAAACTGTATACAGTTTATCTGTCACTTAGTGAGCACTAATCAAACGAATCAGAAATTATTCATAGTAAACGTCTGCTTTATCCTGTTCTGTCAGACGTTTACAGTAGACACAGGTCAGTAGAAGGGGTCGGCATTACAGCAGAGTTACGGTATATTATGCAAAAGCATTAGAGCACATTAGACTTACTAATGGATCCAATACATACAGACATACAGTGAGTGTTTTCCCCTCCACCATTAAAAGAAAAAAGAAGACATTCCTATCTACCATCTTGATAGAGAGAAAGAATGTACTCAAGGGACAGTATATTAGCACGCTAATCTTGTACGTGCACGTAAAGCCATATACACTATACTAAAAACTAATAAGTCACTTTAATACACACTCACAGACATACTTAATTAAACACACACTACATCAGGCTCGAGAGATCATGTGAAGAATAGCACTGTTGCTTTTTATTGCTTTTTCCCCCTGTTTATCTATTTCCCAGCCACCAGCACTCCACTTTGCGTCACTAGGCTGTGTTCCTGTATGTGCACGTTTATTCACTAACCGACAAGTGAGCAGTATAGATAAAAAGCATTAGGGAAGGCGGATAGACGTTTTACTAAATAGTAATAATAATCATTATATTATGTGTTCATGTCAACACAGGCATTTCGTGGGTCTTCTCATAATTCCATTTCTCTTGCTCTCTCTCTCTCTCACAGACAAATAGCAGTGACACAGATTCTCCATATACATTCGAACATGTTCTCTTTTCACACCTGAGCTAAACAGATAAACACAGGGTACACTCAGTGTCTCGTCTCCGACAGTACTTCGTCAAGCTGAGCACCAAACTGCTGCGTTCTATAAAAAAAAGCCCACCCTGACACAGAGATACAGAATAAGGACCTTCACAGGAAAGTACGTTCCTATTCTTGTCATTAGCGCACTCCTTCAATCCTCCTCTCCCTCCATTTTTTCATTGAATCAGTCACACTGACTGAACATGAAAGAATGCAGATGTCCCGACCGAGAAAAAAAAACAGAACTCTGCCCTCTCGCTCTTCTTATACCGTGTGTCTGTCCGTATAACATGGACAGAGGTTATACGGCTCTCTTTACACACATACATGGCCATATTTGGTATGTGGCTCCGATTGTCATTCTGCGGGCTGCTCGTCGTGGTATTTGGGGGTTTTTGTTTGTTTGTTTTTTGCATTCCTATCTCGGGCAATGTGAATCTGAACGTCACAGGCAATGACTCGTAATGGTATTTTTATGAGACACATAAAGTCATTATATCACAGGTTGTCTTCCTGAAAGTCAAAAACAAAATTCACAACCAACATTTTTTTTTTGTCTTCTTACAGGAAGTGTCAATGTACAGTAGCTACATGTAAATATACAAAGTAGTTACAGTTACAGTGCTTTCAAATACAGTTACTACCACAGCTATGCAAAACTATCAAACAAATAAGTAGTGGTCCTAAAACAGTTTTTGTATGGCTAAAAGCTAATAAAATTGTTACAGTATTGAGTCCGCAAGCTATAACCACGTCTATACACTGTAATCCTACAGAGCAAACAACTGCATCAATATATACTGCTTGTTTTGGTCACTGAGAGGCTCCTACCATTATTATAAGGGTCTATAAGATGTGCAAAGATAAATCTGTGCCTATTGACCTCAATAACTGTAAAGAAACTAAATAAAAATGACAAAAATAGATACAGGGTGGGTGGTGGTGGGCTATTGGGAGTTGGGTATCGTAATTCTTTTGTGCGCGAATCACGCATCACCACACCGACTCCAACATTTTTTATATTTTATTATGTTTATTTTTAATTAATATGGTTGAGTGTGTGTGTGAATGGTTGTCTGTGTGTTGGCCCTGCAATGGTCTGGTGAGCTGTTCAGGGTGTACCCCGCCTTCGCCCAGAGTCGGCTGAGATGGGCACCAGCCTCCCCGCGACCCTAATTAGGATTAAGCGGCTTAGAAAATGTATGAATAATTAATAATGTTTAAATACGTGGTGGGCATCACTGTGGCGTACTGGTTAGCACGCCCGCCTCACAGCAAGAAGGTCCTGGGTTCAAGTCCTGGGGATCGAGCATTTCTGTGTGGAGTTTGCTTGTTCTCCTCGTGCTTGCGTGGGTTTCCTCAGGGTATTCCAGTTTTCCAAAAAAAAAAAAAAAAGAGTCCTATCTCACAGTGTTAAAGAATCCTTTAAACAAGTCCAAAGTCCAAATCCAAAGTTTGCGTAAGTTTTTGCGTAATCCTGTTTACATAAACATAACAGAAAATCTCCTTGATGGTGGTAACAACAGGCGGCACGGTGGCGTAGTGGTTAGCACGTCAACCTCACAGCAAGAAGGTCTTCGGTTCTTGTGTGGGTTTCCTTCGGTACCCTGGTTTCCTTCTACAGTCCAATGACATGCACATCAGGCCTATTGGCTGTTCCAAAGGTGCAAAATCAACAACGCCCAGGTGCGACGCTACGCTGCGTCAGACAGAAACAGATATTTTCTTGTTTCTTTTCAGTTATTGAGGTAAACAGACACAGGTGTATCTCTGTATGGCTCCTATCCATGTTATAAGACATTTATAATAATATTACGACCTTGTCAGTGACAAAATCAGACTGTTTATTTTGACATGGCTGTTTGCCCTATATGGTTGCACTGTATAGCTGTTTTGCCGTTCCCCGTTACTGCGTACTAACTTAACACCAGACCAAATTAAATAGTTTTTGTCCCTATTGAAGAAATGGGATGAAACAGCTGGGAAAACAGGACTTTGGTCGTGTGATTCATTGATTCTGTCTGGTTCGAGTCTGATTTGTGATTCCTTTGCTATCCAGAGTCACATGAACACTGACGGATGAATCTCGCAACCAAAAACTAAGCCCTACAACAGTGATTATACCATCTTCACCAAGTGCTTCCTCACACCCCGGCGTATCCGTCAAGCATAAATTAGTTAGCACGTTCAGTGTGGCTGTGGGATTCTCGAAGAAAAACAAGAAACTGAATTTCCTGCCTGAAATGATAATTACTCTTTTTTGTATACTTTTTGTATGATCCTTATACTACATTCTTTAGTAAGATCGTAAGATTACTGCCGGAGTGCTGAACATCCATGGATACGCGAATCAAAAGCCGCATCCCTAAAACAAATAAATAAACTGAGCTGAACTGAATAAAACTAGTGATGTAGCCTGCAACATTTGCTGCAAAAATGACAGCAAATCATGAATCATGGCTAGATTTTACAATAACAATAGATTCTACAATACGCCAAAGCTGTCTGGTTTCTTTTTTCTTTTTTTCCCCCCATTTTTAAGCTCTGAAGCCTGCTAATTGCTCTCGACAATACGAACAATGAAAGTCTGTTTTGTGCAGCTTTCCAGGTTGTAAACACAATAAAAAATCAGACTTTCATGCTTATATTTTACTCAGTTCTGACCTTGCTTGTTAATGCTGACCCTGGGGCACAATGTCCGCGATCTCCGCGATTTGACAGAATTGTGATGAGCGTGGGGGGGTCGTTGGATCGAATCGTGATGATCTTGTGAGAACTTGGTGGATTCGTGATGAGTGCACTGATCGTGGCTAAATTTTGACTGTCAAAAATTTTATTACGATGTACTACGTTTTTGACGCCAATTGTGATAGAACAGAGGGTAACAGACCTTGATGCACCATCGTGTGGGATCTTGATGAACTTGGAAACATGATTCCTTCAAGTTTAATCTCCTTTTTATACCCCAATTGTGCTCTAAGCGTGCACATAAATCCTAGAGCTCCACACTTTTTTGAATTGCGGAGATCGCAGGCCCCAGTATAACCCAAAGCGAACAAGTCGTCTCATGTTCTGGTGATATACCGAGATACAAGCCACCCAAGTGTGTTCTTCTGAAGGAGACTGGCAACCCAGTCAGTGTCTTTTGGACAGTGTCTTTCGGGCTGACTCCACTCCTTACATCAACAGGAGAGTCATTAGACCTATACCATCCTCTAGGGCTCCCGAGTGATGCAAAAGAAAAGCGTCCATCCTGTCACCCGGGGTTCACTAGTTTGTGAGGTGCACAAAGCCATTTGTAGCTAGGGGCACAGGAGAGCTGATTGGTTGAGCTATCAGGGAGGGAGGGATTGCATACACATTCTTCCCCATCACTTACAAGCAAAACTAGCGAATCATGTCCATCTGTGAGTTCATGCATAAGAAGGGGCGAATAGCCATTTCCTCCAAGTGTGTTACGCCGCTCCTGATTATGAATGAAGGGCAGTCCGGAAAAAATGCGGCTGACCCGATGCAGCTGGCATCAGGTGTTGTGGAGAAGCACATGGAGCTTCACCCTTCCTGGTTGGTATCCTTCATGTGATTGTGAAGAAGGTATACATATAAAATTATAAAGGAATGGATACATATAAAATTATATGTAATAGGGTGCCCTATATCTGAGTATCTCTTTATCCGTGGCTTGAGAACTATCTTTGAAAGGTGTACCATTGTTTGTAGTAAGTGTCAGATCTGTTAGCAGATCTGACACCCACCCCCACCCCTATATACAGAACAGCTGAGTGGATTATTTTTAATGGCAAGGTTCTAGCAATGGTATTGTTATAAGGTACCCTGACATACAGTCAATTTTGGCTCCATGACTCATTATAATTACTTTATGAGCCATTTCAGAAAAACTCAGATGGAAAACTGCCATTTGTTCTGGAACTCCTTCAGCACAGTTGATGCTCACTAATCTCCGTGTGTGTCACTCATTTGAAATCCAGCAGCCTTGGAGTACTACAGTGGAGCACAATGAAATTACGCTAACACAATCTGGAAAATTTCGCCTCACCAACAGTGAAAATGGTAAGAAGCAAAAAAAAAAAGATAAAAAGAAAGAAAGAAAGAAGGAAGGAAAGAAAGAAAGAAAGAACTTTCAGGCCCTGAGCCTGATTAGTCACTTCTCACAGTCCTGCCAGAACATTGCACCTCTTTCCTCCTCACATTCACATTTTTCTCCATTTTCTTGTACGTCTTTGCTCCAATTCTTTCCATCTCAAGTTACTGCCCCAGATATACAAGTGCCTTGGAAAAAAATAAAAATAAAAAAATCAACAACAAACGCTGTACTCATCCCTTTTGTGAAGATGAACGCCATGTTCTGTCTCTGGTACCATCCTGTTCCTGAGAGACCGGAGCTGAGCTTAATTCTGACTGCCTGCCCTCACAACTCTCTCCACACACTCCTCACACTCTCAGTTCTTCTACATACACAGACCACCAATTCAGGCCAATGTCACACATGCAGGATTAGCAGAACTCCTTTTCTTCCAATGCTAAAAAATTATGATGGTTTTAAATAACAATTATTCGTCAATGGCAAGAAGGAAAGATATGAAAAGTCCCTGAGACAAAATGTTGACGGGACTATTGAGCGATATCCAACAAGCCTGGGGCGAATAATTTTTTTATAATTTTATAATTATTAATTCAAACATTTCCCCATAATAAGGTTGCTGGGTGGATAATATCTTAACAGATGCCTTTGCCTACACAGCATTTAGCCTATTTCTGCCAACAGTGTGCAGAGCTCACCTGACCCACCTCTGTAATTTTTAAAATATAAAAACATAAAGTACAAAAATCTCATTTTAATTTGTTTTTCTTTTTGTTGCTGTGTAGTACATAATAAAACCCGTAAAGAGAGTTCTAATAAAACCCGTAAAAAGACATTGTTACACAGCTCTTATGCATCTGCTCATGCATGCGCTCGGAGTGCATACATCTGTCAGGATTTAAAAATTTGTAAAAATAAACTATTAAAAATCTCATTTTAGTGTATTTTTTCTCATGTTCCCATGCAGTACATACTAAAACTATTATTCGCCTTTGGCTTGGTGGATGCTGACATTACTTCTCAGAGATAATTTAATAATTGTTAATTATAGATAAAAGATTTCACTATTTTAATCAACTCACTGTTAGCATTTTGAATTTTTTAAATTAAGTTTACAATTTTAAAAAATTGTCGTATACATTTCTTTTTTTTTTTTTCACAAGATACCAGAAAGAAGCCTCAAAAATCATATATTCATTCTGATTTCTCACACAATTGTTTTCATATATTGTTTAAATCACAACTTATAGCCACCGTGTCTTTTGCTCCCTGTTTCTCTATGATAGAGGGAATTACCCATCATTCTCACTATTGATTAAACAACATCGCCATGGTGACACAGCCACAAGAGTCCAGTGCAGTAGGGGATATTCCAGCACAAAAAAGACTACAATGCTGATTTTTATTCTCCTCCCCCGCTCTTCCATTTTCTCTCTGCCTCTTTTCTTCTCTCTGAAGAGAAGAAAATCCATGTTTTTGAATGTGTCAGTCACAGTAATCAATTTATTTAGCAATGAACAACAACGTCAATACAACTATTCTACTCGCATATATATATATATATATATATATACATACACACACACACACACACACGGCTTTGTACATAGTGTACGTAATGTACGTATTACACAACATCTGAAGCTTGACCTGACAAGAATTAATCTGAATTTATTTTATAAATTTGCAAAAATCTATACATTTGTTTTGTTAAACTATTCAAATTATATGTTAGTTTTAAAATAATCTCATTCAAACAATTCCTCATCACTTACCCTATGATTTCCCTCCTTGTTTATTACACCTGAGACTGTATTTCAAATGTGCCTTGCTACTTCCTGTGTAAATATATATTAGCCTGCAACAATGAGAATCCAAAAGACTGCCCAAATCTACAGCCTGGGCTAGAAAGAACTCAGCCCCTACCTGACTTGTTCATACAATTCAATTTATTTATTTTTCATGACTAACTGTGGTACTGTTGTGCTGTATTTAAGGTTCCAAAGGGGTGGAAAATTTCCAGTAAATTTCCAAAAATTTGGTGAATACTTTCTATGGTAATTTGAAATGGGGAATTTTGAAAATATTTCAAGTCAGAAGTGAGAACTTCCATGAGAATTAATCAAAATATATGGGAATTAATGGGAATTAACTGGACATTTGGGATATTTTGATACAAAGTGTGTCATATACAAACATGAATATAAATATTTTGCTTTGTCATAAGAGGATAAGCATGCAAACATTTCTAATACAATTTTTTTTTTAATGACAACTGAACAAAATGAAGTTGCGTTGAGTTTGAGTTTTTATTTATTAATGCACAGTATAGGCTAACCTGTAATTTTAATAATTTTTTGTTTATTCCTGTTAATTCCCATATACTCCTGTTCATTCACATGAAAAGTTCCCAACTTTAAAAATTCAGTAAATTTTTCACCCCAAACAATAATTTTTAATAATAAACTTTAAACCATCATATAACATTAAATATTCATATTAGATTACTTGGCTGCAAACAGTGGTTTATTTTATGTCATCAACACATAAGAAACAGGCAGCCTTTATTTTTTAGCAGCCTTTAGTTTTTAGCAATTTTTCATTTCTTCTGCAAGTTTTCTTGATTCCACATCTATGTTCAGCAAAGTTCACACCATGTTTGTACTACCAGTAAAGTTTGACCAGTAAAGTCCCTACAATGTTTAAGTTACACTGTTACTAAGACAATGCCCTCTTTACTATATCCTAATCAGTATCCTTATACAACCACATTCAACTTTCTATTGTGTTCCTGCCAAATTCTTACTGCATTCCCCCAATTTTTTTGAAAACATAGTGGGAATAAGGATGAGTGCTAAGGGGGCTTCCTGGTTATGGACTGAAAAAGTTTCACACCAAATACGTGTCTTTACGGGACTTTAGTGCTGAACCTCAGACACCTGAGGACACGGATACGGTCCATTGCTGTACACCCTAGGTTCGGAAAACATTGCTCACTTCATCAAATGAGACCAAAAGCTCTCCTGGGAAGCACCTTGCATTAAATACCTTTCTGTTAAGAATAACATGGAGATGAAGCTTGGGGTTAAATTGAACACTGTTTAATATTATCAGGAAAAGGTATTGTATTTATAATTTAAGAAGGGACACTGTTATGAGTTCACGTGGGACGTGAACTCATAACAGCTACTAAGATCAGACTTAATCTGCTACACTGTTTGTTGACGTTTGTGTCCTTGTTCTCTTGCTTGTCGCTCCACTCCAAAATGTTGCACTACGTTGGGCATCCTGAGGGCACCGGGTGTCCAGTATAACAGTTTTTCAGCCTGCAATCTGTACATTTCAAGACTTGGATAGAAGGATGACAGCTCCCAATAGGAGCAAATAGAAGGTAAGTGATGCATAATGCATAAGACTTTAGAGGGGAGGCATTAGACTCAGGAACAGAGCAGGACTTGACAGAGATCGGAGACCTGGCTTTAGTAAAGTAAAGAGGTAGAATCCAGACTTAAATAAAACAAACTCACGAAAGCCTAACATTAATCCTCACATTCTGTTCACAAGTTAGAATTAGACACCCCAGACCACCACTTTTCATTTTCTACAAATAAACATACCACAGCAAGAAGGTCCTGGGTTCGATTCCAGGGCTCAGGCGTTTCTGTCTGGAGGTTGCATGTTCTCCCTGTGCTTGTGTGGGCTTTATTTCACCTTTTTAGTCTTTTATTTGTGGGACTGACCTCAAAAAAGAAAGAAAGAAAGAAAGAAAGGGCTAGGAGGCTCAGTGATTAAGGCTCGGGGTTAGTGTACAGTAGGCCGAGGGTTCAAGTCCCATTACCAGCAAGCAGCCACGGTTGAGCCCTTGAGCAAGGCCCTTAATCTTTAGGTGCTCAGTTGTATAAAGGAGATAAAAATCTAAGTCGTTCTGGATAAGGGTATCTACTGAATGCTATAAATGTAAATGTAAACTTGAGTGCTAAGCGACATTTTCCAGGCAAAATGAATTGGTGCCTTCATTTGTACCTAATAGTATGCACAGTGTTTTATTCATTCATTTTCTGAACTGCTTAACCATAATTAGGGTCGCAGGGAGGCTGGCGCCCATCTCAGCCGACTCTGGGCGAGTGCAGAGTACACCCTGGACAGCCCGCCATGCCATCGCAGGGCAGAAACACGCTGGCGATAATGCAACCTACTCTTGTCGAAAATCAGCAATGGTTCTTTTACATGCCTCTCACCATAGACAGTGAGAGACATGGCCGTCCTTTGATAACCCAGTTAGAGGCACTGGGGGGACAGCAGGGACAACCCATTGATAGTGGGGTTTTAACCCCCGACCTTGGGATCAGTAATCCAGCACCCTACCACCGGACCACTACTGCCCCCGCAGTGTTTTTATGTGAGTGTTAAATAACACTGCGTTAATCAGCGAGGTGTTAATCACCTTTGCTTTATCTCATTAAAACTGCACACAGAATTTTAGGACGCAGGTAATGTGAAGTAAGTTAAGGCAGTGAGAAATTCGTTTAAGGAAATTAAGTAAATAAGCTGTTTGTCACTGTTGATCAGTAAAATATGAACATTAAGGTAAATACTGTAGAATGAAATTTATTCCCACTTTACCTGATTGCCTAACCGGCTCATTTGTAATTAATTCAGTACAAAGATTCAGTACAATTTTAATAAATTACACAAATCTGTCATATTTTTCAGCAACAATTCCTACAGAAGTCTTTTTACTATGATTAATCTCATGGCATTTGGTACTTAGGGTGAAGCTAGGAAGCCCGCTAAACTCAATGCAGTAAAACTAAGGACACAAACTATATTCTGGATAATGCACAAGTGAACAAATCTACTGAAATGAATAAGGGCTGATGCTAACAAGTCTTTCCCGTACCACCTATAACACTTGGTATCTATAATTCTGAAAGAACTGCTTGTATAATTTTTATTATTATAATTATTGTGGGGGGCAGTGGTGGCCCGGTGGTAGGGTGCTGGATTACTGAGCCCAAGATTGGGGGTTCAAGCCCCACTATCAACGGGTTCTCACTGCTGTCCCCTCCAGTGCAGCTAACTGGGTTATCAAATGCAGG
>JBCNYH010000004.1:6975063-6989028 GCA_039654325.1 Tandanus tandanus
ATATATAGCTAGCTGCTATTGAAACCTTTTTATCGCTACCATAGCTGAGGCAGAGTTCACCATGAACAGCTTCCTGTCTATCACAGGGCCAATATACACAAGGGGCAACATCACACTCGCACTCAAACCTAGGGGCAATTTGGAACAGCCACTTAGCCTAACATGCATGTCTTTGGACTGTTGAAGGAAGTACCCAGAGGACACCCATACAAACACAAGGAGATCATGCAAACTCCACACAGAAACACCCTCGCCGAGCCTGAAACTCGTACCCAGGACCTTCCTGCTGTGTGCTAAACACTGCCCCATTAATAAATAGGGAGATCACAAGCTAGAGCGCATGACTACATTCTATTATTGTGATAATGTGAGTAATAACATTACAGAATAACATTGTTCCTATCAATATTTAATATTTATCTTAATTAATATTTAATCTAGTTTAATCAGATAAGTTTAATTATATGAGACTATACCTACTAGTGCTGGGAAGGGCAGACTCTGAGGTCATCCTTTTTTGCTTTAAAGGTCATGTACAGTAGTAGAGCAGTACAATCATGTACAACCTATTACGGTGTATTATTATCCGATAGACATGTAGGCCACGCCTCCTTCACTCAGACAAACAAGCACAGAGGCCACTCCTCTTTAATGAGAGTGACTCATTTAGAAGCCCGTCTTGACACACAGCTTATACAACCACTGACCTCAAATAGTACCGGTACATCCTAGTGTTTGCATGTGGCAATAACTGAAGCCGGAGTGCCACCATCTTGGTGAAACAACTTTACTGTTGAAAGTTATACTTCAATGACATAAAAAGATGGAGGAGATGGAAATAATTATGTCCAAAATGTACATTGCTTTAAAAAGTCTCTTTCTTGCCAAAATTTTAGATATTCAAAACTGGCATTTATTGAGTTTTTTTGTTTTTTGTTTTTTTCCAAATCATTTTAAGTATTAGTGAAATGAATGGTAATGTTATATGAATTTAAGGCATTCTGACCTTCAGCAGTGAATTTTTCTGCGTTTTCCAACTGTCTCAGCTTCCAACCTTAATGCCCAGTATTGAAATCTTATAGAAAGGTGTCACCAAGATGGCCACCTATGGCTTCACGCATAAATTTAACCACTCATAATTATAATACAGCATAAACTATACATCACAACTTCCATCCATCCATCCAACTGCCGAAACCGCTTAATCCTACTAGGGTCGCGGGGAGACTTAAGCCTATCTCGGACAACTCTGGACGAAGGTGGGGTACACCCTGAACAGATCACCAGTCCATTGCAGGACCAACACACAAACATTTACACCTACATTTATACCTAGAGGCAATTCGGAAAAGACTATTAGTCAAACTTGCCTGTCATTGGCATGAGGGAGGAAACCAGAGTACCCAAAGGAAACTTACTCCAACTTGGCGAGAACATGCAATCTCCATACCGCAACACCCATCCTGAGCCCAAGACTCGAGACCAGGACCTTCTTACTGTGAGGCGGACCACTACGCCACACTGCCCCAATGCAATGAAATTATAATCATAATTTTTTTCACTTCTATTATATTCAAGAGACACTAATATGGATTCAATAATGATTCCCAGCAAACATTTTCCCAAGACACTGCAATTTATGCATTGCTATAAAAATATTTTTAAATGGTGCACAGAAAAAAAATCTGAACTGCCTTCAATTTGCTAAATACTCTCAGACTATTAAGGCAGTCAGCACTGTCACTGCCTCAAATTAAAGCTGCTTCTTTACTAGTAGGAGGTGTCTGCTTTAATGCCAAGCAGTAACCGAACTTAATTCTACTTTCTCAGGTTCCTCACCATTGCGGCTGTACTTCTATTTCAAGGCCAGCAGTAAGTTAACACCGAATGCGTTCACTGTTTAAAAGCGCATCAAGTCATGGGCAAAAGCCACATTTGCACAGCAGAGAAACATAACAATGCACTCTACATTACAAAGAGCCTCTCATGTTCGAGGTAGGACGTCATAGTGTCTGCAAAGCTATATAGACAGGGTGAAAATCAATACTTTAAATGTGTCTTGAAACAATTTATTATAATAAGGCCTACCTAATAATTAACTGTGTCAGGGTGCTATGAGCTGCCACTGAGTATAGTGCATCTACTATTCATCATAACTTAGAAGGGCACATTGTACACATTGATAGATTAAAAAAAAAAAAAAACATAGTTTCTTGTCTGAAAACAGTACCACATCATATATCTGAAGATGTCTACCAATCTACAAATATGAGGACTATGCAATGATTAGCAAACTGGACTGTTGTTGGGAGGTGGGTTGCACCAAATTCTGTGTGCTTGGGTTTGTTGTTTTTGTAAGTTTTTAATCTTATGCAAAATAAATTATACCTTATTCGGTGACTGTAAAATCACAGCACAGCAAATAAATAAATAAATAAATAAATAAATAATAATAAAAAATTATAAAATATAAAAAATAATAAAATGCTATACTAAGCTTATCCTGAAAACCGAGTTGTCAGTACACTCTGTATGAGACGCCACTTGGGGCATCACAGAAAAACATCAGCCATACACATATATTACAGTATAAAGCCATCCAGATGAGGAAAAATGTCAAGACAAAATGACACCAAATTGTTTTGCTCCTTAATTGACACAGACCATGGGATCACTCAAAGCATTTCAGCAAGCCATGCCAACATGTACTAGAAAGTCGACATTTATCATACGTGTACACGAAGCTATATGCAATGTATGTTCTTCCTATGTGAATCCAACAGACTTACATTCCAAAATCCACCAAATTGCATTACTTGTGCATGACTACATGCATATGCATAAAGAAACACCCTCAAGGGCTCTCGAGTGGCACAGCGAGTGGCGCAATATCACAGGAGCTAATTAGTTGAGGTCTTAGGGAGGAAATGATGGCAGGCAATCTCTTATTTGTCTGTCACATGCGACACAAGCCAGTCATGGGCATCTGTGAGCTCATACATACCAGGTGGTGGATAGCACTATCCTCCAAGTGTGTAACACCGCATATGCATGAACAGTCAGATTGGCTCACATATCTTAGAAGTACGAGTTTGTCTTCGCCCTCCCTGGTTGGTCACTGTTGTGTGATAGGGGAGCACTATGTGAATTGTGAGTCTCCCACCACTCACTCATTTACCGAACCGCTTAATTCAATTATGGCTGCGGGGAGACTGAGCCTATTAGCCGACATGAGGTAGACAAAGGCGGGGTACCATGCAAGCCCGGGGGAGAGCATGCAAACTCCACACAGAAACCTTGAACCCAAGACCTTCTTGCAGTGAGGCACATGTGCTAACCACAACGTCACCGTGCCACCTGTATAGTGAACAACATTACACATTAGACCGACATTATAGTCTTTTCTGCAGCTCCATGAATGCATGTAAGATGTGTCAGTAGTCGACTCATAGTTGTTTGGAAAATTGAATGCAGTCTCTAATTTCTAAAAAAAAAAATAATGTGACAGTGGATAAAACTGGAGCGTTAAAACTGACTTTTTAGCTTCTCCAAATGTAGAATACATTCATGGCAGACATCAACTAAAGCTGCACTGAGCAAATGAAATAAACTGATGAGTCACTCATCACTCTCAGCACAGAGGTTCTTGTGCTCCTTCAGACACATTCCCTGCACAAAATCGCATGGCAAATACTCCAGCAGCGCATCATCGATGTCCATTTTTAGACATGCTTTTTTTTATGGGATTTTACTTCACAGTTCATCTGTGTCATTAATCTCCTTGTTATGAGCACCATAGTGAGCAATTACTGTCAGTTATGCCTTCAGCCATGATTATACTTTTCTACCACTAGGGGTTTCTGCATACACATGGTCAGGAGGAGTTCTAAATACAGTATACACACCTCCTCATGCACAAGAATACCTTGATACATGACATTGAAAAGATGTACAAGTGTTTCTTCTTGTGAAATATGGGTGAAAAGAGATGTGTGTGAATATACTGTAAAAATGCAACATCTACAAAAATCTGATGAGAACTGTATTAGAAATCCGAGGTGTGGTTCTAGATTGACTGTCATTTTTACCCAGCAGTTTTGGCAGTTTGTGGGTCCGTCTGTATGTTTGTCTGTGATTAAAATCTTGACAACACTCATACACAGTTTTTCACCAGACTTGGTGGGAACACTACCCTACCTGAGTCCCAGGGATGATATGATTTTGAAATGTCTAGGTCAAAGGTCAAGGTCAGGGTAAAGCCACAGATTTTTGGAGATAC
Organism: Tandanus tandanus; assembly: GCA_039654325.1. Lineage (NCBI taxonomy): Eukaryota > Metazoa > Chordata > Actinopteri > Siluriformes > Plotosidae > Tandanus > Tandanus tandanus. Next base: position 6,979,343 of record JBCNYH010000004.1, read on the forward strand.
AGAACTCATAGTAACTTTGAAGGAAGTGCCGATAGCATGCCATTACTATGGAAGACTAACAGGAAAACATATGTTGACTTTCAAATCAGACAATTAGCTTTGAACTTGCGTGACCTTGAAAGGTGAAAATCAAGATCACAAGACTCTAAGCACTTACAACTTCAAAACGAGTGCTGATAGGCATGCTGTTACTATGGGAAACTAACATAAAAACCATATGGACTTAAATGACACAACCTTTGACCTTGAGTGACCTTTAAGGGTGAAACTCCAGCCATTTCATAAAACCTTCTAACTAGTGTGGTATATCCATATACATATCATATCATAAAGTGAGTGCATCAGTAATTGAAACCAGTAACAGTATTTAGTAGGGCCTATTTGCTTCATTATCCATGCCGTGTAGGCACTGGGTTTGAGTATTTGAAGTTTAAGTAAAATGTCTAAAAATGGGGAGGCATGGTGGCGTAGTGGTTAGCACATCTGCCTCACAGTAAGAAAGTTCTGGGTTCGAGTCCCTGGGAGTTTGCATGTACTCCCTGTGTTTGCGTGAGTTTCCTCCAGTTATTCCGGTTTCCTCCCTCAATCCAAAGACATGTATATTAGGCTAATTGGCTGTTCCAAATTCCCCCTAGGTGTGGATGTGAGTGTGAATGGTTGTGTTTGTTGCCTTGCAATTGTCTGGCGAGCTGTTCAGGGTGTACCACGCCTTCGCCCAGTGTCAGCTGAAATAGGCTCCAGCCGCCCCACGACCCTAGTAGTAGGATTAAGAGGTTCAGCAAATGAGTTAGTGTCTTAAAAAGCAGGTGACTTTATTTGACCTGTCAAATACACAATATAATAAAAACAATCAAATATCGGTGAGTGCACACCAGTGTGATCTAGGTATTGATGTGCACTCATCATGACCTGGTAGGTGTCAGAGCTCTGAGGTCAAGGGTCAGAGTTAGAGGATCAGACGCACACATCACATCCATGCATTTTGTATGACACCCCTCAATCAACCACAACCGCAGTGGAAACCAAAGCCTGCACCACACTACTGGCGATAAGCACAGTTTTGGCCCCTGTGTTTGGTCTTCAACGTTCATTAGAAGGCTGAATTATTGAGCAATGCTATCCCTTTACATGTGAACGCACTTGGGTGTTAACCAGAAGACAGCACATCTACTCTCACCACAACTATTTTTGTCACACTTTGTTCTTGAATTTGAGTATGAGCACAGGTTTTTGGTTCGTGTGGATACCGATATACATATAAAATGGCTTGATATTTAGGCAATCGCTGCATCAAAGAATTTTACTCAGCTCTTGGTCTACATGATTGTTATGAAAAGCACATAACCAGATGGTCATGTGTTTAGACTTCTAAGCTCATTCTAGGCATGCTGATTCAGCGACATTAGTTAGTATGGGTTGTTATGAAGAATAGCTGGTTTTGGTTCAGTACAGAAAAATGCTTCAGTACAGGTGTAAGTAAAGTAGCATTTAGCTAGCATTTGTTGCACTGTGTACAAATCCCTCATGATATAAGTTATTATCAATAACTTCAACAACATATTGAGTCAGAGCTACTATTTTTTTGATTCACTTAGCATTGTCTGTAAACATTTTTTTTGCTAGTAGTAGGATTGCTGCACAATGCTGTACTAGGTCTTCTTGATATTTTCACAGAGTACACTTTGCAGCCTGCTTTGCTTTGATTGCTATCATTTCAAATATCATCATTAGCTCAACAACATGCAAGTACCGGACCAATACCCAGTACCAGTGTCGGTTTGAGTGCATTTCTAGTTCAGTTATGTGACCCACAAATTACTGTAGCGCTTAACTGCCACTGATAATGCACTTCATGGCCAGTGATGATGGTGAACATGTATATGCTGCATGATGGATTTGAGAGACAAAACCTATTCGGTGAGTCTTTAAGACTGTCACACAAGTCCTACTGTCCTGACTGATCACTTCCCTAGGTTTGTTAGCATTACCAAAATACCGAAAACATGCATTACATCATGAAAAACAAGGCAAAAATAATGCACTTACTGTCAAGCATCTTTCACACACTCCATAATACAGCAAGCAGTTTGAGTGTTGTTCTGTACTGTAAAGTTCTGTCTTATACAAGGAAGCCCAACACTTACAATACAATGAACGCTAACGCTTTTTTAAAACATTCAACATTTGAAACTTAGCGGTGATTACATAAGCTTTAGAACACAACACAGGCTGAATTATTGGTTAGAATAATTTTGTATAACACTTTAGATAGTCCCCCCAGTGCAGCTAACTGGGTTGTCAAAGGCCAGCCATGTCTTTCACTGTCTGTGGTGAGAGGCATGTAAAAGAACCATTGCTGTCGTTCGTAAAGAGCAGGCCACTGGATTGCCGTCAGCGTGTTTCTGCACTGCGATGGCCTGGTGAGCTGTTCAGGGTGTACCCCGCCCTCGCCCAGAGTCGGCTGGGATGGGCGCCAGCCTCCCCGCAACCATAATTAGGATTAAGCAGTTCAGAAAATGAATGAATGAATGAGTTAGATAGTAGTTGTGGCTGTGTAAGAAAATCAAAGGCATTTTATCATGCTAATAAACCTTTTACGGCGGATACTTTACATAAAAACATGCAGAAATATTGTTAGTGTGCACTACATGGGAATGGCACGAATGACGAGCTTAAGTGTTGAATATGGTAGTTTGTTTTCTGGCTAATGATATTTCTAACTAATGAAACTCTGTAACTGAGCTCGGATAATTGAACACTACTACAATATAAACAGTGCACCCACTGATGCCACACCCCTCAGGCTAAAACCAATCTGCTTCTTCTTCCCTAACCCAAGAATGACTCTGAGCATCCTGGTCACTAAACAGCGGGGATACGAGCATCACAGACCTGGAGGGATTCCAGTGGCAGTACCAGTGTGCTGTGCCACCAAGCCGGGTCAGATAGCAGTAAGAGCAGCTGTGACACATGGCCCAAATGTAACCATATGCTGCTTTCTGTCTCAGCACAAACACACACACACTCTCTCACACATACACACATACACACCTTAGAGGAGTCTGGAGAAACGTAAACCATCCGTCTGATACTGAAACCATGAGTGACGGGTTCATAAGTGTCCTCTAGTATCATAAGGTTCGATCTGGGTTAAGAATGTGTGGAAGACAGAAGCCTATAATACTAATGGGCCCAAAATTATGGACATTTTTGACCAAGACGATAAGATGATGAAATAATGCATTGTTCATGCCAAAAAAAAAAAAAACAACACAGTATTTATATGAGGCTCATATGGATATTTATTACCTCGCATTTTAACGTCACAAATGGGTTTCCTAGGCCTTTACAGGGAAATTGGCACTCTTATTTGGCACAATTTGTTGGAGCGACTCCAAAGAGTTCATACAATTCCTTTCTGATTCATTTAATTAAATATAACACAAGCAACATGCCTCAATTCACATTCTCTGATCTAATCCCTACTTAACATGCTGAGTTCATATAACATTCTGCATAACTAACCACTTTGAATTAGTACATATACATACTGTATAATCAAATAGATAACTGTATAAATAACCATCGAAATGTCAATCATAGCGACACTAGCCAATCATGAGCATCTACATAAGAGCTCATTTATTTAGAAGAGGACGGATAGCACTTGCATCTGAGTGTGTTACGTTGTCCTGAGCAGCAGTTCAGAGAATATATAGTTGGCTGGCGTCACATGTCATGTCTTGTGCTGTGTGTTATGTCGTTGAAAAAATATAATGAACAAAAGACAAGCTTTCTTTCATATGGCGAGAATAAATTGAGTAATTTTGTGAACTACAAGCTGGAATAAATTTACGCTAGTGCTAAGCTAATGCTACAAATATCTGTTCCAAAGAACCACTAAGATGACAGCACAGTGTGTCTGACTTTCATGCTTTGCAGTAGCTCATATACTAAAAGAACATGCTAAAGGGGAGGGCTGACATTATGTACTAAACTAATGCTAATTCCATATTTAAGGCACGCAATATTCTTACCATAAATATCTGGTGTTTCCTTTAAATATGTTCTGTGTTGTAAAATAAATGTCTTCATTCTATTGCTACCCACTGGATATGAGAAGCCATGCCTTCTGATTGGCTAATCTAGTACTAGGATATCATCTCATATACTATTACTAGCTAGGGAAGTAATAGACTCATGCTAAGGTAACTGCTAAAGCCAGTTCTTTTTATTCCATCCAAAATTTGAAAATGAAAGTATTTAATTAGATGCATACAGCCTGCTGCACGGAACAGGCCTCCATACCTCGGTGTCACCTGATATCGATGACCAGGGAAGAGAGGATTGTATCAGGTATGCTGCAATCAGAAGTGCCGCTAGTGGGCAAGACTAATTTCTAACTGGACTGCTAACACTAAGCGGCTGGCTCTTCTGTTCATTCTAGACTTATTCCACTGAAAGCAACAAAATTTACAATTAATGTATTTGTAAGAACTTTTTTTTTTTTTTTTTTTTTTAATTAGATGGTTTTTCCAACAAACGTGACTTTATCGGCCTGCTGTGTGGAACGGGCCTCCCGTCTCTGATGGAAATGCAACGAGACTCCGGTGCTAGCTCTGTGATAATCAGCATTTCTGTTAAGTATTTAATAATAAAAACAGAATTTTTTTTTTAAATGGTTCAAATTATAAAAAAATTTTATTTTGCACAATCAGGTGAGCAAAAATAAAACAGAACAGTTATTCCAATTCCTTGAATCAGAATATGACCGCTAGCCAGCTCGGTGTTTCACGCCTCGTACGCTGTATCAGTTCATATTCAAATTTGAGGTCATGGAGGAACTGTTAATTATTTGAATTCTATAATAATTGATGTGTAGGGGATGATAAAAGGAAATTAAACAAATTATTTAGGTCAGTGTGTAGGACACTGTAGTATAGCTTAGCATTGTTAGGATAAACTGGCTAAAACACACATGCAGGTAAACGATTCACCTGAGGATTTAGTGAATACTGATTATTGATGCGTTTGGAGGTAAAGTGAAATAAAAGACCAGCTGAAGTGAGAAGCTCCTGCCCTTGGCTTAAGCAGAAGTAAAAACATGGCACAGCGGGAGCATCGTTTCGAAACGGGCAATCGTTTTATCTTGATTATTTTGTTTTCATAATCGTTGGAAGCCGAAATCATCATTGAAATTAAAATATGATTATTCATCCAGCCCAAAAGGCTTTTTTCCCCCCCTAGACATCCAATTTAGCAGGATTAAAAAATGTAAATGCAGTGTTCCAGGACAGCAATGAAGTGTTTTTTCCTCTACAGAATAAGTTAATAATTAATTATTCAATTTATTTATTCATTAACAATTTTAAGATACTGAAACATTAAGGGCAACAAATAGAAATGTTATGTTTAAATATATATCAGAATTCGCAGCTTAATAAAAAGAGGGGGGGGGGGGGGACATAGAAAGCAGGATTCTTATATATTCAAAAGATTTATTAAAAGACTAGGGTTTGTATATTTTCTGCCTGCTCAGAGCCATTGATTATCAACTTGTATTTTTCTTTACTTACGTTTCCGGCTCCTCCGTCGCTGCTTCTTTTTGAGGCTCATTTTGGGACTTAGTCTGCGGCTGGAGAACGTTATTAACCAACTCCGTGATCCCACTAAAGGGACTTTTGAACCACCTGTACAGACAAGCAGGACATCACCGAGACTGAGACACAACGGGCCTGGCTTTAGCAGCGCAGGAGGGAGGGGGGAAAAAACACAACCGTGATTATCACAGCTGCACTGCAGGACACATTCATATGGGGAGAAGAAGACGGGAGCGAGAAGCTATGAAAGAGAACTAGAAGAACTGGATGCTTCCACACCGTCGGAGAGTGAGTGAGAGGTTGAGAGAGACAGAGCGAGGACGGATAGGGAAAGAGAGAGGGTGTGTGAAATAGAGAAAGAAGCAATGTAGCATTACAGCCAGTGAATCTGAGGTTGTGTCAGACAACCAGATATAATATGGCGACGTTACACAGAAAAAGAGGAACAGACTGAGCGTCGTTCTAAAACGAACAGCTGTCTGAGAAGCAGGTAAAGCAGAACAGGTGAGTCCAGTGGCTCTTGTATGCAGCCAGGTAAAAAAAATTTTAATAAATAAAATAAAGAATTGACAATAGAAAAAGGAAGCCACACACGAGAAGAAAGCACATGAGAGGGCCAAAGCTGGGAGCTATCTATGCTATGCTATGCTATGCTATGCTAAGAGATACTTACTGTGCCGACTGAGGCTTTGGATCTTCTTTGACCCTAAAAATAAAAATAAATGACCAACTCAGTGAGGATGGAGGGTGAAACGTAACAGAATAATAACAAATGTTTAAAAAGATTAGCATAAACTTATCAACGGAAAATAATTAACATGAAGACGTCAGTATACAAAAAAGGAGGCATGAATTACATAATGTTCATTCAACATGCAAAAAAAAAAAATGGGAGCTTAGAATTGAGCAGTGATTTGATTACAAAGGTAAATAAAAAAAAGAAAAGAAGAAGAAGAAAAAAAAAAGCAGGTTAAACCAATAACAGGGATATTATACTGCATCGTGTAGGACTATACATAAATCAGCTCCAACGCCATCTCCTTTAGTCTCTAACCCTGGCACAAGTTTTAACCAGAGCATCATTCATTTCCAATAAAAGACGCCGCTGCTTTACAACTACCATGCCAAGCATCCGGGGTGTGCCAAGAAATTCCAAGCCAAAAGGTCCATAAATTACAACCCAGTGATCCATTACTGTGCAGAACATATTAATTAGCTTAAAGAAAGAAAAAAAAAACATTAAGGATGAGCCAATAAAAGCACTTCTTTTCACAAGACATGCCAGCACGAGGAGTTCAACCAGGTTTTCTCACATCATTGAAGAATCCAGCATGGACCAATAGCACCTTGATCAAAACTCTACAGCCTGATCCCAATGTGGAAACATCAGCAAAGCTACATGCAAACAGACAACTAGCTCAAACCTGAAAGCATTGCGCACTGTGAGATGATACTGTCAGCTACACACAGCTTCATTAATATGTATGATTGAGAGAGGGACACCTACTCTGTGTCCTTTTCCCCATTCACTTAACCACTACTCAATGATCCAGGGGTGATGGACATGTGCTGCCCTCTGTTGGATGTAGGGAACTCGAAGAAGAATTTGGAAGGTTATACTATACAGTATACCAGACAGATGCAACAGTTGAAAGAAAGACATTCACAACTGAATTTTTAATTTTATTTATTTAACCTTTATTTATACAGGAAGTCCCATTGAGACACAATGTCTTATTAGCAAGGGAGACCTGTTTTAACAGAATTATAAAAAATTTTATATTAAGTTTTTTTAAATACTATATGTAAAGAATAAATCCCTATGGGGTGTTCAGTTGCAGGAAAACAATTAGCAACATGATGGTGATTCCCTATAGCAGCACATTGTGAAGCAATTTGCTAAAGATTTCACCCATCCATTATCTATATAACAATTATTCGGCAAAGGTAAGGTGAATATTACTAAATAGTTGCAGAGATGGAACATCAAGGGGCCTTTTCAGCTACATCCACCAAGCCTGAGGCGAATAATTGTTTTTGTAGACAATGTAGTACGCGGGAATATACATGGGAAGAGTGTGGAGGAAACTGGTCAGAGAAGCTATGGCAACATTAAAGCAGTTACAGCAATATTTCATTTTCACTCATTTCACGGGGTACACCCTGAACAGGTTGCCAGACCTTTGCAGGGCCAACACACACACACAACCATTCACACTCGCACCTATAGGTAATTTGGAACAGCCAATTAGTCTAATGTGCATGTCTTTGGACTCTGGGAGGAACCCGGAGTACTCGGAGAAAACCCACGCAAGCACGGGGAGGCTAGCTTAGAGGAGCAACAATATCACAAATGCTTCACAAAAGTGGCTTGCATTATAGAGTTGTAAAAAAAATAAACAAATACAAGACTTGATTGAGCTTCGCCAAAAAGTAACTTGAAGATCCTGAGGCCAAATAGAAATAGGAGTTATGGTCAGATGAGACCAAAATCAAACTATGTGGCCTTAGCGCCAAAGAAACTGCCTGATCCAGGAAGGGTCCTAATAGCACCAAACACTTTCCCTTTTTGCTTCAATTTTTTTGGTATCCATCTCCGGAATTTATCTCTGATCTTTTGACAGGGCCTTGCTACCCATAGTTGAATGTTTGCTTTCAGTTACACTTCCAAGTTGAACTGGAATGCTTAAGGAATAGTTGTTCTTATGTTCAACTAAATAAAATGATTATAATCCATCACAGGTGGAAGCTAATTAGCTTCATGTGCATTACTTACACCTGATTGAGTTTGGGGTGGCACTGTAGTTAGCATGTCCGCCTCAAAGCAAAAAAGTACTGTGTTTGATTCCTGGGCTCGGATTTTTCTGTGTGCAGTTTGCGTGTTATTTTCGTGCTTGCATGGGTTTCCTACGAGTACTCCGGTTTCCTCCTACAGTCCATAGACATGCACATGTTCCAAATTGACCATAGGTGTAAGTGTAAATGGTTGTAAGTGTGTTGGTCCTGCAATACAGAGTAAGCTGCACTGAGAAAATACAGATGGAAAAATATTTGTGTTCATTTCAGTGTAAAAAATATTTTGAATTAGGGATTCTTTTCTATACCCAATGTATGCAGTCATATTCTTTCACACGCAATCAAATTGCTTTCTCGTCCAACACATCATGATAGGGTCAGAAATAAAAGTATGTATAACTACAACATGAAAAGGTAAGAAAAATGCCAAGGTGGAAGCTATGTCAGTGGTGGTCTCATGAGGTGTTCATTAGCCACACAGAAAACCACACAAGCAGGTAAGCCAAGGAAACATTTTTACATTCTTTCTGAAGCAGAACAGAAGAAGCAGACAGGATAGCTATGAATATCAGTGAGAACTGGATGACGATCTGCAAGCTCCACTTTCTGTTCCATATTTCTTGCACAAAATTGCAAAGATTAACAGATTCAGATAACCAGCATTACCATGTCGAGATGAAATGAGGTTTACTATTCAAGACCTCGAAACCAGTTTCCTGTTTTTTCTTTTTCTCAGTACCAGGAGAATGTGAGACTCTGAACTGAATGTGAGCTCAATTTAAAACCTGATTACATTAAAAACAATTCAGTGCAATTCTTTACTTAATGGTTTAATTGACAAGTTGATTTTATCTCAACATTAAAATCTATTAAACGCCACTTTTTCTAAAACACTGACCGAGGACTTACGCTGATGCGACAGCTAGAGAGAAAGTACTGAGTCATCACCGTCATCACTTCTTCAGTGCTAAAATCACACAACTCTCTCCATCTCACTGTCAGACTCTCTCTCTCTCTCTTTCTCTCTGTCTCTCCCTCTCTCTCTTGCCCCCCCACCCCCCCTTCTTCTTCATCATCATCATCATCATCATCATCCAAAAACCGGTCTGGTCAGAAACTGAAACTGGTCTCTCTCTCTCTCTCTCTTTCTCTCTCCCACTCCCCCTCTAGTTCTTCATCATCATCATCACCAGAAACCAATCTAGTCAGAAACTGAAACTGGTCTCTCTCTCTCTCTCTCTCTCTCTCTCTCTCTCTCTCTCTCTCTCTCTCTCTCTCCCCCTTTCTCTC
>JBCNYH010000004.1:7004632-7047556 GCA_039654325.1 Tandanus tandanus
TCAGATATATATGTGTATATATATATATATATATATATATACACATATATATATATGTCAAGGTGATCGTAAAATGTCTCAAAAAGGACGTATGATGCAAAGATGCAGAAACATTATTGTCCCCCCTTTCATTTATGCGGTTATAAATAGTTTGTAGTACAAAGACGCTGGCCAGGAATAACAATTAAACTCAAATGCTCATTAAGTTACACCTGGCATACAAAAGCATTTCTCAGAATCATGAATTTCATACAACTCTCCCACCACTCTGTCTCAATGCCTGAGACAAAACATGGACAGACATGCATGCAACATATTATACAGCACTATTTACCCAACCACTACATCTGATTTAACACCTGTGCATAGAAGCAAGCGGAAAGCTTACTTCCAAAGCCTACTTTTTAAGCACTATAGTTTACATTCACTGATACCCACATTAGCTATGTTTGGTTAAACGATCTCTGTAACACAATACCTCCACCTCCCCTGCCTCCGAACCCAAGCAGCTGCCCAACAGGCTTACAAAAGACACTGCACGTGGAGAAACCGCAGCAGATAAGCTGCTAATTCAGTCAGCAAATAAGCACCCGATGTCTCCTGATCTTTCACTTGTGTACATTTAGATCGCCGCTCAGATTAAACTTGGCCAGCACACTGTTACCCGCTGTTCATGAGGCAGGGTGCGCTCGGCTGATGGCCTTTGGAACCTGTTGATTTCCTGCCGATGGAAGAAATTCTATGGCGATAGTGGCTTCTAGACAAACATGTTGCCTTTTCATGCTCAGAACTAAAACTTATTATCACCCACTCTTACCATCATCATCTTCACCATTTTCTTCTTCTTCTTCTTCTTCTTCTTATTATTATTATTATTATTATTATTATTATAATCTCAGTCATTTACCAAACCGCTCAATACTAATAAGGTCTCAGCAAGGCTGTAGCCTATCTCAGCTGACACTGGGCGAAGGTGGGTTCACTCTGAACAGCCCTCCAGACCATCATAGGGCAAAACACACACACACACACACACACACAACCATTCACACTCACACTCACACCTAGGGTCAATCTGGAACAGCCAGTTAGCCTAAAGTGCATTTCTTTGGACTGTAGGAGGAAACCGGAATACCTGGAGGAAACCCACACAAGCACAGGGAGAACATGAAACTCCACACAGAAACGCCCGAGCCCAGCCCAGACTTCAAACCCAGGACCTTCTTGCTGTGAGGCAGACATGCCAACCACTACACCACCATGCTGCCTATTATTATTATTATTATTATTATTATTATTATTATTATTGTTGTTGTTGTTGTTACTGATCCAAAGGTTGGGGGTTCAAACCCCATTATCACCAGGTTGTCACTGCTGTCCCCCCAGTGCAGCTAACTGGGTTATCAAAGACCAGCCATGGCTCTCACTGTCTATAGTGAGAGGCATATAAAAGAACCATTGCTGTCGTTCGTAAAGAGTAGGCCATTGAGTTGCTGTCAGCGTGTTTCTGCCCTGTGATGGCCCGGCGAGCTGTCCAGGGTGTACTCTGCCCTCGCCCAGAGTCGGATGAGATGGGCGCCAGCCTCCCTGCGACCCTAATTAGGATTAAGTGGTTCAGAAAATGAATAATGATGATGATCATCATCATCTTCATCTTTAAAACTTAAGTCCAAAGAACATTTCAGCAAATTAATTTTAAGTTTTGAGGAAAAGTATAAAATACATGTTCATTATATTTAGAAATCTTCCCAATAAAATCTACTAACAGAAAACCTGTTGGTTTGAAATCCACCTAACAGTGTCACAATAACCTTTTACAGCTGTCCAATCTGCAGCTCTGCTTTAAACACACACACACACACACACACACACACACACACACACACACACACACACACACACACGGCTCAGGCGCACACTGTAATATTTTCTTCAATAAATGCAAATCTCGTTACTCTCTGTATTCCTTCTGACCCTGCAAGACATCATAAAATATATTTTTGTTACATAATCACACCCATCATCATCTCACACTACCCCAGTGTTTTCCTCTCTGTCTAGCTTCCCCTGAGTTATTATCTTTCTCTCTTTGTGGCTTTTCCAACAAGATGACAGTAAGCTGGCAAACAGTAGGGAGGGTTCTTCCTGCCTCCGCTCTTCCAGGATTCCTCAGGCTGGAGTACAGCCTGTTTGTGTACGTGTGTTTGGGGGTACTCTATGTGGAGCAGTAGAGTATCAAATGGCATGACCATACGTTTATATATGTGTGTATGTGTGTGTGTGTGTGTGTGTGTGTGTGTGTTTGTGTGTGTGTGTGTGTGTATGTGTTTACTGAACTGAGGCAAAGGTAATATTTTAATTCTGATGACTGACAAGAAGCCAAGTATTTTAGTGACAGTCATCTGGATTATTCATTCATTTTCCGAACAGCTTAATCCTAGGGTCATGCAGAGGCTGGAGTGTATCTGAGCCAACTCTCGGCGAATGCGGAGTACACCCAAAGCAGATCGCCAATTCATTGCAGGGCCAGCACATACACACACACACAGACACACAGACACACACACACACACACACACATACACACACACACATACACACACACACACACACACACACACACACACACACACACAAACACACACATACACACAAAACCATTTACATTCACATCCACACCTAGAAGCAATTTGGAACAGCCAATTAACCTAATGTGCATGTTTTTGGACTGTGGGAGGAAACCAGAATACCCAGAGGAAACCCACGCAACCAGGGGGAGAGCATGCAAACTCCACACAGAAACACCCTCGCCGAGCCTGGGACTCAGACGAACTGTGAACTCGGTGCTAGAATATTTTAATTTGTTCTATAGCTCTACCTCTTTAAAAAGGTTATATTGTCTCCCTGAAGTAAAATTACAATTGGTAGGAAAGAAAACACTTTTTATTAGTTAAAGAATAACACACCGTACGGATGTATAGTTATATTTAATGTCGTGGAACATCTGCGAGACATCACTGAGGTTATTGCTGCTATTAAAAATGTCCTTCCCTCGCCAGCTTAAATTTTCTCTAAAAAATATATATATAATAATTCATGTAAACAGAGAAACAAGTGTTGACTCTTTCCATAGAGATTTTTAATACCTTTGTTTATCATTAGTTTTACATTTTGTTGTCTCTCCTATAAAACTATGAAACTACAATCAATATTGTATTATGATTATAATATATATATATATACCGAGCCAAAAAAAAAACTCTTACACATGAATATGTTGCTGTTCTGCCTTTAGTCTTGCTTGCAGCACGTAGCCGTCATACCAGTGTTGGGTTCATTTCTCAGTGTTGGAGTTCAACCACTCCATAAAGTCTTCTCCAGCACATCCCGAAAACTTTTAATAGGGGATAAGGTCAGGACTCTGGGGTGCCAATACATATCTGCAAATGATTCCTCATGCTCCCTGATCCACACTTTCATCCACATTTTATATCCGTACCATCAGGGAAGAAAAAGTTCATTGATGTGATAACCTGCTCATTCAGTACATTCAGGTCATCAGCTGACTTCTTTTTATTGCCATATTAATGTTGCTGAGCCTCGACCCGACCAACTGGAGCAACAATGCCATGGAGATTAAATGCTGTGATCAAGGCTTAAGCTCCATGAAAATATCAGAGTGTGTGACTTTTTTTTTGGCTGGGCAGTGTATTTGATAATAATAATAATAATAATAATAATAATATTTTAATATAATGAGCATTAATATAAGGCTGTGACTTGAAAATAAAATTACTCAACACATACTGACCAATCAGATTCAAGAACTGAACAGTACTGTAGAATAACATTGATTGGTAGAATGGTAGAATGGTGGGTCCAACCTATTTACATGTATGTAGTGTGTGTGTGTGTGTGTATATATATATATATATAGTGCAAAGCATCACTGGGTCAACTAATCATATTTATTGTTATTAAGCAGTTCAAAAAGTGAATCAATGAATGAATGAATATAACAGGATTAAAAAACATGGTGTGGTGTTTTAATAAAATAATTATTAACATTGGCAAACTGCTGTAGTATCAAAAGAACAAACACTTCGAGATGTGCTGTGAACATGGAAAATATTCCAAATATTCTCCAGCTTTTCACAATATTATACAAATAGCTTCCTCTGAGGTAAAGCTCACGGCTGGCCCAACCCAACAGCACGCCAATTACAATGCGAACATACGAGTCTGCATAGTAGTTGGGAGTTACCAAGCGGCTGAGTTGTCCTGTAACTCTACACCAATGCGTGCACACAATATGCTTGAGCTGGTGCTTGTAGTGGTGCTAAGCAGCGATGATTGACATCTGTACCATCCAAATGCTGAATGCTCTCTTCCTCAACCCCTTCCCCCCATTCTCCCTCCCCTCTGTGTATCTCTTTCATGCTCATTCTCAATGAATAGCTTAATGGCATAGAAGTGTGCATACGCGTGTATGGATGATTCACACAGCGACACTGCAGTGGCTGAGGCTTTAAGTCGATGAGTCACTTCAACCATAGCATGCCACACGCACAGAGCATTAATATTTAACTCAGTACGGGAAGCCGTGATTACGCAGGCTTCTTGATGGCTCCGCTGTAAAGTTATCACCGAATGCTACCCCAAATAAATCCCAGATTGCGGATGAGCTCAGGGTGTTATCCATTAAGGTTTGAAAACAGTATGACTAGCCTGAGCATGAGCCATAAGATAACAGGTGAATAACTATCGTCTGCGGCTGATTCTGACCTTGTATGCCTTTTTAAATCAGTAGGCCTCAGCTTTAAGACACTCCTAAGACACATAAACATACAGACTCTATAATCACTCCTTAATGATATCATCAACAGCTGTGTCGATGGTTTATCACCCCAGCGTGGAACATGTTTACACCTCCCTCTGCAAAGCCAAGTACCACCACACTGTACTTGAAAAGTCTACACTAACACACACACACACACACACACACACACACACACACACACACATATATATATATGTATAACACCAATTATACCATCACAATGAGTGTGTTACTGATCTGATGTATAAGAGCAGGATAATATAGGTTTAAAGTGCAAATATTGGCGGCACAGTGGTGTAGTAGTTATCATATCGCCTCACAGCAATAAGATCCCGGGTTCGAGCCCCAGGCTCATGTGTTTCTGTGTGAATGTTCTTCCCGTGCTTACGTGGGTTTCCTCTGGGTACTCTGGTTTCCTCCCACCATCCAAAGACATGCATATAAGGCCAATTGGCAGTTCCAAATTGCTCCTAGGTGTGAGTGTGAGTGTCAATGTTCGCATGTGTTGTCCCTGCTATGGTCTGGCGAGCTGTTCGGGGTGTACCCCGCCCTCGCTCAGAGTCGACCTTAATAGGACAAAGCGGTTTTGAAAATGAGTGAATGAGTGTGTGAGTGAAAATATACCCTCTGAGAAAAAGCAGTGCAGTCCAATCATGTACCTTTCTACACTTCCTACACTGACCTTGTTTCCACCTGGTCAGTTCATGTGTCTTGAGTATCAGAAATATAAGTATATTATGAATTTGCGCCTGCACTGACACAATCAGGCAGTTCCAGGAAATCAGAACGTCTGGGATGCTGCATATTTGAGCCAGATGGTAAACAAGCACAATAACACATCATATTAATCTCCTAGCCAGTGTTTGAGCACAAAAAAAAAAAAATAAATAAAAAAATCCCCCAGTACGATACAACAGAAGACACTGGTGGACTATGACCTCCAAGAGGAAATTAAAAATGGCATAGGCGGCCATGATAACACAGCGTGTACCATTGCTGCTTCACAGCTCCAGGATCTCTGATTCGATCCGATTTCAAGCTTGGGTTACTGTCTGTCTTATCTACTCAGGATTGAAACCAGGGCCCTGGAGCTGTGAAGCAGTAAGGCTACACACTGTGGCCCTTGACTCTCATCTACTTTGTTCAATTGCAAAAGCCATTCATTTATTCATTTTTTATACTGCTTATCCATTACATGTCATGGGTGAGCTGGAGCAGATCCCAGCTAACATTGGATGAGAGGCGAGATACAGCCTGGACAGGTCGCCAGTCTATCATGGGGCTAATACAGAGAGACATTCAGAAATTCACACCAATTTAAAGTAACCAGTTGACCTAAATTGCATGTCTTTGGACAGTGGGAGGAAATCTGAGAAAACAACATGCACACTCCAAACAGAAAATCTCCAGTCAACTAGCGGGTTTGGACCCAGAATTTGTTTGCTGTGAGATGACAGTGCTAACCTTTTCACCACCATGCAACACTGGATGAAACCAATTGACTGAATGTAAATGTCCAAGTGATACAATCAACATTAAAGATGCATGAATCAACCAGGTGTAGGCATACAACTTAAGCTCTATCACACCATAACACACCCTGTAGGACTTGTTAATGACCTGAATATTTGAACAGTAGAGATAGATGTGCAGTTCTGCTACAGTAGAGAGATTGAGAAACCTCGGTAATAGACATAGTAGTCTAGTGGACAGCTCCGTGGTGCTGAAAACACACGCAGCTGCCGCTCAGTACCAACAGCTGGATCTGAAGCAGCAGCAGCAAATATTCCAAGATAAACTGATTAAACTGTACAAAGGGATCAAAAATGGCGTCTGATTCAACCCGGCAGTGAGGAGGCAGGTTGTGATCAATCCAGGAAGTGCATTAGAAGGAAAAAAACCGAGCTTCTCAGATATGATAAAGCCTAATCAGCACTCTCTAAAACCAGTGCTCAGGCAAAGATCGAGAATCGGGGTTTTTTTTTTTTTCTTTTTTCTTTTCAACGTGTGTCTTACTTCAGCATGGACTGTTCCTTCTCCTCTTCTCTCTTTTGGCGGTCCATGACGTCGAGGATGATCTTCCTCTCTTCGTCGGTGAGGTGGCTCAGGTCCGGCATGTCGGCCAGACCCCGGTGCGCGAGCGGAGCGGCCATGTTCACACACACACACACACACACACACACACACACACACACACACACACACACACACACGCTACAACACACACACACACACACACACACACACACACACACACACGAAAAGTCAGGCTTAATCAGTGCATGGATTATCATTTCAGATCATTTCACGTGCCCGCGCATGATATGCTAGAATAATTATATAATTAAAGCGCGTCTTTGTTTTTCAGGTTTTTTTTTTTTAAATACATATACAATGTGCAGTATGGTTCCTTATAAATTTGTTGCAAAACCCAAAACACAATGATCTGTGGCAAGTATTAACTTAAAGCACTCACTACTAGCTAGCAATAATTCAATACATTAAAAAAATAGATAGAAAGATGGGGTGAGTTTTACTACTTAAGGCAAAACTGGATGGATCTAAATCTCTAGATAGTCCACATCCATGCGTAAACCCAATCCTACACATGGCAAACCCTTTAGACTTCTCTACATGGATACATGGATACCACAAACCCTTGATGACAGGAGTGTGTGTTTAGAAGGTTGTAGGATGCAGTGTAATCTCACCCTCTCCGGACGTACAGATGTGCCAAAGGAGCCCCGTTTATTTTGGCATCATGATAAAATCCATCCTAACCCATTGCTCAGCAAAGCGTCGTTGCACCTTAGAATAAACCCAAAAAACTCATCTTCCAGTCCGGCTTGTATTCCTTCTTCTTTCCTCCTGGTTTCTTCGCGGTTTCTCAAATGTACAGAAGAGAGAAGAGGAGAAAAAAATGGACGCAGAGCTCAGCACCGACAGCGGCACTCGGTCATTGACGGGCGGAGAGAACAGCTGGAAAACGCGGACTGGAGGAGGATCACCGCGGGATCGGAAAAACCCCGAGCTAAAAATAACAATCACTCTGGTCCAAAGCCACGCCCTCGCGGATCTGCCCTGCTCTGATTGGTCAGGGACGACAGCTTGCAGAATTCGGATCTGCATTCAAGCCCAGGATTCTGAATGGATGTTCCCTGTTATACAGGGTGACCCAATACAACCTCCCACATTTCAGAAAATTTGAAATGAAAATTGAAAACAAAAGGTCAAAGATAATCAAACTGTTATTTGCACAAGTGAAACTTCATTTAATACAGTTTTCATTCATCATGATTTAAAGATGATCATCCTCCAAATGGTGGCCATCCTTGTCTATACACTCTTGGAGGTGATTTCTAAAGGCTTTTGTGGCTTGACGGGTCATGTCGGGTGGAACAGCAGTGATCTACTGCTGAATGGCAACCTTAACGGCTTCAAGAGTTTGGGGTCGATAAGTATACAGTCATGATTTGAAGTAGTCCGACAGGGAAAAAAAAAAAATCACAATTCCTTAATTCCCAAAAACAGTTTTGTGCCAAGCAAGTAAAAACCAGCCACAGTATTTTTAGGCTTAAATAATTGACTTGTGAGCTACATTTCCTAGTGCACAGTAATTTTTCAAAATAATAATAATAATAATAATAATAATAATAATAATAATAAAGTTTTCACTTTTAAAATTCAATAAAAAAATAACTGGAAACTATAAGGTTTTAATAGATAACATTTAAACATACTACTAATAAAGTTTACTGGTATTTCATGACCCCAAAAATGATCAAATTCCCCCACTTTCCATGTCCAGAACAACCTTTCCAGACATTACATGACCAGTGGGAGCCCACAGATGTTTGTTCCAAAGTTGGCCAGAATTAAGTGAGAGTAATGAGACAAACACATTTCATACCTCACATAGTTCCTTCTCGTCATTAACGGTTTCTCCAAACGAATCTTTGGTCTGATCGTGATTTTAGAAAATTTGTTTACAGCCCTAAGATTAAAAACATTATAGCAACTTATAGGTGAAGTGAATAACATAGATTATCTCGTTTTAGTGACAGCTATTAAAGAGTGGGATGTATTAGGCAGAAAGCGAACAGTCAGTTCTTGAAGTTGATGTGTTGGAAGCAGAAAAAATGAGCAAGTGTAAGGAGTGACTCTGACTGACAAGGACCACACTGTGAAGACTAAACGACTGGATCTAATCATCTCCAAAACAGCAGGTCTTGTGGGGGTGTTCCTGGTACGCAGCGGGAAGTACCTACCAACATTGGTGTTTAAAGGAAGAAAAATCCAAGGCTCACTGATGTGCACGGAGAGCAAAGGCTAGTACGTCTGGTCTGATGCCACAGAAGAGCTACTGTTGCACAAACTTTCATGCTGACAAATGAAGGAAATTTTTTTGTTTCGCCAGGATTCGTTGCAAAATGGTTCGCAAAGAGTTTTTCTCATCGCGAAGAAATTGCGACCCCAAACAGTTGTAAGCGTTTGCACCTGGTTCTAACAAGTATCGCTAAAGTTTTTTTTTTGGTTCGCCAAGTAGTGAACGGAATGTTGGGGAGAGTTTGCTCACCCATTTTATAGGGTTGGGTCCATCAACAGGGGTAAGGGTGGTTCAATTACAAGATTCGCCTGGTATTTTAGCAGGAGTTGGCAAACATTTCCAAACAGTGGCAAATAGTTGCTAATCACAAACATTAACAAATATTGCTAATTTTCGCCAAATATCGCTAATGACGCTCGTCAGAAAAATCACGAAACCAAAAATCACTACATTCGTCAGCATTCCCAGCTCTGTGAGACAGGCTTTAATACTAGCTATGATAGAAAGGAGTCAGAACTCAAAGTGCATTGCAGCTTGCTCTATATGGAGTGATCTTGATGCAGACCAATACGGTGCAGTAAATGTTATAGCTGGTTAGTGTACATCACTGTCGGAAGAAGATAAAAAATCCTAAATGCTAATTTAACTGTAGATGTAATTTTTACTTGTCCACAATTTGAAGTGAAACAACATACTTAAAATAAATACCACACGAGTCAAAATAATCATGGTAAAGACAGCTGGGATTAGAGAGAACGCTGAGGAGACAGAAATGATTGGATTAATGGAAGGAAATACTGAACACGGCACTTATTAGAGGGATAAGTTCGATTTAATGCTAAGGCACTTATCAGGAATCAACAAGAGAAAGAAAAGTAGACAATGTCAAAAAAGAAAAAGAAAAAGAAAGACACATTAATACATAGTCAACATTTTATTTCTTGTAATCACAACACCTTACTGAGCAGAAAACCTTGTGCTGTATGATCAGTAATAATAATAATAAAAATAATCAAGCAGTTCTCTTTATATCCTGATAATAAAGGCGACGTCCTCTGATGAATGTGATTGCTGCAGCCGATTTTGAGACAGTCCACCACGAAGAAGACAAACCAAATCTGCCGTAGTTGCTGAAAATGTCTCATAATGGCAACACCGCGGAGCTACTCAGAACAAAAGTCTTTTTAGATGAAAGTGTGTGTGTGATTGGAGCTCCTCTAGGCAGTGACGTGTTATTATTCCAATACAGTCACCACATGTTTCTCCTTCTCGGTCACCACGGGAACAGAGTCTGGCTTGGTGTGTTTGCGTACGTTTTGTTCCCTGAATGGAGAGAGAGAGAGAGAGAGAGAGAGAGAGAGAGAGAGAGAGAGAGAATGTGAACAATGTATGACTCAAACAGACGCTCATTTTCTCCTCAGCTCAGGTGAGTCAAACAGCACAAACACACTTATTACAGCATTGCTATAGCACTAACTATTGTTTTGGTATGCACGGAGTGAGCTTTAGCAACCATTTACAAAAAGAAAACAGAAGTCCCCATCTTTAGGAAGATCTTCTGAACATTCATCAGAGCAGCAAACAGCACAAAAAGAAACATTATATGAAAATATGTTTAGCTCATGTTTGTTTGTTGGCAGGACTATGCAAGAAGTTATGTGAGGATGTTTAGTTGAGGCTTTTAGACAAGGAAGAACTTTTAATGGAGCTCTGGCTCTCGTGTGTGGGCCAGAGGTGTAGTGGTTAGGGTGCTGGGCTTATGATCGAGAGGTCGTGGGTTCGAATCCAAGTTAGACCCCCACCGTGCTAAGACCCTCTTAACCACAAGTGTTCCTCTGTCCACCCAGCAGTACAAATGGGTACCAGTAAAAATACTGTGAAGGCAACCTGCGATGGACTACAGCCCCATCCAGGAGGACAGAACTCCCACAGTTCAAAAACATGCACACTAGGCTAACTGACTGTCCCAAATTGATCCTAGGTGCAAGTGTGAATGGTTGTGTGTGTGTGTGTGTGTGTTGCCCTGCAGTGGTTGGCTGAGTCGGCTGACATAGGCACCAGCCCCCCTGCGACCCTAGTAGGAGTAAGCTGGAAATTACGCGAGTGAGTGCGACAGGTAGTGTCTTCCTGACAGGTAGTGATTTGTCTACGTCAAGGACAATCTAGACACCCCCCCCCCGTGTCTTTTTTCTCCCCCTAATTTTATTTGTGTCCAATTCCCACCCGTCAAGTGTTGCCACCCTATCACATATGACCACCACCAACCCGCCTCTTTACGAACTGTTGCACATGCGCATTTGGAGGCGACTTAACACATTCGGAGGGAAAGCGCTATCCGCCCCTTCGGTACGAATGAACTCACAGACGAACATGGATTCGCTCTGAGTGACAGGAAAGTGAGCGTATGCCATCCCTCCCTCCCGTGAGAGCTTTATTGTCTTTTTAATGTTGTTTTCCACCGATTTTACTATTAAATAAGAGCAGTCTGAGAGCGCATGCCTCCACCAAGCCATGCACTCTCAGACTGCTCTTATTTAATAGTAAAATGCTGTATATTAAAAACTGGGGTAAAAAGTGGTCAACACTGACTTTTATTAAAAGATTTGTGTCATGTGCTCCTCATTAATTATACCATCCTCATGTGTGTTTTCAGAATTGGTCCGAGTGGTGCTTGTACTTGGCAAATGAGAGCAGGCAAAGAAAGGCCTCCTCTGTTTCCCTGCAAGTTCAGAGGGAGCGGTAAAGCCTGGCACACAACTAGGAGATCCGTGAGGACCTTTCTGCTGCCTGCTGGAGTTTTGGGGCCAAAGTGGCGTGCTCCAAAACGGATAAAAAAAATAATTAAATGCTGCTACAAGAACAGTAGCCTCCTGTAGTAATAACCTTTATGGCCTGCAACATGCCAAAATTTGTGTTAACACTGTTTGATATCATGATGGATAAATTAATACTGTTTTAAAAAAAAGAGGAAGAGAATTTCACACACAGAAAACACACGTTCCCCGACAACACATTTTCATGCAGTAATATGCACTGGTTTAACTGGTATCATGAAAACCAAGAAACGTTACATTTGTTTTGGATTGTTGTCACATTTGGGAGCCATGCGGAACTTATACACTTAACTATCCAATTATTAGCCATTTCAACAGGAATTCATGAGAGCAGCCAATCATACATTGGGCCGGTTTGAGGATTGAGAGGTTGTGGGTTCGAATCCCCATAAGACCCCCTCCATACTAAGACCCCTGGGCAAACTCCGAACCACAAGTGTGCCTCTGTCCACACGGCAGTATAAATGGCCACCCAGCAGTATAAATGGGAACCAGTAAAAATACTGGGAAGGTAACCTGCAATGGACTAGCGTCCCATCCAGAAAGAGTTCAACTCCTAGTCAGAAACCGAGATAAGCTCCAGCTCTGATGATCCACCACTAGGCTCAGGTGTAAAAGCTCTGGGTCATCAGAGCTGGAAAAAAAAAAATAGACCACAGGGGTCCAGATGATCCTGCCGAAAGGACCATTTCATAATAAACCAATATAGAACAGGGATACCAAGTTTGAAAGCCCCAACTTCAGCACGTGGCAGGTAAATGTCCAGAAACCTAATATACAGTTTTGCCTTTGTGACCTTGAAAAGTGGGTCACGGTCACTCACACACAAACTCATCCTAGCACTCATAGTAGTGAGCCAACATACCAAGTATGCAAGTAAATGTCCGTAAACTAAAGAGTGATGGACAGAACCCAACCTTATAGCTCCTGAGCCACTTTGTGGGCGGGAGCTAAAAAAGAAGCACATTATGTTTCACTCCTGTGAGGCAAAAACAAGAATCAGAAGCTCCAGCATGAACAGGCTGACCAAAAACTGCTGAGCGGAATACTGGAAACTGGTTTCAAGCAGATGGTGCGGGCAGAATATGGAATCACCAGCATGAATCCATGCGTCCGTGGCAATAGTTCAGGTTTCTAGTGGTGGTGTGATTGGTGTAGGGAATATTTCCTTGGCACACATTGGGCCCCTGTACTACTGATCGAGTTTTGATCGAATGCCCCTGCATTGTACTGAATATTGTTTCTGATGCCTTAGTAACATGTCAGATCATCAAATGGTTCCATGAAGATGACGGTAAAGTTCACTGTAATACAGGACAGGGCTTTCCCAGTCACCAGACCTAAATCCAAAGGAGCAGCTTCGGTATTTAGTACAATAGGAGATTTGTAGCATGAACGTCTGGCTGACACATCTGGCGCAGCGAACATGCGCCAAAGTTTGTTTCAAAGGAACATTTCCAACACCTTGGAAAGGCTGTTCCGAGAGCAAACAAAGGTCCTACACCAAGTATCACACTGGTTTTCTTATTAAAGTGGCTGGTTGGTGTCTATTTAAAAGTTGTAACCTATTACATAATGAAATACAAAGAAAAACACAACCAAACTCGATGTACAGCTAACACCAAAAAAAAAAAAAAAAAGATGCGAAGGCTGACTCACTTCCTGCGTTTTGCCTCCCTCATCTCTCGCAGCTCTCGTTTCTGTTTGAAGATGTCTCTGGGCAGGTGGCGATGGCGGGCGATGCGCTTCACCTGTGGGTGGTGCTGGAACTTTTCCTTCAGCTTCTGGTTGTAGTGGATGGCAGCCTTTTCTCTAGACGTGAGCTGTGCAAACAGAAAGCCAGATGAAGGGCATTAAAGAAGATATTTTTGCACAACCAACGGTGATTCTCACAAATTCATTCATTTTCTAAGCCGCTTAATCCTAATTAGGGTCGCAAGGGGGCTGGCGAGGGCAAGGTCACACACACTCACAGTCACACCTAGGGGCGATTTGGAACAGCCAATTAGCCGAATGTGCATGTTTTTGGACTGTGGGAGGAAACCGGAGTACCCTGAGCAAACCCCACGCAAGCACGGAGAGAACATGCAAAACCCACACAGAAACGCCCGAGGCCTTCTTGCTGTGAGGCGGACGTGCTAACCACTGCGCCACCGTGCCGCCCACAAACATGACCATTAATAACATATTTAACTTATTATTACGCTTGATTATTGGGAGATTTTAATTTAAAGTACGAACAGTAAAGCATCACGTACTGCATCTGACATTTCATTATTTTAAAATAAAAAGAACTCAAAGCGAAGTCGTTTCTAAAGACACCGGGATAATCACCTCGGTCTCCTTTCTTTCAGCGTCCCATAATCCCCTCCCCTTGCTTCACGTCTAAGTGCCCGTCATCTGAAAGCTTTCATTCTAATTAAAAGCAACGATTTCTTTACCTCCACCAAACGTAATTTATTTAAAGCTAATAGCTGCTGATTCCATGGAAGAGCTCTGCTTCACTCGACAAAACCAAGACGCCTGTTAAACCTTAATTGAACTGTTCTTAATAACGAGCATATGACGCTTGGGGGGG
This sequence comes from Tandanus tandanus, assembly GCA_039654325.1. NCBI lineage: Eukaryota > Metazoa > Chordata > Actinopteri > Siluriformes > Plotosidae > Tandanus > Tandanus tandanus. The sequence goes on from JBCNYH010000004.1 coordinate 7,019,212, forward strand.
GGGGAACCACGGGTATTAACCCCGAAAACATTTAGCATTTATCACAAAGAAACTGCTACGCTAACTCGTAAATCAAATACCATGACACTGTTTGTCAATTGCTAAAATTAATATAGGAAAACGATTAACAATAGGGTGGAACTGCTCTGTCATCAGTTGCACAGCATTAGATCAACTCGCCTCCTCAAAGTATTGAAGATCTGGTGCGGATCGAGTTCGTTTCGATGACACCAGTTGGCAAAAACCTATTTGCATATGCTAACCGCTTTGCGTCTAAAACTTTAGGCCATTCTTTTTTTATTCCTTGTTTTGTGGATCTGCCAATATTTTATATTTCTAATATTTGCGATTTCTAAAAAAAATGGGTGCGTGTGTGTATTTGTATATGTAAAACTATATAACTTTCTATAATTTAATCAGGACTCTAAGGCTCACCGTGCACTGTACATGGCGGCTTCCAGTTGCCATGGTAATGCAAAGCCGCACTCATGTCGGGGCACCCGGAGGAAGACGGAGGAGGGGTAAGCAGTGGTTCATTATCATTTAAAGGAGCAGGAGGTGAAATGTGCCGTTTGAAAGAGGGCTGTTTGGACGGGGTGATGCGCAAACATTTCATTAAGACCAGATAACAGGGTCAACTTTGTGGAAAGATGGGTAAAATATCACTCCTTTCAGCAAACACGCAACATTTTTAAGTCAGTTTACTGTACATGGAGCACTTCCAACAGGGTCAAGTCAATAAGACGTTACCATGGAAACACTAATGTGTTCAAACAAGCATATTTAAGTGGTATTAACAGTTCCTGTGTGCTTATTTTTGAGAAAGATTTTGGTATATCACACGCACGTCACCTGACTTACCGCCACTGCACAGTCATCTCCAGAAAACGCTCAAAGCCTGAGGCTTGACTCAGCGTCTCCTTCGCATTTAATTAAAAACCTTCCTGATTGTTTGATGCTTGGTTATTTTTCGGAAGCGGCTCTCCTTTAAGTGATTGGATGATTTAAAGTGCTGATGGGCGCACTGCAGTTCATCACGTTAGGACAAATCTTAGCTTATTTAGCGTATACAGTGCTGTGAGGAGCCAAAGACGAGACGCGTCCATGACTAAAGGTCTCTCCATCCTCCCTTATGACGAATACAGGACTTCGTCAGTATGAAATGTCACTAAACACTCACTCACTTGCCAAACCGCTAAATCCTATTAGGGTCGCGGAGAGGCTGGAGCCTATCTCAACCGACGTTGGGCGAAGTCGGGGTACACTCTAAACAGCACAGCAGACCATCACAGGACGCAACCATTCACACTCCCACCCAAACCTTGGGGTAATCTGGAACAGCCAATTAGCCTGATGTGCACGTCTTTGGACAGTGGGAGGAAACCAGGGTACCCGGAGGAAACCCCAGGCAAGCCTGGGGAGAACATGGAAACTCAACACACCCAAGCCTGGGACTCGAACCCCGGACCTTCTTGCTGTGAGGTGGATATGCAACCCACTCCTCCACCAAAAAATAAAGAACGGAAAAGAAATATGTGGAAATACACTAAGCAATCTTTAGGCATCTAGCTATCCTGATTTTATGAGTTCATTCAGTTATCCGAATAGAAAATATAAAATCATATTACAGCACTCTGACGAGAGAACGCAGGCTCTTTCTTGGCAAAGCCTAAGCACAAGCCAGAGTGCAATAAAGCCACTTATTGAGAGTGATGCTGTTTTTTATTGCACATTATTCTAAGTGCTTGGCAGCAGCCACTACTGTTGATCCTGGCAGGTCTGTCCAGCCCGGCATTCGAGCTACGGCTGAGAACAAAGTGAGCTTCGTGGATCAAATCCAGTCACATGCTGTAGAACAATTTTAGCTGTGTTTCAGCGACACAAATTCATGTGCTCTGTCCAAGTCTATATTTTATAATATTAGAGAAAAGGCATGCAAACAAACCACACTGCATTAAACCTACAGCAGATCCTTATTCATCTAATCCTCAGTAGGAAAAGCACTCACCACTCCCAGTTTCTCAGAGGCGTTGGCCTTCCAGATGCGGATGTTCATCTCGTCCGAGCCGCTCAGGATGTACTTGTTGTCAGCTGACCATCGCACACAGATGACGTGCTGCATGCGCTTGGTGTGGTACACCTCCCTGGACCAAGCAGCAAAAACATCGTCAAGAAAAATACTGTTAATTCCCTGAACAGGAAACGTGACGACCAGTAAATTCTGTAAAGAAATTATATTACGAGAAAAGTAAAGTTATATCCTCAGACGGTGCCGTGACAAATTGAGCCTAGTTGATTAAAATTTTAAATAAAAAGCCCTGTTATACCAGGTGGCAGGATGGGGTAAAATTAGAACGTTCACCTCACAGCAAGAAGGCCCTGGGTTCGGTGAGGGCGTTTCTGCTTGGAGTTTACATGTTCTCCCCATGCTTGCATGAGTTTCCTCCGGTTTCCTCCCACAGCCCAAAGACAAGCACAATAGGCTAATTAGCTGTTCCAAATTGCCCCTAAGTGTGAGTCTGAATGGTTGTGTGTGTTGGCCCTGTGATGGTCTGGTGAGCTGTTCAGGGTTTCCCCCGCCTTCGCCCAGTGTCGGCCGAGATAAGCACCAGCCTCCTCACAACCCTAATAGGATAAAGCAGTTCGGCAACCGAGTGAATATCCTAATATTCTATTACCTAAGTGTAAATGGTTGTGTGGGTGTTGCCCTGTAATGGATTGGCAAGCTGTCCACTGTCTTTGCCCAGAGTCGGCTGAGATAAGCTCCAGGCTCCCCCAGCGCCAAGTACAATTAAGTTTCGGCTAATGAGTGTTTTAAACAGGTAACTATACTTTAGATCAGGGTTCATTTGTTTAATTTGGTGGAACCCATGACCTCCAGGCAGAACTACTTGGTACAAAGCCCAAGCCTTTACGTCTAAAACCGAGCGCTGTTCCTATGGAATTCCTTCATAAAAAGTCAAAGGATGACGACGATTGGGAGCAGCAACTCGCCAAAATGAACCAGTAAAAGGTAAGAGCTTTTAGTACGAGGGTAGTAGTTTTATCACCTAAAATGTCACTCGCTGCTTGTTTACTTGTGCTGGACAACCCGGCCCAACAAGTTCTCCTCACTTCCAAGAAAACAAAGGGTTGTTCCTCATTGGCTCAGCCCCCGCTAGTAATCCATGGGGAAAAATGGCCAGTATTGTGCTTTTTATGGTCATTTATATTCAAATAAACTCAGTATCGTTTAATCGCGATACATTTCGCACAAATTATGCTGTAATGATGACCAATACCGCTACTCTTTAAGGTTAAACACCACCTGACTGGTCTGCGTCTAGGAGGTGCCATACACAGCAGGCGGCAATGCACTGTGTGTTCTGACTCCTTTCTTTAATAGCCAGTATTAACAGTTCCAGGAGTTTGTGCTACAGTAGCTCTTCTATGGGATCAGACGTACATGCCTTCACTAGACTTCCAAACCTGACTGTTCACTTTGGCAGGTACCACAGTAACGAGATAATCAGTGTAATTCCCTCCACCTGTCGGTGCTCAGAATGTTTATAACGTTATGGCTTATTGGTGTATTATTGCTGCATGCACCGATGACATTATTTGATTAGAGTAAAAGCTGGAATAGTCAAAAACCATAGAAATTCCTTTATGAGTAGTTTTTTTTGTTTTGTTAAATCATCGAGAAGTAAAATCATCCTCTTATTTAAGCAACGGTTCTGAATCACTGTCTACTCTTTACCTCATTTGAAATCAATGAACCAGCTGTTTTTCTTTCCATCCTGACTGTCTTTCCCAGATCGGAAAATTACAACCGCTGTCTGAAAGCTCTGACACCAAAGAAATCGTAAACAAACATTTCCTTTAAGAAACCATATTCAAACAAATCAACCATCAACAAAAGATTCTGAAAGAGAAAAAAAAAACAAAATCAACGCAATACCTTCTGACCAATCAGAGTGCAGAATCTGAGGCTCTGATCTCACTCACTCACTCACCCATTCGCCATACCGCTTACTCCTACTAGGGTCACGAGGAGGCTGGAGCCTATCTCAGCCGACACTGGGTGAAGGTGGGGTAAACCCTGAACAGCTCACCAGACAATCACAGAGCCAAAACACACACACAACCATTCACATTCATGTCCACTCATAGGGGCGATTTGGAACAGCCAATTAGCCTCATGTGCATGTTTTTGGATTGTGGGAGGAGACAGGAGTACCCGGAGGAAACCCAAACACACGGGGAGAACATGCAAACTCCACACGGAAACACCCAAGCCCGGAAATCAAACCCAGGACCTTTCTGCGGTGAGTCGGGCGCCACCGTGCTGCGATATGTGCGATACGTGTATACTGGCAGATAAGGACGGATGACCCGGGTCTCCGCGCTCACCTGCTGTGGCCGCTGTGTTTAGGGAAGATGCGAACCGTCTTGTCAAAACTGGCCGACACAAACTCTCTCCCCGTGGGTGAGTAGTCCACATCCAGGACAGCCGACACGTGGTCCATGTGTACGGTAACCGGTGTATCCAGACGCCTCATATCGTAGGTGTACAGACTGAAGAGAGGTGACAGAAGTAATCATGATTCAGTGCATAAACATGATGCTCGGTGTTCAATCTGTGCTAAATGTCATGTGACTCACTTATAGTCCTCATTGGAGCATGTGAAATTATACGCCTCCATGGGGTTCCAGCAAAGTGTGTTACTTCGCAACTGCATTACAACCTAAAAAAAAAGGACATCATCATCATCATCATCATGGTGAGCCAAAAAGTGCCAGCAGTCATCAAAGAGTTGTTTTGGTTTTTTTTATAATACCTTTTTAAGTGGAGTCGACTCTCTCATGTCATACAGTATGATACTTCTGTCCGAGGCGCAGCTGGCGAGGAGTTCCTTCTGCAACAGACGTCATTAAACATAGTTTAAATTAAATACGTGCCAAGCAATCACCATTCACAGTCTTCCGGTAAACTCAATTACCGCCCAGGCTACACAGGCCTGAAGAATGCAATTAACTAAGACTAGTCTATCCATAAAATATCGCACAAAACATTAACAATCGCACAATAAACATTCGCCCAAGTCCCAACATACACACACTCACACCTAGGAGCGATTTGGGACAGCCAGTTGCCCAAATGTGCATGTCTATGGACTGTGGGAGGAAACTGGAGTACACAGAGGAAACCCATGCAAGCACAGGGAGAACATGCAAACATAGAAACAGACACAGAAATGCCCGAGAATCAAGAATCAAGCACGGGAATCGAACCCAGGACCGTTTTGCTGTGAGTTGGATGTGCTAAGTATTACACTACTTTTTTTTTATTATTATTTAAACTGACCATTCTTATAAATGATAATCCCCATCCATTCAAACGGCAGTTTCTTTGATCTCAATAAACTTTTTTCCTTTTTTAACATTCTTGTATACACTCTGTAATCAATTCTGGTCATTTCAGTTAAGAATTCCTTATCATGTACTTTTTCCTCTGCAGTCCTCCTTTATTCATGTGTTGCTCTTGTTGAAACACTGAGACTAAATGAGCATTTAAATAAAACGTTTAATTAAAAAACAAGTGTGATGGCATCACCTCCACAGGGTTATAACGAATACAGCTAAAGCTGTCCACGCCCCAGCTGAAGGAGCGAATGGGGCTGCTCCTCTGCTCGTCCCAGATGTCCACCGTCTGGCCACATGTCGCAAAAGAGCCTTCGCTCTGATGATGATCAATGCCTGTGAACACAGCCTGGAACAGGAAATTAAGATAGCACAGTCACTATACGAATCAGTACACACTGGACGAAAATAATGAATTAAGACAGCACGAAACAGTTTCCAGAGTGGGAGTAAATATGAGAAGAAACAAATTAAATTAGGCTAACCGAGTGGTAACTGAAGATAAATTACTGTACAACATCACTCAGTCACAATTAAAATACAGGCACTAAAACATTAACTACTCCCCTGTAACTTTAACAATTTTTTTTTTTTTTTTACATTCTATTCTCTAGAAGTTATTTATACACATTATTAACATGACATGGAATCACTGTTCAATGTTTCATTGAATTCTACCAAGGCAGTAAGAAGTTACGGCAAAGGATTAAATGATTGGTTAAAGCTAACAGACAGACAGTGCCATACCATAATACTTCCTGTCTGAAGCCAGACATATATTAAAAAAAAAAAAAAAAAAAAAAAGGAAATCGAATACCTTCCCAAGTATCGTGGTCAATGGTTCCTCCCTCACACCATAACCAGGTGCCTCCATGCTCCATTGCTTAATGGTCTTATCATCTCCCACCTGCCACAGGAAACACAGAATAAGCATTCTTGCACCACAAATGATACCACATATCAAAATCTTTACATTAAATATATACAAATTAATTTCAAAGCTCAGAAATGCTCAGGCATGTTAAGGCACACGCTGAAGTACCGTGAAAAATGAAGTTCCACAAAAGCGTGAGCACATTCCCCTGACGAAGCCTTCATGAGCTTGGATCGTTCGCAGGCATTCCCGCTTGCTCAGGTTCCAGATCTTCACCTACCATAAACACATAGCATGTACAACGCGCGAAACGTTCAACAACCCAATTATTACAAACTATATCCTATTAATTTTTTTTACACACTAAGACTTGGACACTGTTGACATTGTGACAATGATTATCAAGAGTACCACGCAAGTCATTCAGGGTGGAATCTTTACTTGTTATTGTAGTAATACTAAGCGGTGGTATACCTGTCCATCACAGGCTCCGGACAGCACAGTGGAGAGACTCTTGGCATGCTTGGCAATGCAGTTGATGCCATCTCTGTGGCCGTCCAGTGATGCCACGAAGGGCTTTGCGAATACCCGATCAAGCTTAGTGGCATTCAGGGCTCTGGTGTACTCCCTTGGCACCTCAAATGGGTGGAGAGTGGGATCGTAATTCCTGGGAACTGTAGCAAAAATTCATGCAGTGATGGCCATAATCAAAAAAATGTACCATAATCTAAGACTGATTGTAAATAAATAATATATTAAACAACAGATCATTGTGAACTGTTGCATGAACAATAAAATCACTAGGGAATATACACATACCTATATGTACACATACAGCATTTTAGCATGCTGATTAGCATATTAGCAAGCTGAAGTTCATCATGTCTCCAAGTGTAAGTTTTATAAAATGTTTTTCCACACCATCAGGGTTTGCAGTGTTAATCTGAAGTGTAAGATGGGGTGTGTGTTTATTTGTCCATCTATCTGTTTTCAAGTGAGATTTAAGGCTGCCTAGGAAACGACTGTTTACAGCTGCTATAATACACACGAATAATGAACTTCAGGACGTGCTGTGATGCCGTTTGACATGAAATGAAGTCTGTAACAGGTTTATTCCTTATTCCTTACCTACTTCACTCATTTATGACATTATTTAATACCCTACCAGATATACTGTGAACCTACAGAGTGTTTACGAAGCCTTTATGGTTTAGCCCTCGTGTAACATTAGCTTAGCATAACACAACCAGCCCACTTACCACGCTGAATATCTTTAGAAGTTTCTCGAACATAATCGTCCGGGTTCCGACAAAGCACTTTCACCTTCATAACGCGTTATAAAGTGTTTATTCTGCGTCTATTCGCTGTTTACAGGTCAGCTTACTAAGTATAATTCGGTAAAACAGCCTCGACCAAACATGTGTGTTTATGTGACGCGGACGGCGCACATTGATTACGTTTAACACAAAAGCATTGTGGGATTGGGATAGACAGAATAACAAAATAGCGCTGCTGCCCTCTAGTGGCGGAAGGGGGAAAGTGCTTTATACCTGTTTACAAATTGGTGCAAAAGTTTGCATTTCGAGGCAAAACAAGTACAAATGTACATTGATTTCATTGTTTTCTAACTTATCATTTGATCATTTGGTGAACCACTTAATCCTACTTGGGTCGCGAGTTTATCTCAGGCAACGCTGGGCGAAGACAAGGTACACCCTGAACAGCTCGCCCGACCATCGCAGGGCCAACACACACACACACACACACAACCATTCACTCTAACACTAGCACCTAGGGGCAATTTGAAACAGCCATTTAGCCTAATGTGCATGTCTTTGGACTGTGGGAGGAAACCAGAGTACCCGGCGGAAACCCACGCAAGCACGGGGAGAACATGCAAACTCCACACAGAACACCCTCGCCGATCCCAGGACTCTGTGACGCAGATGTTCTACCCACTATGCCACCGCAAAACCTGAACCACTCAACATGTTAGAGTTTTCATTTAAGCTTATTAAAAATTTTAATTCACATTCAAGTTTAATTTAAGGGAGAGAAAAATTCATATTCATTTTCTGAACCGCTTAATCCTAATTAGAGTCGAGGGGGAGGTAAGAGTACACCCTGGACAGCTCGCCAGACCATCGCAGGGCAAAAACACACTGACGGCAATCCAAACGAACAACAACAATGGCTCTTTGACATGCCTCTCACCACAGACAGTGAAAGACATGGCTGGACTTTAAAAACCCAGTTAACTGCACTGGGGGACAGCAGTGACAAGTTGGTAATAGTGTGGCTTGAACCCCCCACCCCCGGATCAGTAAGCCAGCACCCTTTTACCGGGCCACCACTGCCCAATAATAATAATAATAATCATAATAATAATAATAATAATAATAATAATCATAATAATAATTATGATTGTGATTATTATTATTATTATTATTATTATCATTATTATTAGTGGACACCTGGCAACCCCACTTATAGTGTTTGCTTAAAATCCCATTTTAGATTTAATCTCTCTGTTGATATAATAACCTCCTTTTCGGGGAAGGCTTTCCTCTAGAATTTAAAGGATGGCTGTGGATTCAGCAACAAGAGCATTGGTGAGGTCAGGGAATGATGCTGGATGAGAATGCCCGAGGAGCAGTCAGCATTTCCATTAATCCCAGAGGTGTTCAGTGGGGTTGAATTTGAGGCTCTGTGCAAGACACTCAAGTTGTTCTGCACCAAAATTAGCACTTCATGTCACCATTAAGGTAGCATTGTCCAGGCTGGGGAAAGTTTGTACCTCTTAGTTGCAGTGAAGGGAAGTTAGTCTGTTGGGCTTTTACACCCGAGCCTAGTGGCTCATTATCTGTAGCATAAAGCGAATAGGAGTTCAACTCCTCCTGGATGGGATGCTAGTCCATCGCAGGTTACCTTCCCAGTAATTTTTACTGGTACCACTGGGTGGACAGAAGGTGGGGGTCTAATGTGGAATGGAACCTACGACCTCCTGATCATGAGCCCAGGACCATACCCACTATGCCACCGGCCCCACTGGTTCCAGTGAAGGGAAAGTATAATGCTAGAGAATACAATGACATAGATAATTGTGCATTTCCAATTTTTGTGGCAATAATTTGGAGAAGAACTACATATGGGTAATATCCACATACTTTTGGCCATATAGAGTATTTTGAAATATCATATTTTCACACTTAGGGCGGCACACGTTCACTCCGTGCTTGCGTGGGTTTCCTCAGGGTTCTCCGGTTTCCTCCTACATTCCAAAGACATGTACAGTAGGCTAATCGGCTGTTCCAAATCGCCCCTAGGTGTGAGTGTGCGTGTGAACGGGTGTGTGTGTGTGTTGGCCCAGCGATGGCCTGGCGAGAGATGGGCCACACTTTTTAAATCCTGTCGTCCATCTTTAACCATGTGAAGAGCAATAACAGCGTGGCGTCCAGTAGAGGGCGCTCTAACAAAGTGGCCTGTTATTTAGCTACATTCTCACTGTCGCAGAAGAAGAGGCTCCATCACAGAGAAGCAGGCAGGCGGTAGTAAACACAGAAGGTGTATAACTTTAGTGTGTTTTTAAATAATGGAAATTCTGGGAAGCACATTTGATGATTCGGTATTTGAGGAATCGCCAAACAGGAATTTATCCACTGATCTTCCTGCATATACACCAAAAACCTGTGAACCAGAGGTGAACATCTGCATCATACAGGAGCAAATATCACTGAAACACAACAACAGCAACATTTAAATGATATGTTTTCACTACTAGTGGTTTTTTATCTAAAATATGTATTTTAAAAATCATATACGGTGGATAAAACATTTGGAAGCTATTGTCATAAATAAATTAATAAATTAATAATAATACTAATAATAATAATAATAATAATAATAATAAAAAGGGTCTCCTGAGATTTAGAAATGATAAATGTAAGTCATTTTGAATAAGAATGTGGGGCCGGTGGTGTAGTAGCTAAGGTGCTGGGGTCATGATTGAGAGGTTGTGGGTTCGAATCCCCCCAGGGCTAAGACCCCTGGGCAACTCCTAGTTGCTTCATGCTACAGAACCCAGGGATAATCTCGGGTGTAAATGCCGATTCTGAATAAAGGCGTCTACCAAATGCTGTCAATGTAAATTTGGGGAGTGGTGGCTCTGGGTTGTTGATCACTGTTGGGTCCTTGAGCAAGGCCCTTAATTCTCAACTGCTTCGTCATATAAATGAGATAACACTAAGTTGCTCTGGATACGGGTGACTACCAAATGACGTAAATGTAATAATAGTAATAAATAGTAGAATAGTAAAAAATTAAAAAATACTACTAATACTACCATGGACTCCCGGGCGTGGATGGCTGCAGCATCAACCTGGATCTGAACCTGCCATCACCAGGTTGATAGTCGCATACCTTGTCGCCGCGCGGCTCGGGAGTCCTGAAAATACAGAAAATTTCAAATGGATAATAGCATACAATAATGCGGTGGCATAGTTAGCACATCTGCTTCAAAGCAAAGAAGGTCCTGGGTTCGTGTCCCAGCGAGAGCATTTCTGTTTGTGTATTTGTGTGTGTGCGTGCGTGTGTGTGTGTGTGTGTGTGTGTGGTCGGGGTTGGGTTTGGTTTGGTAGCTCATTCCGAATTATGTATATGGGACTTCCACAAAACAGTATACCGGTGATGATTTCTCTGAGGAGAATTTTATTTAACATATTTGGAAGGAGTCTCCAGTGTCACTACTGTAATTTTAAGTTATATACATATACATGTATCATTTACTGACACTGGAAGGGAGATTGTTTATAAACCCCTAATGCTGTGTCATTTATTTATTTATTTTCGTTTGAAATAATGTTCTGTTTTTATATTTACTTCTCGTGTTTTGGCTCTAGTGGTTCTGTCATCACGAAAAATTCCAAGACGAGCTGGATGAACAGAAAACCATGAAGTTCAGAGCGGATTTCAAATACAGGAAAAAACAATATCAGGTGAGTCGCTTATTCGCAAATATGTTTTCGACCATGTTAATTTTTTGTTGTTGGATGTATACAACGTAAGGTTTCTGGTTAAATATTTACAGGAAGCTATGGAGGATTACACAGCATGCCTTCCTCTGGTTCCGAATAACAATCTGTCTATGAAAAGAGATGTGTTGGAGGGAATAGCACGGTGCTACAGTCATCTAGGAAAGAGCAAAGAGGCTCTAGAGATCTGTGAGAAACTGGTAAGCTACAGCTTCTAAGATCCAGTGATATTTTATATGTATGTTGAAAAAACATATCTGATAACTGGAGTCACCAGGAGACCCGTTACAGTGGTGTATTTTGACTTGGCAGAGGAACGAAGCGACCAATACGTGCCACCTGACCTGCATCCTACAGCTTGAACAGAGCATCTGTGAGGGCTGTGGTGACGTGAACAGCAGCATCCTTAGACTGATACAGCTTTGCGCCGTTCATCCTTTCAACCCTTGGCACTGGCTGAACCTGGCTACGAGCTACCGAAGTCTGCTAGAGACATCCACCTCTTTTAAGGGTCTGACAGACACGTCACAGGCACCACAGGCCATCATTCAGCAGCAGGAGGAAGAGAAGGAGGTGCGACTGAAGGCCTGCATGTGTTTTATTAGGACGAGGTCAGTTTTGGTAGTTTGTATGATAGTGACACATCGTTCATAAATGAGTTGAAATGTTTAGGAGAACATTTAAAGAGTGCATTCATTCATTCGCCGAACTGCTTAATCCTATTAGGGTTGCGGGGAGGCTGGTGTCTATCTCAGTTGACTTTGGGCGAAGGCAGGGTACACCCTGAACAGCTCACCAGACCATCACAGAGGCAACACACAACCATTCACACTTACACTCACACCTAGGGGCAACTTGAAACAGCCAGTTAGCCTAATGTCCATGTCTTTGGACTATGGGAGGAAACCCACACAAGCAGTCACAAAATTGCTCAAACCCAGGACCTTCTTGCTGTTGAGGCGGACGTGCTAACCACCATACCGCCCTAAAAAGTACATAATATTTTATGCCCATCATACACCGATCAGCCATAACATTAACACCACCTGACTGGTCCATGGTAAGGCAGCGTCATACACATCAAGCTGTGTGCTTGCATCAGTGAGTCTTGGGCACCCATGACACTCTTTCCGGTTCACTGGTTGCTCTTCCATGGACCACCTTCAGTAGGTACTTACTACTGCATACCAGGAACACCCCACAGGAGCTACTCTTTTGGAGATGAATAGCCCCAGTTGTTTAGTCATCTCAATGTGACCCTTATGCTTGCTCATTTTTCCTGCTTCCAACACATCAACTTCAAGAACTCCTTAGCAGGAGCCAATGTAATGAGAATGTTATTCACTTCACCCGTCAGTGCTCATGATGGGTTTTAATGCTGTGGCTGACCAGTGTGTACCTTATATTATTTATAATATAAGGCATTATAGGGGATTACTGATCCCAAGGTCGGGGTTCAAGCCCGTCAGCGGGTTGTCACTGCTGGCCCCCCAGTGCAGCTAATTGGGTTATCAAATGCCAATGTCTCTCACTGTCTGCTGAGTTTCGTAAAGAGTAGGCTGCTTTGCTGTCAGCATGTTTCTGCCCTGCGATGGCCTGGCGAGCTGTCCAGGGTGTACTCTGCCCTCGCCCAGAGTTCACTGCGTTACGAATAGTTTGTAACTGTTTCCAAAGGCTGTACTGTGTGATCAATTCACAAATCTGGGTTTTGGCTGGCTCGGTTCATCATTTCTATTGTTTCAGATTGCTGTTCGTTGTTTTATCTTTATACAGTTTAGATGAATGCTTGGGATTATATTATCTTCCTGATGTATAAGAATCCACTGACAAAAAACAACTTCATTTTAATTCATTCAATTTGTTAAACCCTAGATAGATAGATCGAGAGATAGATATATAGATATAGAGAAATCGGTACAGATAGATAGATAGAAAGAGAGAGATAAATAGGGCAGTGGTGGCTTAGTGGTTAATGTGATGGGTTACTGATCCGAAGGTCAGCGGTTCAATCCCCACTATCACCACTGATGGGCCAACAGCAACCCTCAATTGCTCAGTTGTATATTAAAAAAAAAAGATAATTAAGTCGCTCTGGATAAGAGCGGCTGAAAAATGCTGTAATATAGTTGTAATATAGCTGTAAAATAATGCTGTAAATAGTTACAGATAGATAGATAGATAGAGATTGATAGATAGAAAGAGATATAGATAGATAAATAGAGATGGCTAGATAGATAAATAGATACATATAGATAGAGATAGATAAATAGAGATAGATAGATAGAGATAAAGATACAGATAGATACAGATAAATAGAGAGACGGATAGATAGATAAATAGAGATGGCTAGATAGATAAATAGATACATATAGATAGATGGATAGATAAATAGAGATAGATAAATAGATACGGATAGATAGATAGACATCAAGGTTTAGCTGTTTGAAATAAAATGAGTCAGTGTGCCATTTGTATGCCTCTGTTTATGGTTTTTAAGGCTGCTGATTGAAATCTTGAAGATCCAGCAGTTCTCGTTTATCCTGGAAAGAAGCAAGAAAACCCTGCAGATCATTGAGGCGTCTCTGCAGAAGATGCAGCTCAACGAGAAAACTCTCCAACTCATCTCTGAGGTGAGACACTGACTTGTATTTGGAGTGCATGTTTAAATTGGCACGGGATCTTGAAAGCAAGGGCTGGAGGCCTGGTCCTCACAGCAGGTTGCGGTTGGATAGTAAAAAGTCTAACACTTAAAAATTTAAATAAATAAATAATTACATTCTTACCATCAAATACTTTCCAAATTTCAGGCTCAAGAACGGTGCATTTAAAAAGCTTCTCTGGTGTCATAAATGCAGGTAATGGCTGACGATCTGAACCCAGAGAAGATGCGTGAAGAGAACCAGGATGGTGAGGGGTTATCAGGTCTTACCATTAAGGACTTTGAGGAAAGGTGGTGGAACAAACTACATGCCTGCCTGCTGATGGAAGAGAATACGGTGTTATCCGGTGATAAGGAAGTGGAAACGGGGTGAACATGAACACCAAGGATTTTATTATATGAATGCATTCATTTTACATGTACAGTGATGACCATTTTAATGATTTTGTGTTATGAAGAATGGCTTAAGATTTTAGAAATACCTCTTTTTTTAAATGTTTTGTATATAATATTGTATAATTGTGTGCATTTTATTCTTATATACTGACAGATAACTAAAAACCTTAATAAATGTATTTGCACATAATGTATCCATGACTGGTGGTTAGCAAGATGTAAGCGCTATGGGTGGGTGTCCCAGGGCGGTTAAAAAAAACAAACAAAACAAAAAAAACCCACAGTCAAATCCCCACACAGTCCCAGGTGGCACGGTGGTATAGTGGTTAGCACGTCCGCCTCACAGCAAAAAAGGTCCTGGGTTCAAATTCCAGGCTTGGGTGTTTGCATGCTCTCTCTGCACTTGTGTGGGTTTCCTTCCACAGTCCAAAAGACATGCACATTAGGCTAATTGGCTGTCCCAAATTGCCCCTAGGTGTGGACGTGAGTGTGAATCTTTGCATGTGTGTTGGCCCCGCCTTCGCCCAGTGTTGGTGGAGATAGGCTCCAGCCTCCCCACGACCCTGCTAGGACTAAGCGGTTCGGCAAATGAGTGAGAGTGTGAGTGTCCAGGATTGCAATGCGAACAGCAAAGAAAAAATATTTCTTGATTAGAAAAGTAATCTTCTTAAAATAAACCTTCACTGCTGGAGGAAACCCATGCAAGCGTGGGGAGAACATGCAATCTCCACACAGTAGCACCCTCACCGGACACAGGACTCAAATCTAGGACTTAAACATGGCTTTTATGGAAGACAGCTGTTCTTTAATTACACCACAAAACAGTTCCAGGTAAGGACATGGTAAATAATAGATATGTACAAATAAGGATTAGAACACAATGACACCGCCGATTTATTTAACAGTGCATGATGTAGCATACTTATTTATGGTTGTATATAATCTTGTATAACATCTGCTTTTAATATACAACATTACGTCTGTCTATTACAAAGTACTGATACTGGAGACTCCTTCCAATAAACATTCAATAATCTCTTGACAAAAAAACTTCATTATCATTGATTCCACATTTTTTAATTCATTTAATGTGGACTATTTGCTAAAAATACGTGTTTTCTATATAGACTTTGAGTAAGGTGTTACGATGGAAATCAATTAAAAAAACAAAAAATACTATAATAATCCCTCTAGAGAAATTTGGCTCGGCGTTTAACCCATCCAAAGTGAGCACACTCAGCAGTGGGCAGCCACATTGCAGCACCCGGAGAGCAGTTGGGGGTTATGTGCCTTGCTCAAGGGCACTTCGACCGTGAAGGTGGAGCAAGATTAAGGTGCTGCTCGTACCCCCCACCCGCCGCCAACTTCATGGTTAAAGTGCCCTTGATATAAAGTATCAAAGTACAGTATATATAAAGTAATAAAGTGTTACGGTGAGAGCATTAAGATCAACCATTGCCAACAAAAATCCTAGCAGGCAGAAGAAAAGTAGCAGACTCTTCAGACTAGCATATTGGTTGAAAGGACAGCTTACTTCATAAATTAACAAATGTGAAGTGATTTTAAGCTGATATTTAACTGTAATCTAAACAAAATGCTTGGGCTTATAATCAAACAGCTGAGTGTAAAGACATGAAGTCAGCAAACCTTATTTTTCAAATGGTTGCGTGAGCTGTGCCGCAAGGCATCAGTATACACTCTAAAGGAAACTGCTTTCTGCCATTTGTACTTTTCTGGACATGTGACTGCACTGACACCCATGATTGACATCTCATCCACCCATGCCCACTTGGCGTATGAATTCCTTAATCCATTGTTGTGAATTCGAACTCACATTCTCATGATGATGGCAAGCGTTTTTCTGTTGACCCCAACCACATTCTGGTGTCCCTAAAAGGAAAAGTGTCATGGCAAAAGGGTAAAATCGTAAATGCTACAGCTCAACTGCAGATCAGTGATCACTAAACTAGTTCCTGGAGATCTCCCTCCATGAAGACTTTGGCTCCAACAATAGTCCTGCCTACCTGACCATCTAATTATTGACTTAAAAAGTTCTTGAGAACCTAAAAGAGGTGTATTATTTTGTTTGGAGATGAAACCTGCAGGAAACTGGATATCCGGGAACAGTATGTTTGAAGTTCTATTTTATGCACACACCCAGAAGAACCAGACCAAACTCACACACCCAACACGAAAAGCAAATTGTTTAACCAAATATAAAAAATTTGTTTATACAGTCCAGTAGAGACTTGCATCAAGTGCTTGAAGGCCTCAGTTTTAAAGTGGCGTAAAGGTTACTTATTGTGTGAAGTCAGTTTATTTTGCAAACGTCACCCCTCTTCCAAAACACATCCTCCTCCAATAGTTTTGCCACATAATTAGCTAATGCGACTCTCTTATGGCCTTCTAGTGCATCATTGAAAGTCAATCTCAATTTTGGCAAATCCAAAGTCTCTGGATGGAGTGCAGAGACCAGATAGATATTTTGTTTCAGACCTAGCTTCTCCAAAATCTCCTCATTCCATTTTCTGACTTCTTCGATTACTTGCTCCTCAATCAAATCAGCCTTGGACAGCACTACATAGAAAGGTTTTCCCTCTGATAAAAGTTGCTTCACCACCTGGATGTACCCAAGATTGAGTCTCAGGGGTGAGACCAGGATGTAGACATCACAGGGAGGTATTGGTGGAACTTGGTATAATGTGGAGCCAGAAGCTGCAGGCTTAAAATCTTCCACTCTTCCCAAGCCTGGGAGGTCCCACAAGAGAACATTGTGGTATTCAGAGTATGGATATGTCACAGGCTTCTTTGTGGTTTCAAAGACTCCTGTAGGGGAGGCTCCCTTGTCCCCATTCCGTAGGTTCAACAGAGTGTTGAACAGGCTGGAGCTACCACAACCTGTCTCCCCCAGTAGACCCACATCCAGTCGGAAGTACTCCAAGGCATTAAAAATGGACAGCAGTTTGGATGGTTGATCAGTGAGATCCTGGGATTGAAAGACTGCAGAGATTTTGCCGAGGTCCTCTTGGCTTATCTTGCTATTCTTAAAAGCAGAACTTGTCAGGGTTCTGTGGAGTAAAAGGTAATAGCAATGCATGCATACATTTAGAACTGTTGGACAATATCCCTGAGAATTTAATGTTACTAAAGTATTTTAAGTTTACTTACCCTGTGCCATAAATCTCCGTTCTTGGGCCTCTAAGTTTAGTTGTGAGATCCACCAAAAACTGACTGAAAGTCTTCTTGCGCAAGTCAGGTATAGCGTTCTCCAGAACTCCTGCAATCTCTTCAGGCTCCCAGAGCTTAATACCATGTTGTAAAGTAAGACCTTGGGAAGCCACATGCTCTGTGAAGTGCTCTGCATTCTGTGCAGATTCAAATTCCTCCTTGTATTTCTTCTGAAACTCCAAAGTGCGAGCTCTCATTCGTTCCCATGCACAGGTCTTACAGGGTCCAGTCAGTTTTTCACAGACAAGATCCATTTCTTGCTCAGCTTTAACCAGATACAAGGGCTTGTTCTTCTCCCATTGCTCCATCGTGATCTTCATATGATCCTCTTGGTGCAATTCTGTTGTGAGAACCACCAATACATCGTAGGTGTCCTGAGCTGGACTAGAACTTCCTTGTATGGTCAAAATGCGGACATTGGGAATTTGAGGGTGGAAAAGCATGGGGGCAGAGTCAAGACCATCTTCTGCAAAGTCATCTGTAAATCTCACAGTTGATTTTCTCTTAACACTGGCCTTGGAAGATAGGTCACCATTTGATCCATCATCTACTTCATCTTCATCCTCTTGCTCATCACTGTCTTCATCTTCATCAGTTTCCTCTTCTTCGAGTTCATCTTTCAAGCCACATACAGCAGATGCGAGTCTTGCATTTGCTGACTTTGTTCCTCCAGTGACCGCAATATCTAAGGGGAAATGTTCATAAAGTTCGAGCGCTGTCACAAGCCTGTTTTTAAATCCACTTGACTGCCAAGAAAATCTCCATGGAGCCAACACAGATTTTACCTGATCTTCTGGAAGTTTCGTTTCCATTATTTTAAAAAACGGTCAAATGGTCACAATTGGAAAAAGTAGAGTCCACCACAAATAACTCTCAATAGGCAATGTAGCTCACTTTCACATATGAGCAACAAGATTCGTCTGTATCATAATTCAATGAAGTCAAAGAGAAACACCACTCTTAGTCAATACATCTTTGGCACTAATTCAATGCAAACTGTTTTCAGGGAGGTTAAAGTTTACATGGTGTGCATAATTACTCTCAGCAAACAAAGGTAAGACAAGGAATGGTTTGTAGACACGATACCCAAACAACTCTGCTCTAGCTTAAACTCTGTTGGTTATTCTATACCTTTACACTGACTTATGTAAGAAAGTATAATAAACAGAATAAGGAAAAGAGTGCAGTATTTCAATTTATTAAATCCTACAATGATCTGGCATCCCATTCCAAGTGTGTTCCCACCAGTCTTTCTAGGATGGGCTCTGGCTCCACCACAGCCCTGACTTGGAACAAAAAGTTACTGAAGGCGAGTGAATGAATTGAAGGAAGTAGGATGTACCTTCAAATCTGCAATGTCAACACTGACCGTACAAATTCTGGTCCAGCTTCGGCACTTATGATGTATTGCTGGTCCTCACAACAGAATTGCCCCAGGATCATATGAATATTTGGATAGAAGGATGTAGGGCAGTGGTGGCAGATGGTCAGAGGTTTAAGCCCTAGTATGGCAAAACTGCCACTTGAGCAAGGCCCTTAATGCTCGACTGCTTAGTTGTGAAAATTGTGAAAAAAATATGTCACTTCACAAATGCTGTAAATGTAAACAAATGGAATAAAATTTAATTAAAAATGTCTTGGATTATTTTAATTTGAGTGGCTTTATAACCATATTAGTTTGTTGGCTGTCGTTTTATATCCTTTGCCAATTAATAGGTGAATTTTGGTGATTCACATCCAGGAATGTATGTATATAGTCCTATATAACAGTGTATCTAATCTAATTAACTATAGTGAATATGTATAGAAAAGACCCCGGTAATTTGAAAGTTTCCATGTGAGAAATATTGTTCAAATTTTCAAAGGTGCTAAAACTTGCCATATTTTATGCAACATTTGGATTCTAATAATTCAATAAAAAGTTCCACTACAAAATTACAAAATAAGGACCCGAATGGACTGTTGCCAACTCTGAGCCTGTCTACAGCCCAATAACTGTTGAATTGTACACAGAGAACCACACTGACAAACACAAACCAGTTTTTAATGGCAGTCAAGCAAAAACCGTCCAGTAAATACAAACACAGACCCATATGTTCAACTACCACCTGCTAACAAAAAGCGAAGTGCATTTAAGTAAAGATTGATGTCTCCAGCAGGTGTCAGAATTGCTGTACTGTGGAATCATGAAATCAAAGGACATGTAAAGGAGATGTAGGTGTGTATTAAGTCTGTTTTATCCCCAAAACCTCCAAATGCCTGAAAAACATTAGCGATACCAAACTATCTATCATGTCGATATGGCATCTTAATATGGCATATCTGATAGTTAATCAATTAAGTTCAGGGATCAATATGAAAGGAAGTGATAGTACTGGAGTGTTTATATGTACATTAATACTTACTATTTTACCATATCATCAAGGACAGTGGCTCATGGTTAACATGGTCATCTCACAGTCAGAAGGTTCAGGATTTGAATCTTAGCCAAGGGCCCTTTGGTGTGGAGTTTGCATGTTCTCCATGCTTGCGTGAGTTTTCCGAGTACTCTGGGTCAACTGACTACTCTAAATTACTGAATTTGTTTGAGAATGGTTATTTTTATCTGTGTTGGTACTGCAATAGACCGACGACCTGTTCAGGGTGTACCCCGCCTCTCGTCTGAAGTTTGGGATCAGCTCCAGCTTCCTCCTCAGTACTGACGGGCAAGTGCTCCAGATAATGAATGGTTCTTCAACCCTGTTTTTGGAGAGCTACGTTCCATTTTAATGTTTTATGTCCAACTAAAATCTAACACACCTCTTTTATCTCAAGAACTTCTGAAGGCAATCATCAGATGGTCAGGTGTGTACGATTAGGGTTGGAGCCAAAGTCCTCAAGACGGTAGCTCTCCTGGAAGAGGGTTGGAGCCCCAAGATAGATGGATGGATCATCTTTAACATGTAGCCAACATCATGCAATCCCCACACAGAAACACCCTTGCCCAGCCAGGGGCTCGAACCCAGGACCTTCTTACTGTGAGGTAGATGCGCTAACCACGACGTCAACGAATTGTTCTTGAGAAACAGTAATTTAGTGAATCAGTATGAATCGCTGGTTGCTCAAAAACTTGACTACATTTTAATTACTTTGATTAGTAATTTCTTATAAAGGATTAAATAAAAATTGGTGATGAACTCTGACTTGGATGCAGTTACATTATGATATCTTGTAATAAGCAATATGTTTGGTCACATAGGACATGGTTTTAGCTTTGAATCAGAATTTACTGATAAGGGACCGAAAAATTCTGGAAATAATAAAAATGTTAGAACCCAGCAATGTGGTGTTGCTTCTAGGGTAAAAATTTGTACTCCTTCAGATAACGACCCTCAAAAGCACCTAGAATAAAATTACAAATACAACTTTAACCATTTATGTAAAAAATAAAAAATAAAAAATAAATACGTGCCAAGTAGTTTAAGGCTTCTGTCTATCATACATGGTCTCTTGTTTTGAATGATATGGAGCTTTATTTCAGGTATTTATCACTGTTCATCTGCTGCAGTCTTGAAGTCCAGTGACGCTTCATGCTTGTTGTGCATAATGCTAGCAATCCACATCACTTTATGTTATGACATCAGCAGTATCTTAATCTGAAAATAAATAAATGAATAAATGAGACACTGACTACAAAGACTATTCACAAGCTAATAATATGCTTCGCCTCACCCTTTTAACCAGATAATAAAGCGTTTTAAGACAGACATGCCCTATAGTTCTTTGTGTCTCCTTGACTTCACATTTAACTGATATGACTTACAGGAATATGAATATCTCTACTGACCACCCCAAAATCTAGAAAAAACAGATCCAGAAAGAGGAATGTTTGCTAAATTTGATCATTTTAGACTGGTAGAAGAAAATATGGCAGTGTTACCACTCGTAGTGTAATTTAATCCCAATGACGCATAAAGTCACTTTGATGTTATGAGAACAAATGTTTTGGAGACAGCACAGGTGGAGCAGATTCAGTCTCGGGATGAGAAACACGTCCATTCATGTTCAACAGGCTTGTGTCAATTGTTATTCTGTTCCCACAATACTATATACAATAACTATAAATCATCCAAGGCATTATTTAACAGCTATAAATGAGACACCACTGGATCATAATTAGCATTAGTTCCTTAAATTATAGTTTGTAGTAAACTTTTTTTTCTCCAGTGTGCCCATTCATGTAATATAAGGAAACAAACATCTGACCTCAACCCTGATTTTAAAAAGTGAAGTGTGGATTTTGAGGATAGAGGCAGAACTGGTTTGCTTACTTTTTCCCCTCCTGGTTCCCGCAGATGGCGTAAACAAATGGAGCCTCTCCCCATCCAGTGCTCCCAGGCTTCAAGTTTTCTTTTGCAGTAAGTCGTGTCACACATCATTTGATTATTTCGTGCCACCGCGAGAACACCTACGGAGACACTACAGCCATGGCGAATAGAGGAATCACTGCTTTGATGGTCATTTTGGTTTTATTGAATATCATTGCAGGGGTAAGTCTATAAAATCAAAATGAGAATACCAACAGCATGATAATAGTTATGTGTGTAGTGATAGAATACAACAGTGATGCTGTTACATAATTAAGGTTCTACTAAGCTTAAATTCTCTTCTCATTACATCAGCTTTCTTTCAAGGCATAATACATAAGTTATGTTAAGATTTCTTCTATTCCTTGAAGTATATGACTGGACAACCATAGTATACACTGAAATTATGTAAGAAAGAAATTCCCGAGTTGAGTTGTTCTGCCAAAATAGGCTCTGATATTACACCAAAACAAGAAAAAAAAAATTCCCCACACACTAATATTTTGTTCGACTACCTTCAACCTTGATTACAGCATGTAATTGCCATGGAAAAGTTTCTACACATTTATTAAATCCAGTATTGGGTTCTTTTTTTTTTTTTACTGAATTGATGATGGAAAAACTGAACCACTCCATGAAGTCTTCTCCAGCACATCCCAAAGACTTTCAGTTTCAAGGGTTGAGGACAGAACTCCCTGAAATAAAAGGCCATTGATGGATAACCTGGTCATTCATTACATTCAGCTCATCAGCTGACTTCATTTTATTGCCACATTAATGTTGCTGAGCCTTGACCTCACTTACTAAAGCAACAATGCCATGGTGATTATATGCTGTGATCAAGGTTAAAACAAAATGTCACATGACTTTTTTTATTTTTTTTTTGAATGGGAAGTGTATTTAACTGAGATTAACAAAATATTTAAAAAGGGTTATTGACTTACTGAAAAGACATGAATAACAGGCAATTTAGCTAAAACCACAGACCTAAACAGCGAATCAGTTATTGTTTCCAAAGAAATAAAGATCACTTGAGTGATATGATGAAGGGATTCATGTTGAAATACCACAAGTTAAAATTTTTTTAATAAATTATTAACAATGTGCTCCATACATAAATAAGATGATAAATGACGACATGTCTGCAGAGCTTTTAACAATACCATCATAAAGAGATTGCTGTTTACCACAGCTAATAAGCAGTACTTCAGTGATCCCCAGGCACCGGGGATGATCAGCGCTATTAAGAGGAAAATAATTGTGGCGTACTGTACAGAGCTGTCCTTTAGTGAATCTTTCTTCCTTTTGGGTGTGGCCAGATTTAAAAATGCTGTAACCGATATGAGAGATGAAATGTCACAGTGTGACATGTGGCATGTCTACAGTATACCCACGAGTGGATAAATGAATTAGAATAAAATCATATTAAATCAGTAAGATAAGACAAGGTAGTCATCATTTACTTGCATCATATGGCTGAAATATTTATTTCCACTCTAGGCAGCAGGACTAGCATTATGTGCATTAGCCATTTGGGTTGCCGTAGATCCATATAAATTGTACCCAATAGCTAATGTGTCGGGGAAGGATGATATCTTCGCAGCAGCCTGGATAGCCATCTTCACCGGCTTTGCCTACTTCTGCACTGCAATCTTTGGCATCTGCGCTGCTCTGTCAAAGAAACGGTCACTCATGCTGGGGGTATGTTCGTATTTTCCTGTGATCAATCTTAAAAGAAATAATTGTCTGTTTATGATGAAGCTACAAATGTATTTGAAAAACAAATGCCTTACGTTCTTCAACAGTACCTCATTGTTATGTTCATCATCTTCATATTCGAATGTGCATCCTGCATCACAGCCGTCACCAACAGAGACTATGTAAGTGAAAAGGAGCGGATATTCCCTGTGACATGTTGTATAACCATGTTTTTTTTTTTACTAAATTGTCAGTTTTATTTTGCTTAAAGTGGGTAGAAATGCTCACAAAAAAGGGGAAAAGTGGCGAAGTCACTCCAGCCACTACATAGCAATTATAAACAATTGGCGGCCATTTTGCTGACATTAAACTTGACCTACAATTACCTTTTCAATTAAAGTCTTTTTAGCCATTGGTTCCAAGATGCTACCCTGAAAAAATTACAGTGATATGTCAAGCAATGCTTGAGGTATAAGTGTGTGTAGCCACAAAAAAGGGAACAAAAAGAAAAATAAACCCTGACAGAAGTGAAAACAATTCCAGTGATGCTATTGTGTACTTGATGCTATTGAGTACTTGATTTCTATGCATGAGAACCAGCAAAAGACCAATTAGAAGATATCATCTGCAATATCAGTAAATACAATAATTGACAATAATTGCCCAGATAAGAGTAGTGTGATGTAATTCTCAACAAAAGACGGAAAATAGTGAAATGTCATTATAAATGTAAAAAGAATCATCAGCTAGTTCAAAAATATATCATTTGCCATGTTTATATTTCTATAACAGCTACTGTTTTTACAGCTAGCATAGATCTCTTGCTTTACGCTTCAAGCTAGCAAGCCAAGGACTTAGCACTCTAACTAGTTGGCTAGCTATGAAATGTTTACAGCATGTATGCAGAAAAAATTCAAGTATGTCCACACAAATAGACAAGTGTTTCATACTTTCAGTGAACTATAACTGTTTTCTTGACTTGAAAAAAGCTGTATGACACTTTCATGTATGGGCCAAAGCGAACTAGCATACAATAAGAAGTATTCAGAAGAAGTAACACAAGGTCACTATAACATCTCATGTATTATTTATTCTTATTCATACTTTTTTTTTTTAAATAAAGCAAACAAACAAAGGGTTAAAGGTAATAATTTAGTCAGTAACAAAGGTCAGTTACTTTGTAAATAGCCTCAAAAGTTATGCTAGCTTTGATTTTTTTTTTCTTCTCTTTTAGCGGAACTATCTATTTGTTCTTTTTTCTGTCCTTTGCAGCTGGTTGGAAACAGTAACCTGGTGAAGAGGCAGATGCTGACATACTACGCAGCAGACAATAACCAAGGAAAGCAAATCACTGTTACTTGGAACAAAGTAATGCAAGATGTAAGTACACCTCTTTCTGGAAAATTCTCCACCTTTTCTTTGTTGGGAAACACATACCCACTCATGTTTTGGTAAAAATTTATACTGAACACACTGTAGATTGCCTTTTAACACAAGGTGAGCCTCATTAACTTGGATTTCCTTGAACTGAAGCCTGAGACAGCATGTTCGACCCCACCCTTTTTTTTTTTATACATACTTCAGGTTGAGTGTGAACTATCAAGAAAAAAAAAAACAAAGAATCAAAAGTAGAAAATTTACAACTTTATAAAAAAATTTAATAATTAACAATAATTGATGTTAGTGTTTTAGTGAGAGAATAAAAAATTCTTCTTATTCTACAAAAGATACAGTTTAATAAAAAAGTAAATCTCCCCAGATGAAAAATTTGGTTGCCAGAGCACAGGTCAAACTGGAGAAGCTGGTAGACCAGCTGTTGATTTCCAGTTTCCTTATTACTTAAGGTGCGCTCACACGATACTGATCATGATCCAATCATATTCCGTTGTTATGTTGGAAGAAAGCAAAAAAACATCAGAGAACACTGTAGGACATTGAAGAATTTTAGGGAAAACTTGAAATATTTGGGGAATGTTGAAAAATGGGGTGTTATTTTTGTGTTCGGAGTACATCAAAGAAATATAGGTACCAATTGGAGTAACATTGGTACACATCAGAACAAAATCAGCTGAAAGATCAGAATAACATCGGGATAACACTGCAATATCTCAAATCGGGATCATGATCGGTATCGTGTGAGCGCACCTTTAACTAAATTTATTAGTAAATGTTTGTAAATTTTAAAATCCTGATATTAACTTCAATGTGAGAATTAGTAGTGGTGATTCAGAAGCTGTTTCCTTTCTACCAGGACTAGCAATTGGACCAGCCTGGCCTGTGTTTGGCAGCATTTAAGAAAAAGCAGAAATAGAAACGTTTTTTCAGCCGGGTGGATTAATCTTTTCAGGTTTAATTACAGCCACAAAAAAATTTAAGACACCACTTGTTATTGGTATCCCCATTAAAAATGGTCTTAATTTTATTTCCATTACTGTATATTGGAGAACAAACCTTAAGTTAAGGTTTTGTGGCTTGATTTTGAGGATGCCATTAAAATATTCAATGTTGAACCCTAAATCAGAGGATTTCACCATCACACAGGGTTCCAAAGAGGTCCAGCTTGAAAATCAAAGAGTCCCTCACTCTCCAAGTACAATTTTACTAAGTATCAAATGGAAATGTAACGATACTTGTCAATCATGGAGGTTTTTGAGCTCATGCATGAAGAAGGTGGTGAATAGAGGTTTCCTTGGAGTGTGTTTAGCTGCCTTACATGGTAGTCTGAAAAAAAAGGTATTGATCGCGGGCTTCATGCTCCTCACGGGGTAAGTTGGTGGGTAGCTGTCGAATGATAATGGTGACCTGACTGATGGGGGCTGGAATTGGCAAAAAAAAATGGATGCTGATTCAAGAGCTTGTTCAGTAATACAACTCCCAGACTCGCATTAAGTTCTTTTGCTGTTATATACTTCAGCTTTCATATTTTTTTAAACCAGATCATATTTGCATGCGATGTGTGATGGTATTGGTCATGCACTAATAATTCAAGATTGACTTCTTGCTTGAAGCTGATTAATCAAATGGTGGTAATTAATTTTATTCCAGTAAAAAAAAATCCCGTTACTGTTTTATTCCAATGCAATAGTACTATTACATTATTTATCTGTACTTATGCAAGAACTTGTACGGTGGATGCTCCAGAATGTGTGTAACCATTGATTTCTATACCAAGATGCAGTTATGAGTTAGCATTTTGGGAAGAATTCTCCAGTGTCAGTGATTTTATACGGTCATAACTAAAAAAAAAAATTACGCCATGGAAGAAATTTGAAAGGAAAGAGGGTTTTGCCGTTTCTTGGCAACTAACTAAGCTGCACTTCTTAGTCTTACTAACTTCAAGATGATGAGGAAACAGCTGTATTTTGCGTTCCTGGTTAATAACAGGAAATAACTTGTTTCGTAGATATCATCAAAAATGATGCATGTTACTGTTTATTAAAGGAAACAATTGTTAGCATTAGCTAATTCGTATGCTTTAAGAAGAATTAAATGCAATGGGGTGTGCGATTTTCCCATCAGGCTAGTGTGATTCTGTTACCACCCAGAAACTGATTGTTCTCCTACAACAGTACATCTTAAAGGGAATTAGTTAGGTATACACTGAAGACGTTTGTTATTGCAAATCCTTTTAAAAGCCTGTATTATGTGGAATAGGCTTTGATTTTTAACTGTTGGCCCTTTGTTATAAGAAAAGCTTCTTGCTGGACATATGACATCACGAGACACTATATGGACAGAACTTTATGGACACTTGACCAGAACACATTTGTTTCTTGATTGTTGGACTCCAGGTTTTGTTCCTCTTTATAATAAATTACTCTCTTTTGGGAAGGCTGTCCACTAGATTTTGAAGTGTTGGCTGTGGGGATTTCTGATTGTTCTTCCACAAGAGCATTATTAAGGTCAGACACTGATGTCAGGCGGGGACACCTGGGGCAAGTGGAGTTCTAATTCATCCCAAACATGTTCAGTAAGGTTGAGGTTGGTGCTCTGTTCAAGCGACTCATGTTCTCCCACTCCAACCCGGGCAAGGCATGTCTTCATGGAGCTCACTGTGTGTGCGGTGGCAATGTCATGCTAGAACAGGTGTGAGCCTCTTAGTTCTAGTGAAGGGAAATTGCAACCCAAATGAATTCTGCACAACTTTGTGGCATCAGTTTTGGGAAGAAGCTACATATGGGTCTGATGGTCAAGCATCCATAAATATTGAATGGGGCAGCCGTGACATAATGGTTATAGAAGTGGGTTTGCGGTTAAAAAGGTCGCTGGTTCAATTCCCGAAACTGCAGGTGGGGGTAGGGGGAGTGAGCAGCACTTTATGGCTGAAGTGCCCTTGAGCAAGGCACCTAACCCCCAACTGCTCTCCAGATGCCACAGTGTGGCAGCCTGCTTACCTTAAATCAAAATAAAAAAAAAACATATGTATGTTTATATGAATATATTAGATAGAGATGCAGAATTTGTTGATTTATTGGTTGTAATTCAATGATGTAGCCTTGTGAGATCCTGAAGAAGCCCTTGAGAACCATCCCCCAGAACAAGCCTCTCTAGCTCATACTGCCAGTTGTGAAAGAGCACGGCTCAATTGCTTACTCATGTGAAATTGTGTTTATGTTATAAACACCAGTAGTGGAACAGTATGTCTTTACAAATTCTAGCATTTTCCACAACATCAGATTAAGCAAAATTAGTATGATCCAGGTAAAATTAA
>JBCNYH010000004.1:7053684-7065484 GCA_039654325.1 Tandanus tandanus
TATATATATATTTAATACACCTATTTTAAAATGTTGCCACATGATTTTTGCTATTTATCTTTCAGTTTTTCGTCATGCTGATTGCCATGGTGTACTTCCTAATCCTCGACTAACATCATTAGAGGGTTTTCCACCCCACCCAAAAATTCTAACATGACTTACGAATGAAATCTATTCCTGTACTAAGTATTTGTGAGATTTTGTTCATTTATAACATTCTTGGCTTTGAAACAATGCCACTTATGAACTCGATGTTTCTGCCTCCCGCTGCCCAGATCTTCCAGACGTTGATGATGAACTCTGATTGCACAACATTTACGATTCTTTGTTTGTTCAGTGCTTGTAATGTGTTTTACGATTGATTGGCACAATAGTGGCTTTGTTCCTGTTGAACCGTTCTGGATTTCATTTTAGAGTTCATGACATTTTTTAAAAGAAAAGGGTTTTTCTTCTTATGGCTATTGTATATTTACAGTTATAAATATATTTATGCAATGTTTTAATTAGTTACACGTCTGCGTATGTTGTAATTGTGGTAATAAACAATGATTTATCGGTTTACATTCATTTACTCTATATTTCTACCCAACCCGATGATATGGGACTTTTGCCACAGTAACAGTTACACCCAGGAAACTTCATGAAAAACAAGATACCTGATTCCACGCAGGAGTCGAATACTGAAGGCGTATGATCTTAGTCATGCCTGTGTGTATCTGGGAGTGGATCCTGTGACAAAGAAGCTGACTCGTTTTACTGGATATTCCTCTAGGAGATTTATAGAAAGTCCACTTTCATTCTCAGGTTATAGCTGAAAAGAAAAACATACTATAGAAGGGTTATTATTATTATTATTGTAGCACCAATGGAATGGTAAAAATAGTGTTCACACACACTCACATATTAACTTCATGTTCTTTTTACCTCTGCCAAAGAGGTTATGTTTCCCCTCCATTTGTTTCTTAACAAAGTTATGTGCAGCTTTTTGTGAAATTTCTACCAGAGGCGGGGCTTTGGACAAGGAAGACTGTTAGATTTTGGAGATGATCAAATTCAAGATCCAGGAATTTTTAAGTCGGAGGTATCTGGTGTCAATCTCTTTGTCGCCTTGTTGTGAACAGCTGGCTCGAAGATCCCACTCTTCCGTTATCATCATTCACATGAAACTTGGCAGATGTGTTCTTGTGGACAACAGCTAGAATTCCATGGCACCCAATTTTGTGTTTTCGAACCGGAAATAGAATAACTGAATTTTATTATTATTTTTAAAATATCAAAGTCCCACCGTTCCTGCTCCATGATGTGTGGACAGAATCAAATAATAACACTACGCAACAATGCCACCAATTCTATGGGGTCAGTTTATTTAATTTTTGACCCAGATGTTGAATCATGATGTCACAGTCATAAAATTTCAAAATCTTACTCCTCAGTTATTTCTTACCGGAACCATCACGAAACATTGCAGGGTAATACTAAATGAACCGATCAACAATTCTATGGAGTCAGATTTTTGATTGTCAAATCGGAAACTGAATTTTTGGCATCGTCAGCTACGTAGCCGGATCCAAATGCGTCACGGACATACCTCCGTTCTGTAGATTAATTGAGCTTGTTTAAAGAATTCTTTAATATCGTGAGATAAATCATTTTTTGTAAGTGTTGTATTACAGCAGGCCCAGCAGGGGGTTCTGTGTACTTAATACTTTTTTTTTTCTTCCCCCTGCTAAAAATTTTCATGAAATTATTCCCAGCAGTTTGGCTTTGAACAAGAAGACTCCATTAGATAGAATTTATTAAAGGATTCTTGAACATGCTATGATAGGAAGACTGTTGACATTTCATATCATATGGGGATCACGAAGTTTGGTGGAGTTTTGCGCTCTGATTTTGCACTATGCTTGTTTTATTATTTTTTTTAATTATATTTTCTTCTCCATGACTAACAGCATCCTTTTAATGAATAATGCTGGGAGTATTCTCTGAAAGCATATCTGGACAGTGTGTCACAGGTTTTAGAAATATTAGTACAATAGATCTGTAGTTCCCTCCCTTTACCCCTAACATTTATGTTGTAATTCCTGAGTTTAAGTTCATTGGCACAGGCTGGAAATGTGATAACAGTAGTCCCTTTCTTCTTATATTGTAGCACACTGCTAACAACTGTATTAGGTTTATTAAATGTATTAATGATCAACACAGCCTACTTTAAGCACTTCAGGGTTAAAACCATTAACGGTTACATTTAATGATGTGGAATGCCCACTAGACGTCAGCTACTGTTATCACTGATATACTAGCAACTGTAAACAGTTGTTCCCTTAAACAAAGTTTATACATTGAAGACTTGAGACTTACACAGTAAGTCATCCTGAAGACTTTCATGTGATGTGAAACTTACTGTTACAAATTAGTGACACCTGAGAAAACATCACCTGATCACTTATTACACTTTCTTTTACATTACATGCCATGAAACCCTGTGAGCTGTTGCTATAGAAACAACAACGTATTACAGTAAGTGCATCAATATAAATGTGATTCGTCTTGCAGCTGGTGCTATGGAAAATTAATCAGATTTGAGAATTTAACCGCACTGTGCTGTAAAAAATATCACACAAACACTATTTATGACTGATGCATCCAAGTATTTTTTTTTATTCACACATTGGTAAATATTACAAAACATGGTGAATTGCCTTTCGCAAAGTGCTACAAGGCAAAAAAGAGAGACCATTGAACAGGATGTTTAGGTTTAAAGCACATAAACCAACACACACATGCGCGCTCTCTCTCACACACACACACACACACACACACACACACACACCCCTATTAGAATACATACATAACATTTGGAGTAAAGAGTTACTATGTTGTAGGAAATCTTCCCTTGTACTTCACTGCATAGTTATGGATAAAAAAGGACAACAGAGAGCCTTCACTCTCTCTCTCACACACACACACACACACACACACACACACACACACACACACTTTGTACCTTAAAGACTTCACAAAAATTTGCTCCCTCCCGTGCAGCAAAAAAAAAAAAAAAAAAAAAAAATTACAAAAATTAAAATAAAGAAAGAAAGAAAGAAAAATAAAAATGTGCAATGTATTCACCTTAAACATTTAGGGCCAGCTATTTAAGGACACCGGACATACTGCTAACAAGAAAGAAGCAATTAAAGGCTCATGTATCCCTATTAACACTGACTCAAGAGGTAATGTTCAAGTCTCGGCACGTTACGAAAACAAGTGCTCAAGGAAAGGCATCCGTTGCTAGGAAACCACTACAGGTGTCATCCCTGTTCCACCCTACAAGGTGTGCAACTATGCTACTGGAGAGCTACCCTCCTACAAAATTAAAACACAACCTACAAAGCTTAAAAACTTCATCACGCCCCAAATCCATTGACTGGAGATCTAGTCAGGTGTGCTTGAATTTTACAGTCAGGTGTGTTTAAATTAAAGGGTAGAACACCAGGAGCTCACTTGCTGTTAGGAATCCTCACATTGTCATATTGCATTACAGTAGCGTTGAGCTGCCCAACCCTGTTTCTGCTGAACTAAACTTTGGCAGTATGTAAGAACTACCTGTTTACTACCTGTTGGCTCCAAGATTAAGATGATAAAGGTCTCGAGGGGGGTAAAATGGACAGGAGTTTTAGTGTCAGAACTACACTGTGGTACTAAGAACCTCTGATACACATCGTACACACTTCGTTGTGGTAATATAAATCATTGTGTGAACACAAATATGTGCTTCAACAAATTCCTCAGACTCAAAGGCAACAGATTCAAACAAGTGCCAGAATTGGAAAAACATTGCCCATTAAAGATTTGTAGTCATCTAGGTTCCCATAATCATCATCACTAACAGAGCCTTCCTTTCTGGGTTTGCAGTAATGGAATATAAATATAAATATATAATATAAATATAATACCATAGGTGGATATTGCGTAATAGATGACTACTTAGCGATATCCACCAAGCATGAGGTGAAGAACTGTTTTGGTATATACACTACATTCGGAATAGGAAAAAGCAAACTAAAATTCGATTTTTAACGTTCATTTTTACATTTTTAATTTATACAAATATTCTTCAAAGTTTGTGGGGTGGATAATATCCATTAGTATATAATCATGGGAACGGTGCAATCTGATTGGTCCACTATCGGACTTGATAATAAAACATTACCCCAAGTGGATAATGCTTGAATCCAAAAAAAAAAAAAAAAAAAAACAGAAAAGAAAAAAAAAAAAAAAAAAAAGCTTGGATTAAAAAATAATAATAAGAAATAAAAAAATAAAATAAAAAGGAGAAATAAATAAATTTCTCATTTTAGTTTGCTTTTCTTATGTAGTATATATAAAAACTATACTAAGACATCGTTACAGAGCACGCTTTTCTTACTTTCTGTGTAGTATATACTAAAACTCTGAACGAGTTTCAAAACATGAATAATATTTAAACAAACTTGTGCTCAACCAGCCAAAAGTTTTAGAACACCACCATATTTTCCAGTTTTATTGAAATTTAAGAGGTTTTAATTCAGTGAATGACCTAAGAAAGAACAAAAGGAAGTGGTATATCAGAACTACCTTAGAAAAAAAAACAACAACAACAAGATCCTAGGATTCAAATCATGAAATGGCAGCACAGTCTTCAGATTTAAACCACACTGAGCTGGGATTCTGGGATGAAGTGGACCGAGGGGTGAAGGCAAAGCAAGCAACAAGTGCAAAAACATTTCTAGGAACTTGTGCAACAGTGTTGGGAAGAACTTCCAGAACGATATGTGATCTACATCATCGAAAGAACGCCATGAGTGTTGTTCAGTTGTAATATCGGCAAAAGGTGGCTATTTTAATGAGCCAGAAATGTAACTTAAGTTGGGTTAAACAGAAGATTTCCACAACAATTGATTATATACATGTGTTCTAAAACTTCTAACTGGTAGGGTACATCTTCATAGAGACTTGTTCATAGAGCTCTAGAATACTGCTCAAAGCCTGGCATAGCCCACCAGTGACCTGCTTCAAACTGTAAAATATAAACTATAAAAACATTGTTTCAGTTGCTTTTCTTATGTTCCTGTGTAGTACATACTAAAACAATTTCCTCGGGAGCGGTGGGTGTTGCTGTATAGCCCCCTTGACGTTATTTTTACTTGTTATTTATCAATCAGACAATTCCCATGTAGTAATACCTAAGACAAATATTAAGTGTAAATATTCGCCATGAAAATAATAAATAAACCTTAAATACACGTTTTCAAAAATGCACAGCAGCTACAATGACTGCACACATCTTTTATTAAACAGTCTTTCCAGGCATTATTTATCAGATATACCATGCCATGACTTAGTCGTTTCCTTTCTGAGCTCCTCCTAGGGCAGGTCTTTTAGCTTTTAAAAGTATGGTGACTGGGCAGGGCATTCCATTACACAACACATTTCTTCCTTCCTTTCCCATTCAGAGTAAAAAGAGACAAGATGTCCTAAAACCTTTGATGGGCCATGCAGCAAATACTCCTACGGCGCAACTGATTTATGAGGAAACCTCTGGATTTAACAACTGATGCTTTGATTAGCGCATCAGTTGACAGGTCGGTTATGAAATCTCACATTCAGTACTGTGCAGTACCTTCCTTACATGGACACATGCAAGTATACACGCACAAAAAAGTACGCAGACGCACACATACACATGTGCCTTTAAGCACATTGCAGTGTTTCCTTCATGTTCTTTCGTGTACGTTTCACAGGACAAAGACTAGTGTGACACGAGCATCCATACACAAATGAAAGCACATGCCCTTTCTCTCTCTCCCACACACATACATCATACAAATAACAAAAAATTAGAACATTCCTATTCTTTGCGATCTTTAAAACACAGCAAAAAACTACTGCAGATGCTCTTTGTAATGAAGTTAAATTAACTTAAAAAGTTAAAAAGCTGTAAAAATGAAAATGTCAGACTTCTACAAACAGGAAAAAAAATACTGAGGCGAAATAAGAGTTGCTTCTTTAGAACCAGCCAGCAGCATAAAGTTACCATAAAATTATTTTAGCATAAAAAAAAAAGACATACTAATCTTATTTCCCTGTACACCACTCTCTGAACTGTCATCTAGTGTTCTAGCAATAAACTTCAACCCAGAACGTACCTAAAGAAAAAAACGCCACCATGCAAAATACCTGATACTCCCTTCAGAGGGACAGCAGCCATACAACTCTCTGATGCCCTCTGCTGGACAACACAGTGTCTACTGGAATGTTTACATATCTAAGCCACTAAATGGTTCACTTCTTTGTTTTTCTTAACCATCATACCCTACCCTCTCTGTCTACTTCGTTTTCCTTTACTCTAAAGGTCCAGTTATGCAGCACAGCAGTGGGGTTATTTTAGGACATTTCTCCCAATGGATTTCACTTCCAGTCCAAATAAAGTATTCCCTTGCCATTGGTTTGTGCTTTAACAGTAACTGCGAGTCTGACCCTCCGTATGAATGGACCAGTTGGGACCAGACAGACTGCCCTGCCGGTTCAAGTCCCTCTGGCTCCGAAGTCCCGGAGGTCGAAGAGCAGGATCCAGAATCATATCCCTCCGGGGAGCATTAGGATAGGGTGGAAGCACCGGACCAGCCTGATAAGGGTACTGGTTATATGGATTAACTTCCATTTGAGCCCCATATCCTCTTGGTGTGCTTAGAGCCAAGTTTGAGAAGGCCACCAAGGGAGGAGTAGAAGAATGGGGTGTGTCTGGGTGAGCCTGAAGGATATGACCGGTGGAATCCTGGCAGTGAGGTCTTGTTGGGTATGGGTTCGGTGTTGTGCTTTCTCCCTGGAGGTTGGGAATAAAGTCTTGGCTCCTGTAAAACTTAAGAACTTGATCGCCAGACGGCATAACATCAAAGGCTTGTCTGTACTGTCCACTGGAAGAACGGCGCATGTGATCTTGGCGCTGAAAAGCCCCTGAACCATCTCGTGGCATGCCTTGGCTCTCAAAATGACCCCGAGAGGATCTTAGGTTGTAGGCAGGTGGTGGGCGCTTATGATGCTGGCTGGGGTATGGGTTAGGAGGATACTCAACGTGAGGTGAGGAAGATGCAGACGATGATGTTGCCACACTTAAACCCTCTCTTTCATCCTCTGCAAGTTTCTCAATCAGCAGAGACGCAATTTCCTTCCCGGTCAGGGCCTGACTCGGTTCTGTGCTTGAGCTCTGTGGGTCAGAGTGGCTGCGAAAGTGCGTTGTATCAGAGGCTGTGGGCATTTCCAGTGCTTTGGAATCTGAGGCACCATCGATTTGAGTAGGGCTCTCAAAAGTAGTTGTGGAACACTCTTGATCTAGAGCTTTGTCTGGGGACTGCTGTTCATCTTCGGTAGATGGCTCAGGAGGGTGTGGGGCAACTTCTGCCCCTTGGTGGACATCTCCATCGAGGTCTGTGGTGGCCCAGGTCTTAGCATTCATTCCAGCACCTGGAGGGCTGGTGAAAGGGTAGTTCACATAAATAGGTTCATCTTTGGAGGGCGGGTTATATGCTTGTAATGGGGAAGTCTGGGATGAATAGACTTGATGTGATTTTGACATGGATGGCTGAAGGTGGCTCACTGGTCCCTCCTCATGTCCAGAAGTCTCAAAATAACGATAGCACACCTTCCCATTTTCAAAGTATGGATGAAGCTGGGAGGCAGTAAGGTTGGAGGAGGGTGAGCGCATAGAATAGTGTAGGTTACGTTGGTGTACAGACAGGGGCACCAGCCCCCCAGATGGGCACAACCCAGTGGAAGCAGGGATGGGATGTAGCTCACTACGGGTCAGCTTGACTGAGGAGGAGGTCTGACGCTGTAACCGAGGGCGTCCTTGAGGACCTGGTGGGTTGTTTTGGGAATGACGGTGAGAATGGGAATGAGAGAAGGAGGAGGAGTGTGAGTGAGCTGCAGTCCAGGCACGTGTGGCCTCAGAGGACCAAAGCTGAGGAGCCCTGGAGGATACTGGCACTTGTGAGTAGGGGGGCGGGTGATGACCCCTAGACTGGGGCCTTTGATTGGCTGGCTCTGAAAGCCGATAGTTGCCATCCACATCCAACCTCATGTTCTGGTAACTATGCTGGGAGTAGCTCGGTGGATGATCAGGGGCACTAATCTCATAGTACAAGTTCTCCATGTTGGAGGGATCTTCAGAGGATGAGCATGCAGGCCGGATATGAGATATCTGGGCCTGCTGTTGCTGCATGAGAGGTTGAGCGGTTGTCATAACCTGTGCTGCCTGGTTGGCCAATCGGGCTGCATGGTAGCGAGACAGCACATCTGATGGGTTGCTGATGCGCTCAGAAAAGGCTCTTGAAAGTGGTGGGTTACCTTGAGCCGGCCCCACCATGCGTCGGATGCGGCCGGCATCTAGTGAGCGACGCATGAAATCATGTCGGTCAGTCTTGGAGAGTGGGGGCCTTGGTGGGGCAGAATCCAGTGGTCTGGGGGGAACTTTGGGGCGTGTGGGCTGGAAGGCATGAATATGGACCATGGGGGAGCTCTCTGACCTAGAATGCAGGAGCTGGGAATGAGCCTGGTTAGAGGATTTGGACTCTGTGCTTGAAATCTGTTGCTGGAGGTGTGGAGCAGAGAACTGCCGGCCATATGCTGGGGGTTTCCTCTGTGAGGGTATCTCGCTAGCAGCAGGTGGGCTGGATTTAGGAGTCTGATTTGGAGGTGCAGGAAGCTGTGGCTTCTGGTTGTAGTCCGGGCTTGGGGTTTTCTCATTGTCGCCAGAGGAACTGCCAGCAGACAGCTCACTGTTTGATGTTCCAGAGTCAGAAACTGAGGCATCAGAGGAAAGTGTACCTGTGTCCTGAAAAACAAAGTAATAATACACTGATAAAATAAGGTGCTACAGCTGCATTCAACACAATGGTTTTTAAGGAAACACATAGAATCACCACATGATAGGAGGCACTACACTGTCAAGTATATCATTCTGAACTGCTGCTCATGTTGTGCTATACTGTAATTCTGTGAGTGATCAGAGTAAAACAATGTATGCAATCCCTCCCTCCCGAAAAACACAGACAATTTTTTCACATACATGACCTCATAGACAGTTGGGGGATCTGGGACTTGGCTAGATTCAATGTCTAAATGATGGAGTGAAAGCTTTTCTGTAGTCTACTTGTGAACCACACACTCATACACACCCACCTGGCCTGGTGGTGATCTTGGCTCCTCTTCCTCCTCTTCCGGTGCCAAATCTGTAGTCTTTTCAGGATGGCTAACATCACCTCCACCCTCAGACATCCACACAGACAGGGGACGCACAGTGGAGTACAGCTGGTCTGGATCAGAGGAGAGCATAGCCTCTGCATCAGCAGAAAGGGACCGCTGAAAACGAGCATCAGCATCAGGAGGAGTCCCGGATTGACGGGGACGATAGGGAGGAGAGGCACCCTGCCGAAGAGCTTTGTTCGCACTTTCGGTCAGTGCCAGTGCCATGAGGCGTGCTGGGTTTTTAGGAGGAGGAGGAGGTGGCTTTTGGGAGGACAGGGGAGCACCAGTGGGACCAATAATACCTGAGAGACCGGAGAGTTGTTCAGAGAGAGATTAGTAGTTGGGCCAATACTAACAACCGTCTTTGATTATATCATCTTTCAAATTTCGAGAGTCACTAAACTTATTGCATTTAGGTATAAATGTGAATGATTATAGATTCAGATGCCTCAAAAAGTAAATAATTAACAGTTAGCACATAAAATTGAGTTGTACATGACTTAATAGATGTCAGGTAGAATAACTTTATTACGTTCATATTCACTGGACTGCGAGAAAAAAAAATCAATTACACAAGACTGTTTCTGCTTTGTAGGGCGGCATAGTGGTTAGCATGTCTGCCTCATAGCAAGAAGGTCCTGGGTTCGATTTCCAGGCTAGAACGTTTTTGTGTGGAGTTTGCATGTTCTCCCTGTGCTTGCGTGGGTTTCCTCCAGGAACTCTGGTTACCTCCCACAGTCCAGAGACATGCACACCAGGCTAACTGGCTGTTCAAGTTGACCATAGGTGTTAGTGTTAATGGTTGTGCGTGTGTTACTCCGGCGAGCTGTTCAGGGTGCACCCCCCCCTTCGCCCAGTGTCGACTGAGAGTAGTACCAGCCTCCCGACGACCCTAGGAGGATTCAGCGATTCAGCAAATGAGTCAGTGATGACAGCGAGTATTTCTGTGTTGTGGGATACACACCTATACACCAATAAACCCAAACAAATGGAAGAGCCGACAGCAAAATGTTCTTTGGTGAAAAATGCAATAACAATAATTACGCTCTCAGGATCAAATACTTTCATTCCAAATTTTACTGTTTTTCTAAGTTTTTTTTTTTGTTTCAAGTGGAGAAAGCTCGGCAACTCATTCTGCAACGTCTCTCTCTTTTTTTGTACTCTCGGTACACAAACTGATAAGCTAGTAGTACAGTAGCCAATCAGAATGCCCCATTGCTCATATCTAGTGAGTCTGGATATAATAATAACATCAGTAATTATCCACACAAGGACTATTGACCCTATTCACAAACATTAAACAATGAGTTTAAACAAAGTTTAATAAATATCAACATCTGTACATCCAACAACTAAATATGAGGCTGGAGCACAGGGGCAGCATGACTGGATACTCACTGGAGCCTCTGAGCTTAACCTCATGGCCAAACTTGCTGCTTAGCTCCTGTTGGCAGCTATCTGTGAGCTGGAAATCACAGGACTTCAGCAGCATAGATATCATTTGAGGTGGCTGGGAGGGTCCACTGCCTGGGTTTCCAGACTGCATTTCGCCAGCTCGCCCGCCAATCATTTCCAGGACCTGAAAGGTAAGGAGTTATTGCTGTGACTTCATACGCCATATATAGGCAATACCTGTAGTCAAGACATTTTAATTATGATTAATGCCACTGTAATTGTATTAATATAAAGAGTGGCATATTTTATTATTATTCCCTATCAAATAAATTTACCTTGGCAGGAACACTGATTGCAATGGGATCCGATATGTCCATTGGAGGAGACTTTGGTGCTTTTGGGGAAAGGGCATGCACCACCTTTTTTGTAAATGAGCGCCTTTCCTGCGGAGGTTGAACAGTGGGTGCAGGAGCTGGCGGGGCAGAGGGCTGGGTTTGAGAGGAACTAAGGTTAGGATCTCCAGGCTGGGTGTTGCTGGAAGACGTGGTATTCACAGCAGGTGGTCTATGTTGACAGAACACCTGTTGGGTTGGGGCGGCAGCAGCCAAAATCAGACTCCTACGTGCTGCTGCTTCTGACTGGTTGAGCACTGAGTCTGGATCTTCTGTGATTGACCGCTGACTTCCAGAACGGGCATGTCCTTGGCGACTCAGACAACGGTAGGGAGGAGGAGGAGTGGCCGCAGATGGAGATTCCTTATCTCCAGGGGCAACAGGGCCACTGCTTCCAATTCCAATTGGCCCCTCATCCGGAAAGGTAGGACTAAAGTCGGTCACATCTTCAGCCATCCAGGACGTGGCAGGGTCTTGGGAGAAATCGGGCAGCATGTAGACACCCTCCTCATCATCTTCATCGTCTTCCTCATCGTTGGCGTCTTGCACCTCATCGGGCAGCAGGCTGTCATAGGAGCGGCTGGGAGTTATTTGGGGAGGAACTGGCTGAGCCAGGATCTGAGGGTCCATGGAGGCAGCCAGAGAGAGACCATCGCTGCTGGAGCGAGGTCTTCGTAAGCGCTGCAGCTTCCCGTGCCCTGAACATAAGAGACAGTGCATTGCAATTTACCCTT